>JAMPIV010004136.1:797500-1304062 GCA_024509875.1 Oreohelix idahoensis | reverse complement strand
TATCTGCAAGGCGTGACTTTAGTTTCGTCTGTAATTACGACATTTCACATTACTTCTGACTCAGTGTGAGGTTGGTGCTGTGGCCGGGAGAGTGGACGGGAATGACACCAAATCAAGTTAGATGTGACCGGGCTTGGTCACGGTGACAAATCAAGTCTAGTGTGACAGGGTGAGAATGGGGTGGAATCTTTTATCAATGTTCATCTGTTGTTTTACTGGCGACTGCCAGAGTTGGTGATTACAGAATAGGAACATAACCCAGGTAGTTCTTTTGGAGACTCGTAACTGTGTTTATGTTTTAGGCTGCATGATCGTCGAAAATATGGTAACATTCTTTTCTCAATTACCTGATGTAAACAAACGACACTTCCTACTGACGTTCAGGAAATAAGGTCAAGCTGGATTAAATATGAATGAACACCTTTATTAAGTGTCTGTAACCTCTGACAACTTCATAATAGTTCATAAATACATGTGCTTCTGTGGTATACAAACCAGTCATCCCAAGAAATAACACATAGAAAATCAGCCTTACACGATGGTAACCACAAAAAACAGCCCTCGCTCGTCTCGTGCCCAAAACAACTCACTTAACTCCCTTCTCTCAAACCATCACTTCCGTCCTAACTACTGGGCAGTTCTACCCCAAGCTCGATGACGTCATTCCTGAACACTTTAATTAAATCACTCATAGGATTTGTGACTAGTGCTATTTACTAACTAGACACGCTCTAATACTTAGTGTTTAATCTTGCTAAGTATTCTTACCCTAACTATAATTAAGTGGCAGCACCTTAGTGTTAATCCGACGTAACAGTCCGTACTGTCACATACGCCCGGGGCCACTAAAGTGTATCCCGTAGGGAGACACTTTATTTCCTAGAAAATAAATTTACTAACTCTAAAACAAAATTATTGGGATTCATGTATCCCACCATAAATCATGTCAGAAGGACTACAATAAACAATAGATGGGAATAATGGATGAAATAACACCATTAACAGTTCACACACAAAAATCGATCATGAAGGGGTAGGGACTGATGGACATAACATAAACGAGGGACACATGGAAAAAAAAAACAAAAAAAAAACTATGGAGGTTATGGTAGTTACAAATAGTACTAATAAGTGGCCAAAAAAAATATATGAGCAAAATAGAACAGTAACTAACATTCATTAACGAACTAACAAAACGCTTTATGGATTGATAGTTATCAATATCTCTCACACTTGTGCGAATCATAAAACATGAAATAACATGACAAGCGAGTTAACGTCGCAAGGGAAAAAAAATTGGCAAAAAAAATATGGCGGGTGCACATAAAAAGGTTGTCACCCTACACTTCACTGAAGTGAGTGATGAAAAAAATATGAATGGAACAAATGGAAATAGAACCACAGAATTTGGTAGCAAAGTATGGGCAAAATGGGTAAGTCTCATAAAAAAAATGACTTTGCCGGTGTAACAATAACCGGAAACAATGAATGGAATGGAAACATGGTAATCAATGGACAATGGTATAGAATATATAAATGGGCAAATAGATAAATCACATGTATGAGTGTCGGTGTAACAAAAACTGAAAATTCAAACAATCATAATGCAATATGGTGTCATCATCATAATGAATCGTGAATGATGCCAACATTAGTGGCGGGTGAAGATGTACATTAGTTAATCACTTTTATTTAGTACAACAGAACGATGTAAACCTTAAAAAAAATCTGGGCAAAATCTTACGTCAGAAACATGGCAAAAAGAAAAAACACAAAAAAAAATCATAGGGGTACAAAAGATGGTTAAAAAAAATGAGATCAGACAAAAATAATGTGACATAATGACGCTAACGCGTGTAAAAGGGAACTACATCAACTACAATATATCAGGACTGCAGAGATCTTCTGAGTTGGTGGCTCTCCATCAGCAGTGGTCGAAAGGATGTCGTGAGGGAAATGTTCATGTACTGGCAGATTCGGCAATGTCTTTCTTGCGGACGAAAATGTAACAGCTCTCCATAAATAACGGCTGTTGGACTTTCCTATCTGAACTGGAAATGTGCGTAAAGTGTGTAACCCAGATGTTCAAGGATGCGTAACGATTGATCTTCAATGTAGCATCAGGATCAAGCAATTCAGCAGGAGGGGTATTGTGTAGGAGACCTGCATCGGAAGACACGAGAAGCATGGTCGACTTCATGCTAAAAATAATAGCAGGGCAGGAAATGTCAACCTGACCGGAGACGGCATCTGGAGGTAAGTGCAGTTCAATTTGTAAACATCTTTGCAAAAAGGTTCATTGTTTCCAATCTTTCAATGGCTTACAATAACAGGCGAGGATCGTACTGTGTAGGTTGGGATGTAGGAACAATGGCATGGACTACGGGAGTGGACGAAAACAACGGGAGGGTCGGGGTGAAGGCTGCGGACTGGTATGAGGATAACGGAGGGGAACACGCAATCTACGGGACGGAGGTGTGACAGGGGGAGGGAGAGGCGGAGGAGAGGGACTACGGTAAGGAGAATAAACAGAACCACGGGAGCGACGAAAACGGGTTCGTACATGGGCGGCCCGCTGGTGAAGGGGCTTAGGAAAGGGAACAGAATCGTAAATGAATTTTGGATGACGACGTCTAAAGAGAAAACGAGCTGAGGGAAGAGGAACATCAGGTCCAATATCAAAAGAAGAATAATCGGGGGAAGAGTCAAGATCACTAATCTCATTTTTCGGCCAATAAATTCTACGGCCTTCGTCGTCCGTTATATGCTCGAGCTCATCCGACCTGTATCCAATTTCGTCGGGGGCCATAACTCTATCCTCCCCACTTGACGAATCGAATTCTGATTCTATGTCAAGCTGGTACTTTTCTTGTACTGTATCAAGGTCGGAGGGAGGCGGAGGAAAATAACCATAAGGAGAAAGAGAAGGTTCAACATATGAAGAGTCAGTCTCATGTTCTGTATCAAGGTCGGAGGGAGGCGGAGGAAAATAACCATAAGGAGGAAGAGAAAATTCAAAATCTGAAAAGTCAGACTCAGGTTCTGTATCAAGGTCGGAGGGAGGCGGAGGAAAATAACCAGGGGGAGGAAACGCGGGGTCAGAAGAGAGATGAACAGAGGGAGGACAAGCGGGATCTGAAGGAAGGTGAACAGGGGGAGGAAAAGCGGGGTCTGAAGAGAGGTGAACAGAGGGAGGAAGAGCGGGGTCAGAAGAGAGATGAACAGGGGGAGGAAAAGTGGGATCAGAAGAGAGGTGAACAGGGGGAGGAAAAGCGGGATCAGAAGAGAGGTGAACAGGGGGAGGAAGGGAGGTATGGACAGGAGTTGTGGCAGTAATAAGAGGTACAATAATATTATGCTGAGGCGAAGCATGAAAGAGGCCTGGAGTAACGGAGGGTAACTCAGCCAAACGAGCGTCACGGGAGTGGATACGTGAGTACAGCTCAGGTGGAAAGATATGAACCTCAGCGGTGGAACAGGAATGATAACTTCTGTTAAAGGTTTTTCTCCACTGTGTTACTGGCTTTATATATGCTCTTAGTCCATTTTCTGTCGTTACCATACATCTTTGTTGGTCACTGGTAACATTATTTATTTCAATTATCTTTCCTTGTTTTATTATATTGATAACGTTTCTCACTGAAATGCGACAGTGTCTTTTATTGAGACTGTTCCAGTGTGCCCTTCCAGCAGCTGTTTGTTGCTGTGACAATTGTTGTTGAAGCAGGTGGTTTTTCTTTTGCAACAAAAATACTTGATGCTCTAGCTGTTGAATGGGTGAATCCATCATAAAAAACAGTTACGAGCTTGTCACGGGCATCAAATCAAGTTATGTGGCCGGGAGAGTGGACGGGAACGACACCAAATCAAGTTAGATGTGACCGGGCTTGGTCACGGTGACAAATCAAGTCTAGTGTGACAGGGTGAGAATGGGGTGGAATCTTTTATCAATGTTCATCTGTTGTTTTACTGGCGACTGCCAGAGTTGGTGATTACAGAATAGGAACATAACCCAGGTAGTTCTTTTGGAGACTCGTAACTGTGTTTATGTTTTAGGCTGCATGATCGTCGAAAATACGGTAACATTCTTTTCCCAATTACCTGATGTAAACAAACGACACTTCCTACTGACGTTCAGGAAATAAGGTCAAGCTGGATTAAATATGAATGAACACCTTTATTAAGTGTCTGTAACCTCTGACAACTTCATAATAGTTCATAAATACATGTACTTCTGTGGTATACAAACCAGTCATCCCAAGAAATAACACATAGAAAATCAGCCTTACACGATGGTAACCACAAAAAACAGCCCTCGCTCGTCTCGTGCCCAAAACAACTCACTTAACTCCCTTCTCTCAAACCATCACTTCCGTCCTAACTACTGGGCAATTCTACCCCAAGTTCGATGACGTCATTCCTGAACACTTTAATTAAATCACTCATAGGATTTGTGACTAGTGCTATTTACTAACTAGACACGCTCTAATACTTAGTGTTTAATCTTGCTAAGTATTCTTACCCTAACTATAATTAAGTGGCAGCACCTTAGTATTAATCCGACGTAACAGTCCGTACTGTCACAGTGCGAGAAGACGGGAAAATGAAAAAATACACAAAAAAACAAACGCACAAACACATTACCGTATGGACTCGTCAAGGATAAAGGTAATGTTCCACCATTCTGGTCGATGCGCTGATTTTTTAATTCCTTTCTTACTGTTCTCAATTTGATTTCGTGTTTCAGTATATAACTGGACACAGCAACTTATATCTTAGGAGATTAGGGAACATAACTGACAGAGTTGTAAGCCTTCATAGTTTGAAACAGGAAAAGCACGAATTAAGAGACTACCCCGTTAAGTGAACATGGTGTGGGTTTCCCCACAAGACCGATTCAGTGGACGAGAAAACAGGTCGGAACATGATGAGACCTACTGGTTAAGGAGCTCTATTGTTACTACGTGCAAAAAAAAAAAAAGTCAGCAATGGATTTTTATTGTTTAAGTGACAAAATGAATTAACTAGACCAATAAGTAGACTGGAAACGTGCAAAGGACAGTAGTCAACAGATAACTTCAGCGTGAAATATACTACTCGTCAAAAGTCAAGGGCCACTTAGAAAAACCTTGGTTGAAATCATAAAACAAATCTGATATAAATGTAATTGGTATCAGTCAAAACGGCATTTATTGAATACCAAATTGACATGTCACGTAAAGAAATGGAAACACACATTCAAACGCAATGAAGCTGTGAAGTGTGTCACCCGCCTTTTCAAAAGTCACACAATAGATATTGGACAAATAGACATTTCAAAATCGGGTATGACCACCGTTTGCAGCAAGGCATTCAAGACAGCGTAGACGCATCAAGTCCACAAGGGTCCGAAGAGTATCCTGAGGAACAGCTTGCCATTCCTGAAGCAGAAATGCAGTCAGCTGTGCAACATCCATTGGCAGGGGGTGATTTGTTGACAATCTTCGACCAAGGACATCCCAGAGGTGCTCAATCGGAGAAAGGTCAGGTGAACGAGCTGGCCACGCCATCCTGATGATCCCATGTTGCCGAATAAACTCATTCACCACACGAGATAGACGGGGTCGAGCGTTATCATCTTGGAGGATGGCATTACCACCTATGGCCTCCAGAGCAGGCTGAACAATTGGTCTCAAGATTTCGTTCTGGTATCTTGGGCCGGTCAAGTTGCCTTGGATGATGTAGAGCGGGGTCCTGCCGTGTCTGTAGAAGCATCCCCAAACCATGACAGAACCCCTACCATAACGATCCACCTCTCGAATTGTGTCATCAGTAAATCGCTCTCCTGGTCGTCTCCAAACTCGAATCCTGCCATCATTGAATGACACAGTGAAGCGAGATTCATCAGTGAAGAGAACTTGACTGCATTGTTGCCTTGTCCATCGGATATGCTTGCGACACCAAGCAACACATGCTCTGCGATGAGCAGGAGTAAGAGGGATTCTGACTGCTGGACGTCGAGCAGCCAGTCCAAATTCATGTAAACGTCTGCGAATGGTGCTTTGACTGACATTAACGTTTACAGTTTGTCTCAGCTGACATCTTAGAGTGAAACAAGTCACTGTTCGATGGCGCAGGGCTGACAACAAGAGGTACCGGTCATCATGTCTATTGGTTCATCTAGGGCGACCTGGCCGGTGGCGATCCTCCACACTTCCTGTGGCCTGAAATCTCTCCAAAATTTTTTGGATAGTAGAGTGTGACACTGCAAGCCGCCTAGCAACCTCACGGACAGATAAACCACTTTCAACCCACGCTATAGCCCTCATTTTTTGAAAGGTGTCAAGACTTCTTCTCGATGGCATGGTTTTTGCAAGTGATGAAACTACCCTAAGTCTGCTGATTGTAAAACAAATTAAGAGTGAACTCTGTTCCCGAAAAGTCGCCATTGCACGTGGAATGTCAATCAGCACGATTACTTCACCTATTTGGTTGTACGGAAGTTTGAAAAAACAGATTAAAAATGTGAATTTATGGTCAGCAAACCAAATTGCACGTGATCACCATGGTTGTCGGTGACTTGTTTTTATGCTTAACATGCATAGAGGACTGTCAGAGGAAGATATTGCACCAATTTTTACTAAAAACTTCCTTCATTTAATCATTCTATGCTCTTATATAAAAGTGTATTGAAAATAATGGGTGGCCCTTGACTTTTGACGAGTAGTATAAATTGCGCACATAATAAAAATTAACAGGAATTATTACTGTTATTGTAAAACACCACATATTTATTATTGCAATATTCCTTTGCATGAATAAAGGACACAATAAACAGTAAATACATGAGAATCGCGTGCTAAAACGTAACTTTGTCGAGAAAAGGGCTAACAACATAATATAAAGTAAGCTTTATTCTCCACATCGAACAAACATGAATAAATATTCGACATAAATTACAAATATGAAAGGAGAATTTATTCCGGCTGCAAGAGAAAGGAAACCTGCCTTTTACATAAACGTTTCCGGAATTTTACCTTTATAGCAATGGTGATAAAGATGAATTCTGTAATAAATTTTACGATATCGTTAAAAAAAAGAACCTTTATGAGCACTATTCATAAGGGACATTAATGAGCATAGAGGGCAGAGGCGTATCTCATAATTAAACTTGTGACCCATGTAGTGATAACAATATAAATATCAACTAATAGGTAGTGCACAGGCCAGACGCGCATGACTTTTATATAATTTCCAGATGGCAAAAAAAAAAAAATTGTTTGGGACGGGACGGACTTTCTTAGATAATTATATAGTATAGTAAATATATGTGATACTTAGAACAGAAGCAAAGAACAAGGTGCTAGCAGCAAAACAGAAGTCCTGGGAAGAATTTGGAGAAAAGCTAGAAAAAGATGCGCAAGAAAACCAGAAATTGTTCTATAAGCCCCTAAAGAACATGAGGAAGGAAAAATAATGCCCTCTCAAATTTATAAAGGACAAGCAAGGCAAATTGCTTACGGCCCCGAAGGAAGTAAGGGAAAGATGGAAAGAATATTTCTCAGACCTCCTTGATGGTGAGCAAGGTCAAGCATCAGAAATGATAACCACTAGCACAGAAGAGGAAACCAATGGTGATGAAGATGACATAAAGATGGAAGAACTGAAGGCAGCACTGGAGAAAATCAAGATGGGCAAAGCAGCAGGGCATGATGGTATAACACCAGAAATGGTTAAGTACATGGGAGCATCAGGTGACCTATTACTCTTAAGGGTCCTACAAGCAGCGTGAGGCAACAAGACCATACCAAAGGATTGGGAGATTGCCATCATAACATTAATTTTCAAAAAAGGTGACAAAATACAAAGTGGAAACCACAGAGGCATACCCCTTCTCAGTGTCCCTGGTAAAATCTACTCTAGAATCCTAGAGCAGAGACTCCGACACCTAGCTGAGCCACAATTGGATGAGATCCAGTGCGGATTCCGAGCAAACCGAAGTACTCAAGACCTAATCTTCACACTCAGACAGCTGAGATCCATCTTTGTTTCATAGATCTGGAAAAGGCGTTTGACAGGGTCCCATGGAGCAAACTTTGGGAGAAGAACATTCCAGCACCTCTGATTCATGCTAAACAGAGCTTCTACAAGTCTTGCAGAAATTATGTGAGGACAGCAAACCATAAGTCAGAAGAGTTCATGACCACCACTGGTGTAAGACAAGGTGATATCCTGACACCCTATCTTTTCATACTCCTCATGGACGATGTTATCAAAGCATGTAAGGAGAGAAGAGAACAAGAAAGTATTCAGTGAGGTACTGGAAGATGAGTCAAGTCTGTATTTCAGAGCTGGCATTTGCTGATGATGTTGCCCTGATTGCTAAATCAGAGGCACATCCAACCTGCAAGTCTGGAAGAAAGAGCTGGAAAAGAGAGGGATGGTCATAAGCAGCTCTAAAACAAAATCCATGGTGATATCACGAGAAGAAAAAAAGACATCAGATTAAGCTGGGAGAACAAGTCCTGGAGCAGGTCGACCACTTTAAATATCTCGGACCTATTATAGACTTAAAGGGAGGCATCAAAGAAGAGTTGGCCACTCGAAAAGCAGCAGCTGGGAGACTTTTTCAGGCCATAAATCGAGGATTACCTCTGTCTATGTAAAAAAAATCACACGTTACGGAAACAACAATAAATGGAAAAACTTTGCTGCGGGACGGACATCCGGAGTCTCAGGCTCGTATGACTGACAGTGGTGAAAGCCGAAAGGAAGCCACTGGCATGAAAACGGATGCCCCGACCGCAAAACACGAAACCAGAATTGGTTTTTGGAACGTCAGAACTATGAATGAGGCAGGAAAGCTGAGACAGATCACAGCAGAGATGAGGAACTACAAGATACATATCCTGGGAATAAGCGAGAGCAGATGGACAGGTAGGGGCAGAATAAAAACAGCTACAGGGGAAACAGTACTTTATTCTGGCAGAGAGGATGGTCAGCACAACGAAGATGTAGCCATTATCCTGAAGAAAGGAATGGAAAGGTCTTTACTGGAATGGAAACCCATCAACAACAGGCTGATAAGAGCAAGACTAAGAGGGAGGTTCACCAACACCACAATTATACAATGCTATGCACCAACAAACGACAGCGATGAAGAGATCAAGGACGAGTTCTATCAACAGGTACAAAAAGAAATGGAAACTACACCCAGGTATGATCTCATTATAGTAATGGGAGACTTAAATGCGAAAGTGGGAGCACACAATAACTATAACGAAAGAGTAATGGGGAAATGCGGCAGTGGAACACCAAATGAGAATGGGGACAAATTAATAAGCTTCTGGTGTATTAACAACCTGGTCATTGGAAGAACACTTTTTCCACACAAGGAAGTGCACAAGTTAACATGGGAATCACCAAACGGACGAGACAGAAACCAGATAGATCACATAATGATCAATGGCATTTGGAGACATGCACTACAAGACGTGAAAGTAAGAAGAGGCGCAGATGTGGGAAGTGATCATCACCTAGTAGTAGCAAGACTGAAAGTGAAACTCAGAGCTGCTGGACCAGTTGCAGTCAAACAGAAAAGATACAACATCACGAAACTGAAGGATCCCCTCACCAGAAAAGCTTTCGCGGTCGACGTAAAAAGAAGATATGAGATTATCAAAAGCCAGGAAAGAACAGAGCCCGATGATGTTGACCAGAGATTCAACACTATCTCAACAATATACAAGGAAAGCAGCAAGTCATGCTTGGGATTCCAGGAAAGAAAGAGCCAAGACTGGATAACACCAGATACGCTAAACACCATAGCAAAGAGAAAGGAAATGAAAAGAAAGAAAACAGAAGCTAAGTCTCCCAGATTAAAGGCAATATATAGTGAACAGTACAGTCAGCTGGACAAGGAAGTTAAACGTCAAACCCGTGCTAACAAAAGGACATTTCTGGATGACCTTGCAAGACAGGCAGAAGAGGCAGCACTGAGAAATGAACAACGCACAGTATACAAAATAACTAAAATCATCAGTGGAAAACGAGGTGCAAACAATATTACATTAGTAAGAGATAAGCAAGGAAATCTCATCACAACAGTAGAAAGACAGGAAACAAGATGGGCAGAGCATTTCAGAGAAACTCTGAATAAGGAACCACCAGAGACACAATTGAATGTTCCTGAGGCTGAAAATGATCTAGATTTTAATACAGACATCCCACGAAAAGAAGAAATCATCACAGCAATCAAAGGGTTAAAGAATGGAAAAGCTCCTGGTCATGATAACTTAAATGCAGAGCTATTTAAGACAGACCCTGAGCTAGCAGCAGAACTATTAGAACCACTATTTGCACAAGTCTGGAAAACAGGGACAACACCAACAGAGTGGAGAAAAGGAATAATTGTCAAATTGTCCAAGAAGGGAGATCTTGCAGACTGCAATAATTGGAGAGGAATAACTCTTCTCTCAGTTCCCAGCAAAATACTAGGCAGGATAATTATACAGAGAATCTCAAAAGCAGTAGACCACAAACTGAGGAAAGAACAAGCAGGATTTAGAAAGAACAGAAGAAGTGTAGATCATATATTCACTCTCAGGAACATTATAGAGCAGTGCTCAGAATGACAAAGACAGCTGTACATTAATTTCGTTGATTTTGAAAAGGCTTTTGACAGCATACATAGGGACAGTTTATGGAAAATACTGAGGGCTTATGGAATTCCAAGCTGCATAGTGTCAATCATAAAAAGCCTTTATGCCAACGTTACGTGCAGCATTGGGCAGAGCAACCTAACCTTTGAAGTGAAGACAGGAGTACGACAGGGATGCCCCTTATCAACCACTCTATTTTTAACAGTCATAGACTGGGTGATGCGTCAGACAACAGAGGGCAATCCAAGAGGAATAAGATGGATTACATTTTCTACATTGGAAGATCTGGAATATGCAGATGAAATTGCACTGCTAGCACATTCACATCAACACATCCTGGAAAAAACGGATAGACTTAATAAGTATAGCCAGCAGGTGGGCTTGAACATCAACCTAAAGAAGACAGAGGTCATGACGCTCAATGTGAGCAACCCTGAGCCCATATCAGTAAGGAATCAGCAACTGGAACAGACAGATGCCTTCACATACCTAGGATGCATAGTAACACCAGACGGCGGAGCAAGCAAAGACATCAACAACAGAATGAAAAAAGCAAGAAAAGCCTTTTTTTAGTCTAAACAAATTCTGGAAGTCCTCTCAGTACAGCACAAGCACAAAATTAGGATTATATCAGAGCTGTGTGCTTTCTGTGCTTCTCTATGGCGCGGAGAGCTGGAGAGTTACAGAGAAGGAAATGTCGAAATTGTCCTCTTTTCACACAACATGCCTAAGAAAAATTCTCCGAATCTTTTGGCCGAATATCATCACCAACCAAGATCTGCTTACTCGGAGCATGCAAGAGGACATGCACACCATCATAGCTGGCAGACGCTGGAGCTGGGTTGGCCATGTCCTCAGAAGAGACCCCGATGCCATCACAAGAACAGCTATGCTATGGACCCCTGAAGGAAAACGAAAGAGAGGCCGACCAAAAACAACTTGGCGGAGGACTGTGGAGGCTGAGATGCAAAGAATGAACCAGAGTTGGGGCAGTGTACGAAGGATTGCCGCCGACCGATGGCTGTATACCGCTCCACCTATGTCCCAGTCTTGACATATGGATGCGAGTCATGGGCAATGACTACAACCCACAAAAGTCAGATCCAAACCTCAGAAATGAGGTATCTGAGGAAGGTGGTTGAAGTAACAAGAAGAGACGCGAGTTACTATTTTGAGTGAGACCGACCGACGTAACATACATCGATAATTATGTTAGTTGGGATAATAATAAGACACAGCATTCTAAAAATATATAATGAATATAAGTTACATCACCAACAGCCCCTAAGGTCACACACAAATCACAAATAGAATGGACAATTTGCAACACTTCAGACCAGATGTAACAAATTCATAAAAACATGTTATGCTAACTTGACTATTAGAGGAATAATATAATTAATGCCTTGGACGTGATCTCAAGTATCACTCTGAAACAGACCATCGTCCTGTTGTTGCTTATTTTAGATTAAAACAAATTTGCTGTTTCACGAAATCGCACAGGCTTGGTAAAGTAAATTACCATTGAAATAGAGACTGAAAATATTATATACAAAATGAAAATGATAAGAAGGAAGTAATCTGTCATCATATAAGAAAATCTACAAATTACAGCATAGAAAATTTATTTTATATATAAGGTAGGAAACTCTATACAGAGTGAAATAACAGGAGGCAATCTGACCATCAGAACTAGTCCCCTGTCGATCAAGTGTTTTGGCCCCTTAATCTTTTTCAAGTGTCAGCCTCCTGTTGTCTAGTGCAGAAAATTGAAACCACTCCACCTTGGTTGCAGCTTTCAAATTCCCTCCTATTTTCTGCCAGCTGGGGACAATTCTGAAAGTAACCCGTATGTTGAAAACAAATTACTGTCGCAAGTTCCTCTGCCTGTTACGGTAGTTCCACAGCCAGCATGATGCCGTTTCCCCAGTTTCGCTGAGCCTCTTAAGTGCCCTTGTTCTTGACTGTCCCTTCAACCCCAAAAGTTTCAGTAGATCATTGACTGAGGCAGCCACGACGACAAGTGAATTTTCCCTGATTTGATGGATGATTAAAGGGACTTTAGCTTTTCATAACATTAGAACCCCTGAACATTTGTTGTAACTTTTTGGTTTCGCCAGAGCGAACCGATTCCACCGGGACTCATTTAGTAGGCGGCATGAGATCTAAAGACACTGAGACGATCCCCGAGCAGAGAAGCTAGTTTCTCGCAGGTATTTATCATCTCCGCGCGAACACTAAACCGCTCGCAAGATGGACCAGAGCGGTCAGAAGAAAGACACTGGGGGGGGGGGGGGATCTCAGGAAGGACGGGCGGCATGCTATCAAAGACAGTAGTGGTCCCTGAAACGATTTCGCATCTCGGTGTTAAACACGGAACCGATTGCAGTGGGAGCGAACGGGGAAAGCTGACGCAAGCAGCGAGCGAAGATACGAGAGGCCAGGGGCGGCTTCTCTCTTTGGTCTGGCGGTCAGATCCCCAAAAGTCTTCTGAGATCAAAAAAGCTGTCAAGTTTCTCATGTCCCACTCATCTTTCATTTCATTCTAGATTTATACAGACCTCGTAGAAATACTCTTTATCACTCGCTGGCCAGAACTTAACAGAAGCATTAGCTATATTTGAAATCTTGCTAGATTATCCCATGGATTTTATACATATTTGCAGTGAATTCTATTCTCTGCAAAGCGGTAATATATATATTGTGTAAAGTGATCAGTGGTCTAGTTCAGTCATTCTATTTCACTGGAATTTGTGTTAATTTAAATCTATTAAATTAAACCATCTCAATAGTTCCAGTTGTAAATGTAATGATATACCTGCTATATTATTTCCAAAAGATGAAAAATGTTAGGATGCTTAAATTAACTTGGAAAGTCGCAAGGAGGCATAATTAATGCAAAGGCAGTTAAGTCCATATTTATAAGTGTTGCTTTAAACCACTAAAATTCGCGAGTGTTTATTAAATACATAATTAAAACGCGACTGTATTAAAATAGTCGAACGGGAACTGGAACGCGCTTTACGGAGGTATTTGTTTTTCTTTATGGATTACATGGAACTTTCATACAGAGTGATCGTAACCTGGCGAAGGATTAGAGGAGCAATAAAGAGATCAGGATCTAAGCAAAACAAGAAAACCTGTGCTATAGGAAACCCTGACGGACAAGGAATGGATCTCAATGGCAACACGCTGACTGTTAAATTTTTAATCTTTCCGAAAGATTTCTAAGGGGGTTTGGAATTGCTATCTGGCCCATAATCAAAAGATAGCATCAAAGGGTGGAACTTTGCACCATCAGAGCAAATTATGGTTGTGAAACTAAAAGAAGAGAAACCATAGCCAAGCTTTTGTTAGTGTATGGGCCAGAGAGGATGAATTCATAGGTTCCTGAACAGTGATGTGAATTTTTCGAGCTGCTTCAAAGGACCATGACCTCCTAGATGAAGTGTATCATGCTCGCGAGATTTTAATGCCAGAGTAGGAAATGACCACCCCATGCTACCCCGGGTGAGACCGTTTATCCCAAGAAATGGAGAAAAGATACACTCAATGACAATGGAAAGCGATTACGGGATCCTTTTATGTGCTGACCGTACCAGCTAATCTGGGATAGATTGAACAAACACAAACATTTAGTTTGAGGTTGCATAACTGCTGTTGTTTTATTCTATGGAGTGCAAGATTTTTTCTCAATCGGTAAGTGAGAGCAAGATGACTGAAGGCCTTTACTAGCGCGTGTATGAATGACAGGAAATTAATTCTTTTGTGTAACCATTTTGGAACTTGGGCCTGGAATGGAAGTGATCACTACCTGTAACCCTAATTGTTCCTTTAAGTGGGACAACTGAAATTTGTTAACTCAGTTTAGAAACCCCTCAACATTTCATTTGCAAGAAACCAAGTAAAATTTGAGCAGGAAGAACAGATTTCTTTAGGACCTACAAGCTATACCCAGAATTTTGTAAGACCTCTTATCAGAGGCTTATTTTACTGCAGCTTGAGCAACACCTGAAGAACTATCTATCTTGATGACTGGGTTTATCTTGGTCTAATAAGCGGGACGGGCTTAGTCGATATAAAGACAGCTGCTTCACCCCTCCCTACCTGGTGTTATTTGCCAGATTTTTCTGTAAAGAGATAATTCTTGTTGTAAACAATTGATTATTTTAGTGATTGTCTTTTAACTTTAATAAACAACATAAACTTAATCGTTACGGTGTTGGACTACCCAAAGCCCATAAAAATTCCCCTATTTGTTTAAGATAGTTGTATCCACGTCGTCTGTGTGTTTGAAGCACCAAATCGGTGTGAGCGCAGATGTGTGTCTGGAAAACTGGCAAATAATTGTTTGACCAGGAGAGTGGAAGAAAAGATTGAGAGAAATGATTTGTCGTAAATAAGTCTGTCTTTACTCTCCTCCAGCACTCTGTGGAGCATCATATTTAATCTCTACATTTCTATCACTGAGTTTTTTCACCATCATTCTACACTCTGAACCGGACTACTATTTCTAAGACTCTTTCTCTCAAAATAAATGTACGACAGTTTGGAATGTGCTAACTTTCCTGCTCTCAGAAAATATGTATTTGCAGTGCTTTGTCTGACTTTGCTGTTCGCCTTTACCCTTGCCAGGTCTATTGTAGCAGACAGCTCATTTAGTACTTTGTTGTGGCGCCATGTGTATCGCCCTTGCCCTAATGACACCTTGCAAGCTGAGAGCACGTGTTCACTTGTCTGCTCTCATAGCACAGGATGCACTGAGCATCATCAGACTTTCCCCATCTCACAAGGTTTGAGGTCGATGGCAGGAGGTCATACATTGATCTGAAAATGAAACTGAGTCTAAGAGGTGCCATTTGCCATATATCAGTCTATGTCAAGGACCTTTGCAGGGCTCCTCCCCATGTAGTCCATTGGCCTTATTGGGCCTGCTGCATCGCTTTTAGCATCCTCTTATCATTCTCAGTTCCTCGTATTTCCTGAATTACCATGTCTTTGCGTTCCCTGTTTAATGCCTTGGACCACCGACAGATGTCACCATGGCCAAATCCTCTTCTATTCGTTTGTGTGTATCCGATTACCTCCCTCAGCTTGCATGACTCTTGGGTAGCATCAACAGCTTCATCTACTTTCCACTTCCTTCCAGTTGTCAGTGTGGGCTGAATGGATTTTACTACGTTATCTGCTGACTCGCACAGCAGCAGTGCAAGCCTTGCCTTTCCTGCTTTGTATTCTTCAACAACTGTTTTGAAGGGAAGCACACGCTTTGCCTTCTTGCAGAACAGTGCTACGTCTGACAGACCTGGTGGCATTTCAAGCCATTTCCTCGTGAACATGTTGACCTTTTGCTCTATAGCTTCCACTGTACTGGTGCTTATTTCATATATAGGCAGTGGCCATAACAATTTAGGTATCAACACGAACTGAATGTGACGTACTGAATGTGTTCGACAAGTGAATTTTCCCTGATTTGATGGATGATTAAAGGGACTTTAGCTTTTCATAACATTAGAACCCCTGAACATTTGTTGTAACTTTTTGGTTTCGCCAGAGCGAACCGATTCCATCGGGACTCATTTAGTAGGCGGCATGAGATCTAAAGACACTGAGACGATACCCGAGCAGAGAAGCTAGTTTCTCGCAGGTATTTATCATCTCCGCGCGAACACTAAACCGCTCGCAAGATGGACCAGAGCGGTCAGAAGAAAGACACTGGGGGGGGGGGGGATTTCAGGAAGGACGGGCGGCATGCTATCAAAGACAGTAGTGGTCCCTGAAACGATTTCGCATCTCGGTGTTAAACACGAAACCGATCGCAGTGGGAGCGAACGGGGAAAGCTGACGCAAGCAGCGAGCGAAGATACGAGAGGCCAGGGGCGGCTTCTCTCTTTGGTCTGGCGGTCAGATCCCCAAAAGTCGATTCTCAGATCAAAAAAGCTGTCAAGTTTCTACATGTCCCAAGTCATCTTTCATTTCCCATTCTAGATTTTGGCCATGTCTGCGTAGGGAAATATCGGCTTATCACTCGCTGACCAGAAACTTAACAGCCAAGGATCCAGACCCCGATTTGAAATCTTGCTAGATTATCCGCATGGATTTTAACATATTTGCAGTGAATTCTATTCTGTGCAAAGCGGTAGGATATATATGTGTAAAGTGATCAGGAGGTCTAGTTCAGCCGATTCTATTTCTGGATTTTTTCTGTTAAACCTTAAATCTATTAAAGGGGAACCGTCTCTCAAAGTTAGTAAGTTGTAAATGTAATGATATACCTGCTATATTATTTCCAAAAGATAATAGATGTTAAATGCTTAAATTAACTTTTAAAGTCGCGAAGGAATTTATAATTAATAAATTTAGTTAAGTCATATATTTATAAGAGTGTGTTTTAACCACTAAAACTCGCGCAGTGTTTATTAAATACATAATTAAATACGCGAGCGTATATAAAATAGTCTTAACGGGAAATTTATCGCGCTTTAGAAGGTTATTTGTTTTTCTTTATATTACATGTCTTTTTTTCTTTCATACAGAGTGATCGTAACCTGTGCGATCCCAGCATTAAGAAAGCAATAAAGAAATCA
Organism: Oreohelix idahoensis; assembly: GCA_024509875.1. Lineage (NCBI taxonomy): Eukaryota > Metazoa > Mollusca > Gastropoda > Stylommatophora > Oreohelicidae > Oreohelix > Oreohelix idahoensis. The sequence continues at coordinate 1,286,835 of JAMPIV010004136.1, read as the reverse complement.
ATCTAAGCAAAGCAAAGCATAAACAGTGTGTAGAGTTCCCCTGACGCAGAACTTGTTGAGACTGTTTAAATTTTAAATCTTTGAGGCGATTCTATGTTTTGGAATTCCGCTATCTAACTTATAGCAAAGAAAGCACACCCAAAGACAAATTTAACGCACCATCAAGCAAATTAAGTCGTAACGGGAAGAAGAACACTGGCCAGAGCTTTTGTTAGTTTACTGACACAGAGAGAGAATTCATATTTTCCTGAACAGTGATGTGACTAGTTTTCTCACTGGACTTAAACCATACCTCACGGATAAAGTGTACCAGCACGCGTAAGAATTTTATTATCAGCGGCAAAGTCAAATAGACCACACCATCCTCACCCCGGTATCAGAGACCGTGCCCTCCCATAGAAACTGTTATTAAGAAAAGAGACACAATTACAGATTCATTTTCCAGCGATTACGGGATCCTTTTATGTGCTGACCGCCTACCCGCTAATCTGGGGCTAGAACTTGAACAAACACTCATACATTTAGTTTGAGGTGTAACTGCTGTTGTGTTATTCTATGGAGTGCAAGATTTTTTCACAATCGGTAAGTGAGAGCAAGATGAGTGAAGGCCTTTACTAGCGCGTGTATGAATGACAGGAAATTAATTCTTTTGTGTAACCATTTTGTTAACTTGCTTACCTGGTAATATATATCTTTTCTGTATACCCTACATTGTTCCTTTAAGTGGGATAGTTGATAATTTGTTAACTCTGTTTAAAACCCCCTCCTTTTCATTTGCTTAGTAAAGGGAAGAACAATTGGGAAGAACAGGATTTCTTTCTACCACCTATACCTAATTTTGTAACACCTCTTTTCAGAGTAATTAACTTTACTGTTAGGTTAACTTACCTACGTTCCTGATAACTATCTATCTTTGGACTGGGTTTATCTTTGTCTAATAAGCGGGACGGGCTTAGTCGATACCAATCTTCTTCACCCCCCTCCCTAACTTGTTATTTGCATTTTTCTGTAAATTTTGATAATTCTTGTTGTAAACAATTGATTATTTTAGTGATTGTCTTTTTTTAACTTTAATAAACAACATAAACTTAATCGTTACGGTGTTGGACTACCCAAAGCCCATAAAAATTCCCCTATTTGTTTAAGATAGTTGTATCCACGTCGTCTGTGTGTTTGAAGCACCAAATCGGTGTGAGCGCAGATGTGTGTCTGGAAAACTGGCAAATAATTGTTTGACCAGGAGAGTGGAAGAGAAGATTGAGAGAAACGATTTGTCGTAAATAAGTCTGTCTTTACTCTCCTCCAGCACTCTGTGGAGCATCATATTTAATCTCTACATTTCTATCACTGAGTTTTTTCCACCATCATTCTACACTCTAAACCGGACTACTATTTCTAAGACTCTTTCTCTCAAAATAAATTTACGACAATATTTGGCTGGCTCGCCGGGATAAAGATATTTTGAGTCTGATCTAAGTCTGGGTTTAACTAGATAGAGTGTGAGTGATCTGTCTTTGTGATTTAGGGAAATAAATAAATAATTAATTACACCCCTAGACAACCTTTTTTAGTATTTGGGTCGTCCACACAGCATATTTACAGGTTGTTTTCTTTCCACAGCAGTAGAAAGTACAGATAATCATAAATTTGGTTAGCTAAATTATCCTCTGGCGGAGTAAATTAAATTTTTTTCTTTATAAGATTTGCTGGGATTGCGTGATTGGTTTTACAGTCACTAAAGGTTTTTGAAGTTAAAAAGAGTTGAGCTTAGCTAAAGACGGATTGTTCTGATTTTTTAAAATTAAGTTAACAACGTCTCATCTCAATAATTGACTTCAGGGACGGAGTTTGTTGTCAGAGAATTAAAATTTTAGGGAAATTTTTTTTTCCTTTTAAATTGTTTTAATATAAATTTTTCTCGACTGTTAGTAAAAGTAGATTCTTTTCTAGTGTAACTTACCATTTTAGTGGCATAGTCGCTTGCGTTAAGAGTCTTAAGTGACAATAATAGCAGCGATAAGTTTGCACATTGCAAATAGGAGGTAACACAAGTAAATTTATACTTTGTGTTTTTTTTTCTCGTAGCGAGTTTGAGTTTTTTCCTCTTCTTGTTCCATCTTACTATTCTCTAGTCTTAGAAGCATCCAATTTTTGGTATGGCAGAGAGAATTAGGATAAGATCCATTTTGAGACAGGAGGCGAAGGACTCAGGGTTAGAAGGAGAAGCCGTGAACCTGTTTGTCAACAAAGAACTTGAAAGATATGACGCGGAGCAAGAGAGGGCAGAGAGGAAGGAAGCACAGGATAGAGCAGAGAAGAAGGAAGCAGAAGAGAGGGCAGAGAGGAAGGAAGCACAGGATAGAGCAGAGAAGAAGGAAGCAGAAGAGAGGGCAGAGATGAAGGAAGCACAGGATAGAGCAGAGAAGAAGGAAGCAGAAGAGAGGGCAGAAGCTAGGAAGAAAGAAGCAGACGATCGTCAATTGGAGCAGAAGAAAATTGAGGCAGAGATGGAAGCTCGCAGGGGGAGAGAGAGAGAGAGAGAGAGAGAGAGAGGGAAAGACAGCATGAACTGGCGCTTAAGGCTTTAGAGAGTCGGGGCGCATCTACTTCAAATAACGGAGAGCCGTCTTCACCACAGTCTCAGTCAAAAGACTTCTCCAGCACTCAATCTGCCCAATTAACTGCGATGTCTTTTGCTTTAGAGTCTTTTCCTAGTCCCAATGAGAAAATTGACAGCTATCTAGAAAAATTCAAGAGGCTCGCAAATCTGTATGGGTTAGAGAGTACCCGCTGGGCACTTAAACTCTCAACGTCATTAAAAAGTACTGCTTATGACGTATATACAAAGCTGGGAACCAACCAACATGATTACGACATGCTGAAATAGGCCTTGCTAGAGCGGTTTTAGATGACCGCCCGAAAATTTCTGCAAATGTTCAGAAACAGCCGAAAAGAGAGCACGGAAACATTCCCACAGTTCTCTTCACGTCTCGCGGGCTATTTGACAAAGTGCATTGAATTATCTGACCTGCCTCTTACATATGAGGGACTACTTGAACTTGTTCTTGTGGAACAGATAAAGTCAACGTTGTCAAACGAAACCCGTAGATTTTCGGCTGAACAGGGGGCAGTCAGGCTTGAGGACATACTCAATAAGGCAGAACGCTATACCAATGCAATGGCCGAAATTCCCAGTACTAAACGTAAACCCACAGATGAGCCATCTCGTAAACAAAATCTAGAGCAGTCATCCTATTCCTCTAATTCCTCTCAGAATTATAACCAACGAGGAAATAATACCCAGAGACCTCCCCAGGAAAAATAGAAATTCTACAAAACCCGATACCCCCCCAACAACAATTCTGATCAACCCACCAAGCCTACGTGGCAGCGCGGCCACCAAGGTCAAGGAAAAGGGAAGACCCCTACACCAGGAACGTCTGATCAGGGCAAACAAACCGGTCCAAACCGCATCGGATGTTTGCATACAGCCTCGAAAGGTAGAGTCAATGTCAGTGATTCTCAACCTGAGGGGGACCGACCCTCAACTCGAGGAACTGTAATTTTGAATGGTACCTCAACTACTTGTCTCTTTGACACTGGACTAAGCTTTAGTTGTATTGTCGCTAGGCACCTAGTAAAACCCGGTCAGGAGACAGAGGAAACCGTCAAACTTAGTGGAGTTTTCAGGATTGATGCACCCAGGACGCTTCCTATCGCACTGGTAGAAATACACTCTGACTTTGTCAGAGGAGTTATAAAAGCGGCCATTATGGATGATCCTATCTACCCAGTTATCCTGGGATGTAGATATGTGTTTATTGGGAGACCAAAGGAGCCGATTGTGGCAGCGGTAACCACAAGAGGGCAAGCCAAGAAGGAGAGGGAGCCTGCGCCAAATTTGTTGCCGAATGAACTGAAGGAGGCGCAACAAAAGGACCCTACTCTAGAGCCCTGCTTTAGAAAACTGCATATGGCTAAGGACCCCAGACACAACGGAGACATCTTTTCTAAGGACGGCGTATTGTATCGTAGAACGGGCAACCCGAACACGGGGAATAACCAGCTCCTAGTACCGACGCAGTACAGAAGCCAGATCTTAGAAATGGGGCACTCTCTTCCCTTTAGCGGACATATGGGACAAAACGCCACTATTCAGCGAATAAAAAAATACTATTGGTGGCCAGGAATGAACTCTGACATTATCAGGTATGTGAAATCCTGCGCCCAGTGCCAACGGGTAGCACCAAAGCACTTGACACCCCCAGTACCTATGGGGCAAATGCCAATAGTGGGTACTCCATTTGAACGGGTTGCTGTCGACATCATTGGACCCCTGGAAAGGACCAAAAGAAGGAACAGGTTCATCCTGACCTTAGTCGACACTTGCGCAATGTGGGCCGAAGCTGTACCGCAACCATGCATAAATTCCAAGCATGTCGCAGAAGCCCTCGTGCAAATTTTTACACGGTTGGGATTCCCTCAACAAGTTTTGACGGACAATGGATCCCAATTCCGTAGCCTGGTAATGGAGGAGATCTTTAAGATCTTGAGGGCCAAACATATCCACACAAGTCCCTACCATCCGGCCGGAAATGGGCTCGTGGAACGTTTTAACGGCACCCTCACCACCATGTTACGTAAGCTGGGTCAGGAGAAACCGGAAGACTGGGACCTATATATATCGGCTGCCTTATTCGCTTATCGAGATGTTCCCCAAGCGTCTACGGGATTCGCGCCAGCTACACTTTTATTTGGCAGACCTATTAAGGGGCCACTAGAAGCCTTACTTCGGTCCCTGACAGACCAAAAGGCTGACGAGACAGTCGTCTCTGCAAGCAAGTATGTATCTGAGCTCAAGGAAAGGCTAAAGCTAGGATGGGATCTAGCTACCACCAACCTTAAGAAAGCCCGCGCTAAACATACTAAAAGATACAACAAAGCTGCAAAAGAGAGAGAACTACAACCAGGGGAGAAAGTTTTGTTGCTACTTCCAACCGGAAGCAATAAACTTCGCATCGGATGGCAAGGGCCGTTTACCGTCCTTGAAAAGATCTCACGCACCAATTACAAGATCTCCATAAAAGGAAAGGAGAAGGTTTTCCACATAAATCTGCTTAAGAAATATTTAGAAAGACCGGTGCCATCCTCCGAGCACCTCCTGGCTGTCGCCATAGCAACGGAAGACGAGAAAGATGATGATGGTTGCATGGAGTATCCATTGCAACCCACATAATCCTTTAAAGATGTCAAGTTCGGTGACAATCTCTCACCAGAACAACAAACAGAAACCAGGGCGCTACTAAAACAGTACAGTGCAGTCTTAACGGATGTACCTGGTCGAACAAATCTCATCGAATTTGATATGAAATTAACAAACGAGACCCCTGTTCGAACCAGAGTTTACCCCATCCCGTACGCTAAAGCTGATGCACTTCGCGGAGAAATAGACAAGCTGCGTCGGGCAGGAATTATCAGTGAGTCTACATCTCCTTACAGTTCGAGTGTAGTGCTGTTACAGAAGCCCAATAAGGAAGTTCGGCTGTGTATAGATTACCGTCTGCTAAACGCTGTTACGGAATTCCAGCCCGAACCTCTCCAAACTGTTTCTGAGTTGTTCACCAAGCTAAGCAAGGCAAAGATTTTCTCCAAGATTGACCTCAGTAAAGGTTACTATCAAATACCAGTCAAGGAGGAAATTAAACCCTTGTTAGCTTTCAGCACTAGTGAAGGACATTACACATTTAATGTGATGCCATTCGGTTTGCATAACGCACCAGAAGTGTTCACCAGGATGATGAGGAAGCTTCTAGAACCTTTGCAAAGTCCCCATATCCATAATTTTATGGACGACATACTAATTGCATCGGAAACCTACGAAGAACATATTGCTACGGTTGCTATGCTCCTCAGGAGATTACAGGAAACTGGTCTCACAGCCAGACCTAGCAAATGTCTCATCGGGTTTGAACAGTTAGACTTCCTGGGGCATACTATTTCTCACGGATGCAGTTGCCCTATTAAGAAGAACGTGGAGAAAATAGTGACAGCAAAAAGACCCCGAACAAAGAAAGACGTACGTTCCTTCATATCACTATGTGCATATTATCAGAAATACATCCAGAACTTCAACGGACTGACAGCACCTCTGACTGACCTCACTAAGAAAGGGCGTCCGGATAAGGTCATGTGGGATCAAAAGTGCGAACACGCATACAGCACTTTGAAAGGACAGTTGTCTGCATACCCCATTTTGAGGTTGCCTGACCTCAAGAAACCTTTTGTATTACGGTCGACGCGTCAGGTCAGGGCATCGGGTCAACACTGCTTCAAGCCGATGACAGTGACTCAAACATGCTATTTCCAGTTGCCTATGGCAGTCGGAAATTAAATAAAGCTGAACGGAACTACAGCGTAGTCGAAAGAGAATGCCTCGCTCTGATTGACGGTAGCAGACGCTATCATGAGTTTCTCTATGGTACATCTTTCACAGTGCAAACAGACCACGCTCCGTTAGCATTTCTTGGTGCCAATAAGGAATTCAACGCTAGGATCATGCGATGGGCCTTATTGTTAGCTGTTTATTCATTCAAAGTGGAATATATTCCGGGAAGACAGAATGTCGGGGCTGATTTCCTGAGTAGAAACTGGTCTACAGAGGAAGAAGAGCAAACTGAAGATACCACTCATCCTAAAGTCACCAATCAGGTCACCTCCATTGTCAAGAAGGAAACATGAAAAATGGTTTCATGTCTAAAAGTGGGGACGATTGTGACGTACGTCTAGTTCGACAAGTGAATTTTTCCTGATTTGATGGATGATTAAAGGGACTTTAGCTTTTCATAACATTAGAACCCCTGAACATTTGTTGTAACTTTTTTGTTTCGCCAGAGCGAACCGATTCCACCGGGACTCATTTAGTAGGCGGCATGAGATCTAAAGACACTGAGACGATCCCCGAGCAGAGAAGCTAGTTTCTCGCAGGTATTTATCATCTCCGCGCGAACACTAAACCGCTCGCAAGATGGACCAGAGCGGTCAGAAGAAAGACACTGGGGGGATCTCAGGAAGGACGGGCGGCATGCTATCAAAGACAGTAGTGGTCCCTGAAACGATTTCGCATCTCGGTGTTAAACACGGAACCGATCGCAGTGGGAGCGAACGGGGAAAGCTGACGCAAGCAGCGAGCGAAAATACGAGAGGCCAGGGGCGGCTTCTCTCTTTGGTCTGGCGGTCAGATCCCCAAAAGTCTTCTGAGATCAAAAAAACTGTCAAGTTTCTCATGTCCCACTCATCTTTCATTTCATTCTAGATTTATACAGACCTCGTAGAAATACACGTTATCACTCGCTGGCCAGAACTTAACAGAAGCACTAGCTATATTTGAAATCTTGCTAGATTATCCCATGGATTTTATACATATTGGCAGTGAATTCTATTCTGTGCAAAGCGGTAATATATATTGTGTAAAGTGATCAGTGGTCTAGTTCATTCATTCTATTTCACTGGATTTTGTGTTAATTTAAATCTATTAAATTAAACCGTCTCAATAGTTCCAGTTGAAACACTCAGAAGAACAATAATAAGAGAAGGAAGAACGTTGGGCCTAAATAATGTGCAAGAGCTAAGAGGAGTGGCGTCACAACGAACAACCTGGAGAGCACTGGTTTCTGCCTTATGCGCCGTGTTTGGCGCTTAAAGAATTTATTATTATTATTAATAGTTCCAGTTGTAATGTAATGATATACCTGCTATATTATTTCCAAAAGATAATAGATGTTAAATGCTTTATTAACTTTTAAAAGTCGCGAAGGAATTTATAATTAATAAATTTAGTTAAGTCATATATTTATAAGAGTGTGTTTTAACCACTAAATCTCGCGCAGTGTTTATTAAATACATAATTAAATACGCGAGCGTATATAAATTAGTCTTGACGGGAAATTCATCGCGCTTTAGAAGGTTATTTGTTTTTCGGTATATTACATGTCTTTTTTCTTTCATACAGAGTGATCGTAACCTGTGCGATCCCAGCATTAAGAAAGCAATAAAGAAATCAATCTAAGCAAAGCAAAGCATAAACAGTGGGTAGAGTTTCCCTGACGCAGAACTTGTTGAGACTGTGTAAATTTTTAATCTTTGAGGCGATTCTATGTTTTGGAATTCCGCTATCTAACTTATAGCAAAGAAAGCACACCCAAAGACAAATTTAACGCACCATCAAGCAAATTAAGTCGTAACGGGAAGAAGAACACTGGCCCGAGCTTTTGTTAGTTTACTGACACAGAGAGAGAATTCATATTTTCCTGAACAGTGATGTGACTAGTTTTCTCACTGGACTTAAACCATACCTCACGGATAAAGTGTACCAGCACGCGTAAGAATTTTATTATCAGCGGCATAGTCAAATAGACCACACCATCCTCACCCCGGTATCAGAGACCGTGCCCTCCCATAGAAACTGTTATTAAGAAAAGAGACACAATTACAGATTCATTTTCCAGCGATTACGGGATCCTTTTATGTGCTGACCGCCTATCCGCTAATCTGGGGCTAGAACTTGAACAAGCACTCATACATTTAGTTTGAGGTGTAACTGCTGTTGTTTTATTCTATGGAGTGCAAGATTTTTTCACAATCGGTAAGTGAGAGCAAGATGAGTGAAGGCCTTTACTAGCGCGTGTGTGAATGACAGGAAATTAAATCTTTTGTGTAACCAATTTGTTAACTTGCTTACCTGGTAATATATATCTTTTCTGTATACCCTACATTGTTCCTTTAAGTGGGATAGTTGATAATTTGTTAACTCTGTTTAAAACCCCCTCCTTTTCATTTGCTTAGTAAAGGGAAGAACAATTGGGAAGAACAGGATTTCTTTCTACCACCTATACCTAATTTTGTAACACCTCTTTTCAGAGTAATTAACTTTACTGTTAGGTTAACTTACCTACGTTCCTGATAACTATTTATCTTTGGACTGGGTTTATCTTTGTCTAATAAGCGGGACGGGCTTAGTCGATACCAATCTTCTTCACCCCTCCCTACCTTGTTATTTGCATTTTTCTGTAAATTTTGATAATTCTTTTTGTAAACAATTGATTATTTTAGTGATTGTCTTTTTTAACTTTAATAAACAACATAAACTTATATTGGACTGTGTTGGAATACCCAAAGCCCATAAAAATTCCCCTATTTGTTTAAGATAGTTGTATCCACGTCGTCTGTGTGTTTGAAGCACCAAATCGGTGTGAGCGCAGACGTGTGTCTGGAAATGTGGCAAATAATTGTTTGACCGGGAGAGTGGAAGAGAAGATTGAGAGAAACGATTTGTCGTAAATAAGTCTGTCTTTACTCTCCTCCAGCACTCTGTGGAGCATCATATTTAATCTCTACATTTCTATCACTGAGTTTTTTCCACCACCATTCTACACTCTAAACCGGACTACTATTTCTAAGACTCTTTCTCTCAAAATAAATTTACGACACTGAAGGCTCCCGAGTTTCAACTTTCCTAGGTGTCTGCTTTGGTCTATGATTTGTAGCCCTCTGTCTGCCATTTCTATTGTCTGTTGAACTGCCTTTGAGTCTTTTAGTGAATAATCATTCACCCTGATAAATCATTGGCTTTTAACCATCAATGTGACCTCAGATGCCTTCCCTTTCCTGACTGATAGGCTTGTAGACTTCTTAGGTTTGATGCTCATTCTGCACCAACTTACTAGTTCATCCAGGCGTGCTAACATTCTCCGGGCCTGGGGTTCATCTGATGTCAGAATTGTTGTGTCATCCATGAATGCTTCAAGCGGTGGCATGTGAAACCTTCCATTGAGCTTCAGACATATTGCAAATCCTTCAGCCGCTTTTAGGATTACCTGCATAGCCAACACGAATAGTATCGGAGAGATGGTACATTCCATCGAAATTCCAACGTGTAGGTCAATCCACTTCGTTGTATACTCTGGTTGAAAATCTGACAGTTTTTTTTAGGGACATGGTACATTTCCAAGGCCTGCCACAACATCTGGTGTGGAACGGATCCATACGCATTAAATAGATCCAACCAGATTACATGGAGATTTGTTCTGTCAGACTTTGTCTTTTGAAATGCTTCCCAGATCATTGTGGCATGCTCTAGACACCCTGGTGTACTTGGGATACCTCCTTTCTGGATGGCAGTGGTATACGCGCGCGCACACACACACACACACACACACACACACACACACACACACACACGCACGCACGCACGCACGCACGCACGCACGCACGCACGCACGCGCGCACGCGCAAGCACACGCACATATATATTCTAGTTTCCTTAGTGTCACGTCTGATCGTTACAAATTCCCACCAACGTGCCATCTTGTCATCGCGCATCTTCGGGAAATTACGGAAAAGCCGCGAATTACCACATGGAAACTAAATTGAAAGCCCTTTTAAATAATACATGCCTTTTCAACTAGTATTTGTACCTGTATTTTGGTTGTTTGTTTTTTGTCTGGATACATTTTCTTGAATTTTCACGATTTATATTAAGCATTTTATGTAAGTATGAATAAATATCACCACCTTATATTTATATTTAGCCACAGAAGCATTTGTCATTATAGATGAGGCTTCTATGTTTTAGTGCTTCTATGTGCGTGTCACCGTGAGGTTTGGTGGGATGGTAATTTGGTTTTGTTAAAACAGGGGTTCATCAGAAAATGGTTTAAGAAATGTAAATAATTTATTAAATGGACTATTTGTCCTATAGATTTTTTTTTTTTTAATTTTTTTTTTTTTAAAATTTCCTCGCATGAGGTTGCATATTTTTTCCTCGCATGAGGTTGCATTGTCCCCACCCAAACCCGGCTCTGGTCAAGACCACATGTCCCAACACTAGAAGACCCAATGACACCATGTGTCATTGTAGTGGTCTTCTGTGTTCTCACACAAAGGGCCTCATGACATAATACAGGAGATAATACTGATTTTTACGAAAGGCCAAATAAACGGCTGTATAACCAAGACGAGGTATCGTCTACGGGCATGATTTAGTGAGCTTTGGTAATTGAAGCAGTGGTATTCAGAAGAAGCTATTCGCTCTCTCAACTTGCAGATGCCAGACAAACAATTATGTAAATAAACGTGAGATCATTACTGGCATGACTAAGTAAGAGGAGACCACGGCTGTAGTACTTTGGCGAAAATTGATATTATGCATATATTCATGAACTATGTTTAGCTATCGATATCATTTTCAGAGTTAGGTTTAATAAGTCCAACACAGGAAAAATATGACTTCGAGATAAGGAAGAGAGAGATGGAGTTGTTGAACCATGCTAAATTGAATGTGGCGAATCATTGACATTGTAAATAAACATATTGTTGGTTTGAAACTTTCCCACACAAGTTGAGTTGGATTATTTAATAATTAAAAGGTGTGGAAGAACAGGAATAAAAAATACGTAAATATAACTAGGAAGGAAAACCACTATTACGAAGCTGTCGCTGAAAACAACATCAAGGAGAGATGAACGAGACCTGGTAAAAGACATTAAGAAACATATCTCATCCAGGAAATGACATCTCTGGCGGATTAAAGGCCAGTAAGAGAGAGAGAGAATCTCACTTGGAAGATAAGACGAAGAACTAAGCAGATAGAAGAGTAGTAAATAGCTAGGCCTGCCTCAGTCACCTAGCTAGGAAGAGAGATCCATCCAACGGTCACATGCGTATTATTGATTATAGCTGAGAAAAAAAATGGATTTTTTTTTTTTTTTAAATTAATGAAAAAAAAAAAGATATCCCGTTCAACCTCTGATGGGTTATAATTAGGACATATATTGTTTTCCATTCCAAATAATATGAACAACTGCCTGTAGTGAAATTGACAGAGATACAACGGTAAAATACCTCCAAGGATAACATATAAGGATAAAAAACATAATGCGTAGGCTGCTGATGTACATGATCGCCTAGACCGCGGGTCATCACCCTCCATAAAAATTGACTTGCTAGACAGGAGGGGAACGGAGGATCAAAAAGGAAAAATATGACTGGAAAGATTGCGTGAGACTAGAAAGGCTAAGGAGACGCAATTGGGGGGGGGGTGGGGGGGAGGGGGTGTTGGGGGGGGGGGGGGAGGGGGGGGGGGGGGGGGGTGGAGGGCGGGGGGGTGGGGGGGGGGGGGCGGGGGGGGGGGGGGGGGGGGGGGGGGGGGGGGGGGGGGGGGGGGGGGAGGGTGAGGGGGAGGGGGGGGGGAGGGGGGAGGGAGGGGGGGGGGGGGGGGGGGGGGGGGGGGGTGAAACGGAGAAAAGTCACGTTTCCCAAGTTGACATAAAAAGTAAGCAACTCGACAGAAGGGACCATAGATATGTTACGCCACAGTCATTTATTGGACGCTTTTGCGATACCAAGCCCTTGATTTGAATTCAGCGGCTAAACGCAGATGTTAGGAATATTACAAAAATTAAAAAGTACTTTTTTTCTTAATATTAATGTTAGGAATATAAAAATTAGTTGGCCGGATGGCCTATTCTGAGCAGTGAACTAATATGTTCTTAATTTTACAGACGGATAGATAATATTGAAGATAATGACAAAAGACAGTGTAGTTTACATCATCGACAGACTGTATTGAATCTAAAAGTGTCGCTATTTTGCACAAAAAAAACACGACCTCGAGACGCAGGTGTTCAAATCTACTTGGTATGGAGGAGAGGGGATATTGTGGTGGCTGTGTCTAAAAATAACTTTTAACGACAAAATTTTGGAGGGGAGAGAAAGGTTGGTTCAAAAATCAAGTACATTTTGTAGAAACACAAGTAGAGACGGACAGACTAACAGATAAACATCCATACTTGACTGAAGCATGACTGAAATGACTTTAGTGTAGGAAATTTGAAATTCAAATAAACCTAGGCAGTGATTGGCCACAGACAAGCATATTGTCGGCGCTTAGACGCGGATTTGGGGTCATTTCTCAATAGTTGTTCAGTGATAGACACAGATTTTAAAGTGTGGTGATTTCCATATGAAAGAAAGTGTAAGAAGTTTAGGGACGCCATACTATAGCCAGCAGCTCAGCTGAGTTTTGCTAGCAATTCTGTGTTATTTATTCATAATCTGGTAAGATTGAAATTATTTCCTTATATATTTTGAATATTGTTTCATGTTCGAGTGATTTGATACTGCCATATCGAAATCTAGCCTTACAAACAAGTAGGGATTTGCTCTAGACCCCCGCCCAAGTCAGGGTCTAGGGACCAACAATGTACATAAACTCCAGCAAGGGTTAGGCAAGACAGATCAAGTGTTGAGAATAATGAAACATATTACCTATCCTCTTTTAGGGCAGACAACTAATAAATAATTTTCAGAATCTATAGTCTGGGAGGATCTATCTGATGTAAACCCACCATGGTAAATGTGCTGTTTGGTCAGAGAGATCTGACCTGTCTGTATGATGTGGTTGTTGTGTCAGTGTTGTGTCCAGACGTGGGTAGAGAATAGATTTTGACACATGGCCCATACTTTGATTGCAGAGCTGTGAGTTTCTGTTGTCAACCAAGCAGTGTCTATTCAGTTGGTGACTTTACTCGAGTGTATCTGTGCAGTACTTGTGACAGAGACCACCATTATTGCCCGCCAGCACGGAGAGGTGGGACCACCTGATTTCAGCACCAGAGCTACAACTACAAGATGAGTGAGCCTCTGGTCTGCTGGACATTCACCAACGCTGTGTAGTTACTAATACCCCATAAAAATTCCCACCATTTTCTGGACACTGTGTAGTCAATATAGACAGGTGTGATGAGGCCACCCCAACAGCACAAACATTAACTATCCTCCCAAGTAGATGACTACTAGAACATTTTAATAAAACTAACTAGTATAGTACATATATATGTACACTATTGCATTTATGATATAATATTCCATGCATTTCTTTCATAATCTCTAAATCCTTTTAAGTTCTGGTCAACCTAAAAAATTGATCCAGAACAAAATAAATGTAATATAATTCTATCAAAAAATTTTACACACGTGAGTTAGTTCAGTGTATTTTAACATTTATTAATATTATTAGTCTTGTTAAATATCTGTGGGTATATCTATAACCTATTACACCACACTACATATCATAACCCTAGACACTGTACGTAGCCACATTCATTAAAAAAAAATTAAGTGTGAGGTCGTAGTGGTAGCAAGAAAGGCCTTCTGACAATTTTCAACTACATTTTATCTCAGGAGCCTTCACAGCTGGCCTCATACAATTACATTTAGTAATATCACCATCATACAATACCATCAACACCACTACATATATTGGGGTCTTGTCCAGGGGATAATTAGCCCAACAGTAATATTAGGATCTCCTGGTGGGAGAAATAAAAGTAGGGAAATAAATTGTAAAATTTCCTTTAACATTAAAAGTGTCCCTGCAGATAAAAGTTGGTGAATCTTCACAGCCAGTAATAATTAATTAGTTAACTGGTTGGTTAGAATTGGTTAGACTATAGTCATAAGAAGTACTTAGTGTATTTACTGGTTAGAGATTTATCTTGTATATTATTATATTGTCTAAAAAGTATGGCGGAGCTGGCAAAATTTAGATCAGCTGCTTTGCTCACCGCGAAGGAGATGGGAATGGATGGTCAAATTTTAATTCAATACGTAACGACTGAATGTGATAAATATATTGAAAGGGAAGATAGAAAGGTAGCTGAAGAGAAGAGGTTACAAATTGAGGCTGATAGAGAAATTAAGAGGCTGCAGATTGAGGCAGAAGAAAAAACGACAGCAAAGGGAGGCAGAAGATAAAAAGGCCGAAAGGGAGGCAGAAGATAAAAAGGCCGAAAGGGAGGCAGAAGATAAAAAGGCCGAAAGGGAGGCAGAAGATAGAAGGTTGCAAAGGGAGCACGAATTACGACTAAGGGAGCTGGAATTACAAGGCCAGGCTCCTGAAAATGGTGCCAGCCCTTTTGCCTCAGATGCTACGCCCAGTCTGGGAGCCTCAAACTCCGCTATGGGGTTTCATTTAGACCATTTTGTTGAAAAAGACGATGACATAGAGGGGTACCTAGGACGTTTTGAGTTATTAGCTACTACATATGGGTTAGAGAGAGAGAGGTGGAGCTTAAAGCTATCACAGGGATTGAGAGGTACTTCTTATGAAGTATTTGCCAAAATGAACAGGGAAGACCAAGACAATTATGACATGTTAAAGCAGGCTTTGTTATTAAGGTACGAGAAGAATGGTGAATTTTATCGTAAGAAATTTAGAAATGCCAAACTGTTGTCTGGGGAGACATACCACCAATTCTCTGCTAGACTAGAAACCTATTTGGAGAAATGGACGGCTCTGGGGAAGACCCAAGATCTTAAAGAAATGATCATGATTGAGCAATTGAGAGAGTCCATGGCTCCAGACATGAGAAAATTTCTCATGGAACAAGGTGCAGAGAAGTTGGGGGAAATTTTAAATGTTGCTGAGAGGTATCAGGCAGCCCAGGCAGAGGTAAGTGGTGCTAAGAAGAAGCACATAGACAATTTTAAAGCTCCACAGCAATTTAATAAATTTGATAATAGAGAGCAGGGAAATAAAGGTAGGACAAACTTTGAGCGGCCAAGAAATGACTATCGCGACAGAAACTCACAGTTCAATGACCAAAAGTTCAATGAAAGAAAACCGTTGAACCAAGGAAAAAGATGGTGTAAATGGTGCAAGAAGGATAACCATAACACCGAATTTTGTAGAAGGAAACCTTCAAACATTGCTGCAATGAAGTCGGGGACGCAAAGATTAAAGGTTAATCCTAAGGAGCAACAGGAACCTTATCACCCCCCAGTTTGTGAGGATGTTATTTGTAATGGGGTCACCATAAGGTGCCTTTATGATACAGGTTTGGATTATGATTCAGTTGTGAAGTCTAGCCTAGTGGACCCAAGTCAGTATACCACAGAAACAGTGGAAATACAAGGGGCGACTAAGGACATACCACTCATGACACTTCCCATCGCAAGGATAACGGTGAAAACTCGCTATGTGGAAGGAGAAATCAGAGCAGCAGTGATAGATGAACCAATCTACCCTCTGATATTGGGGTGTAGATACGTCTTCTTGGGGAATCCCGAGAAACCTGTGATCATGGCGACAGTGCAGACCAGGTCACAGAAGAAGGAGGAAGAAGGTGAACCTATAAATGCTCATCCAGAGGAGATGAGGAAGGCGCAGGCTGAGGATAGGACACTCAAGCCCTGTTTTAAAAAAATTACCCAAATGCCACACACCTCCGAGCAAGGGGGAATATTTCATGAAGAACAAACTCTTATACAGGAAGGCCGGAACTGGAACAAATGGTCACAACCAGCTGGTTCTTCCCACTTCATATAGAGATAAAGTGATGGAACTCGGGCATGCGATTCCCTTCAGTGGTCACATGGGGATCAGCGCCACAGGACAGCGTATAGCTTGTCATTACTTCTGGCCAGGGATAACGGAGGATATAAAAAGATATGTCAAATCCTGCCCAGAATGTCAAAGGGTAGCTCCAAAGCACTGGACTGCTCCTGCAACTCTAGGGGAAATGCCCATAGTGGGAACACCTTTTGAGAGGGTTGCAGTGGATATTGTAGGACCTCTCACTCGGACCAAGAGGAGGAACAGTTACATCCTTACTTTGGTGGACACTTGTTCTATGTGGGGAGAGGCGGTAGCCCTGCCATCAATTGATTCAAAACATGTAGCAGAGGCACTACTTACAATATTTACCCGATTAGGATTCCCGCATCAAATCTTGACGGATAATGGTTCTCAGTTCAAGGGGAAACTAACGGAAGAAGTTTTTAAGCTATTTCAAGCCAGGCACTTTCATTGTAGTCCGTACCATCCACAAGGGAACGGCCAGGTAGAGAGGTTCAACGGGACTCTCATTTCTATCCTGAGAAAGCTGGCACACGAAAAACCGGATCTGTGGGATCAATTCCTGCCCGCCGCATTGTTTGCGTACCGGGAGGTACCACATAGTTCAACCGGGATGGCTCCCGCAACTCTGCTATTTGGGAGGCCAATAAAAGGTCCTTTAGAAGCTTTATTAAGGACCTGGACAGATGAGAAGGCGGAAGAGACTGTTACCTCATCGTATCAATATGTGAACGAACTGACCACTCGTTTGAAAGCTGGATGGAAACTGGCAAATGATAATTTGAAACAAGCCAGGAAGAAACATGCAGCATATTTTAATAGGAAGGCAAAGGACAGGGAACTGGCAGTCGGAGAGAAGGTGCTGCTTCTACTACCCGGAAGCCAGAATAAATTACAAATTGGTTGGCAAGGTCCATATACGGTTCTAGAGAAGGTGTCTAGAACAAACTATAAAATTGACAAAAAGGGGAAGGAAAAAGTTTATCATGTAAACCTGTTAAAGAAGTATCTGAACAGACCACTCCAGGAAAGCACCCCCTTATTGACCTTAGCTATTGCAACCCAGATGCAAAAAGAACCACTCACCTCACATGAATACCCATTACATCCTTGTGAAACAGCAGCACAGGTAAAAGTCAGTAAGCACCTGACTAAAAACCAGAGGGAGAGAGTTCAAAAGGTTCTGGAGGAACATACAGATGTATTAACAGATAAACCAGGCCATACAAATTTGCTACAGTATGACATGAAACTGGTAGACTCAAACCCAATCTGTATGAGAGCCTATTCTATTCCGTTCGCGAAGGAGAAGGCATTGAAGGAAGAAATAGAGTATTTGTTGAAGGAGGGGATTATTTCGCACAGTGAATCATCTTTTAGTTCTAGTGTCGTTTTGTTGAGAAAACCGTCTGGGGAACACAGACTGTGCATAGATTACAGGAAACTGAATGCTGTCACAGAAGGACAAGTGGATCCATTACCAGACACAAAACAGCTATTTTGCGAGACTGAACAAGGCAAAATACTTTTCAAACGTGGATCTTAGTAAAGGCTATTACCAGATCCCAGTGAAGCCTGAAGTGAGACCTTATTTGGCTTTTAGCACTTCGGATGGACATTATGAATTCAATATGCTACCATTCGGACTGAAAAATGCTCCGAGTGTGTTTTCAAGGATGATGCGCAAATTGTTGGATCCCCTGAATAACCCATGTATCACAAATTTCATGGATGATATTCTCGTCGCCACCGAGACATTTGAAGAACACATTGAAGCTCTGGAGATGTTGTTTGATAGACTTCGGGAGGCGAACTTAACTGCTAGGCCAACAAAATGTTGTATTGGATGCAAAGAGTTGGAATTCTTGGGACACACTGTATATCAGGGTAATATGACCCCTGATCCTAAGAACTTGGAAAAACTGCAGAGAGCACCTAGGCCGCAAACAAAAAAAAAGACGTGCGATCATTTGTGTCGTTATGCGGATTTTATCAGAAATACATCAAGAATTTTAACGCTATTTGTGCTCCTCTGACTGATCTGACTCGCAAGGGACTTCCAGATAAAATTATTTGGACTGCACAATGTGAACTAGCGTTCCAAGAGTTAAAGGAAAAACTCACTAGCAAGCCTATTCTCAAACTACCTGATTTGACACAGGACTTTGTCTTAAGAACCGATGCAAGTAATGTAGGACTAGGAGGGGCTTTGTTGCAAAGATCATCTTCACCTGATGGGGAACTTAAACCAGTCGCTTATGCAAGCCGCAAATTGAATAAGGCGGAACAAGGATACTCCACAAGCGAAAAAGAATGTTTAGACGGACCATCAGCCTCTCGTGTTCTTGTCTCAGGCTAAGCATGAAAACGCAAGATTGCTGAGGTGGTCTTTGTTGCTTCAACCTTATCAGTTTAGTATCCAATATATCCCAGGCAAATTGAATGTCGGTGCAGATTTCCTCAGTCGGCACCCCTGTGATCAAAATTAGAGTAGTGGCAGACGTGAGGAGTAATTTTACCTATGTGTATCGCTGGTTTTGGAACTTGCCATAGGCATGTTTTCAAGTGGGGAGATGTGTAGTGAAATTGACAGAGATACAACGGTAAAATACCTCCAAGGATAACATATAAGGATAAAAAACATAATGCGTAGGCTGCTGATGTACATGATCGCCTAGACCGCGGGTCATCACCCTCCATAAAAATTGACTTGCTAGACAGGAGGGGAACGGAGGATCAAAAAGGAAAAATATGACTGGAAAGATTGCGTGAGACTAGAAAGGCTAAGGAGACGCAATTGGGGGGGGGGGGGGGGGGGGAACGGAGAAAAGTCACGTTTCCCAAGTTGACATAAAAAGTAAGCAACTCGACAGAAGGGACCATAGATATGTTACGCCACAGTCATTTATTGGACGCTTTTGCGATACCAAGCCCTTGATTTGAATTCAGCGGCTAAAAACGCAGATGTTAGGAATATTACAAAAATTAAAAAGTACTTTTTTCTTAATATTAATGTTAGGAATATAAAAATTAGTTGGCCGGATGGCCTATTCTGAGCAGTGAACTAATATGTTCTTAATTTTACAGACGGATAGATAATATTGAAGATAATGACAAAAGACAGTGTAGTTTACATCATCGACAGACTGTATTGAATCTAAAAGTGTCGCTATTTTGCACAAAAAAACACGACCTCGAGACGCAGGTGTTCAAATCTACTTGGTATGGAGGAGAGGGGATATTGTGGTGGCTGTGTCTAAAAATAACTTTTAACGACAAAATTTTGGAGGGGAGAGAAAGGTTGGTTCAAAAATCAAGTACATTTTGTAGAAACACAAGTAGAGACGGACAGACTAACAGATAAACATCCATACTTGACTGAAGCATGACTGAAATGACTTTAGTGTAGGAAATTTGAAATTCAAATAAACCTAGGCAGTGATTGGCCACAGACAAGCATATTGTCGGCGCTTAGACGCGGATTTGGGGTCATTTCTCAATAGTTGTTCAGTGATAGACACAGATTTTAAAGTGTGGTGATTTCCATATGAAAGAAAGTGTAAGAAGTTTAGGGACGCCATACTATAGCCAGCAGCTCAGCTGAGTTTTGCTAGCAATTCTGTGTTATTTATTCATAATCTGGTAAGATTGAAATTATTTCCTTATATATTTTGAATATTGTTTCATGTTCGAGTGATTTGATACTTCCATATCGAAATCTAGCCTTACAAACAAGTAGGGATTTGCTCTAGACCCCCCGCCCAAGTCAGGGTCTAGGGACCAACAATGTACATAAACTCCAGCAAGGGTTAGGCAAGACAGATCAAGTGTTGAGAATAATGAAACTTATTACCTATCCTCTTTTAGGGCAGACAACTAATAAATAATTTTCAGAATCTATAGTCTGGGAGGATCTATCTGATGTAAACCCACCATGGTAAATGTGCTGTTTGGTCAGAGAGATCTGACCTGTCTGTATGATGTGGTTGTTGTGTCAGTGTTGTGTCCAGACGTGGGTAGAGAATAGATTTTGACACATGGCCCATACTTTGATTGCAGAGCTGTGAGTTTCTGTTGTCAACCAAGCAGTGTCTATTCAGTTGGTGACTTTACTCGAGTGTATCTGTGCAGTACTTGTGACAGAGACCACCATTATTGCCCGCCAGCACGGAGAGGTGGGACCACCTGATTTCAGCACCAGAGCTACAACTACAAGATGAGTGAGCCTCTGGTCTGCTGGACATTCACCAACGCTGTGTAGTTACTAATACCCCATAAAAATTCCCACCATTTTCTGGACACTGTGTAGTCAATATAGACAGGTGTGATGAGGCCACCCCAACAGCACAAACATTAACTATCCTCCCAAGTAGATGACTACTAGAACATTTTAATAAAACTAACTAGTATAGTACATATATATGTACACTATTGCATTTATGATATAATATTCCATGCATTTCTTTCATAATCTCTAAATCCTTTTAAGTTCTGGTCAACCTAAAAAATTGATCCAGAACAAAATAAATGTAATATAATTCTATCAAAAAATTTTACACACGTGAGTTAGTTCAGTGTATTTTAACATTTATTAATATTATTAGTCTTGTTAAATATCTGTGGGTATATCTATAACCTATTACACCACACTACATATCATAACCCTAGACACTGTACGTAGCCACATTCATTAAAAAAAAATTAAGTGTGAGGTCGTAGTGGTAGCAAGAAAGGCCTTCTGACAATTCTCAACTACATTTTATCTCAGGAGCCTTCACAGCTGGCCTCATACAATTACATTTAGTAATATCACCATCATACAATACCATCAACACCACTACACTGCCGATATGAGAAAGTGGCATCATATTTGGTCAAATCAATGTAAATAGGGACAATCACAATTGTGCTTATACGTTAAATAAATAGAAAAAAAAATTCAAGAATAAACTCTGAACAAGAATAATATTAAAGTGGAGGGGTGTAAAGGCCTGGTGGTTCTAGTTATATAACTGACTTTAAAAGATATTTAATTGACTTTCATCTGTTAAAAGTCATATGCATTGTAAGAACAGCATCAGACCTTCACATTCCCAGCCACTATATATTAACATTTGTTCGTGTTAAATATTGTTTGACTATATTATGCAGTTCCCTAGGTCTGTCTATTCTCAACACCTCTTCTATATTTATAGGTAAGTTGGATGCTTGAAAATAATCTAATATTGGTATTCTCATTTGTTCATACCTCTTACATTTTAACAAGAAATGTTCTATATTATTGTCTTGAAGACATCCTGCACAGTAAGTTCTATTCTGAAATAGCCTTTTCCCAGCTGTAGTCTGAGAAGTTTCTTATTACTGGGAATTTTCAATTCCCTAGATATCTGACATTTTCTTGTTGGAGCCTTGAACAACTGTCGTAGATTTTATGATAGGAGAATTAAGACTAGGGGTTGGTCCCTTCTGAATAGAGTTGAATGGGTGATTGGCACATTGAGAATTAGTAAAACAAATAAAATTTCCACACAGGTGAGATGATAAACTGTGGTATAGAGGCTGTCGCTGAAAGCGAAAAAGAATTCTTCTCTCTCTCTCACTTCTACGCTGTCTGACATCTATGTAATACCATCTAGTGCGATACTCAGTTTTGAGAAACAAAACAGGTAAAGTTTAAGAATTGGGAAGAAAATATTTTTCGCAACGAATGGATGCGAAACCAAAAATATCCAGGAAAAATGTAAACTGCGATAATAAAATAAAAGAATTTGGGTGAAAGAATAGGAAGAAGATGTAGGTAATTTAATGACCAAAACCTACGTGACAGGACGTCCCCCCCTTAAGATATGGAAGCACTCCATGTCTACGTTATGGAAATAAATTTCCTATATCCGTAGCTTCAGGGTGTCTGTCCTCTTCCCTCTCATCTTCCCCCTCCATCTCTCTCCAATTCCTACTCAAGTCTACTCCCGAAAGTTTCCTTCCTCTGGAATGTCTCCCATGCGCGCTTGAAAGAGCGTCGCCGCTTCTGACATTTTTGAAAGATTTCCTGTGATAGCGGTGGAATATCCCTGCCACTATCATCATCTTCGTCAGCTCTGGCGATCGTCAGGAGATGGTCGGAGGTTGGCACTTTTCTTTCCAAGTATCTCTTTAAGAGATTTAAACGGAAAACCTTCTCCTTTCCTTGAATAGAGATCTGGTAGTTAGCCTTAGAAATCTTTTTCAGGACGGTAAACGGCCCTTGCCATCCGATCTTCAGTTGGTTGTTCTCGGTAGGGAGTAACACCAAAACTTTCTCTCCTGCTTCCAGTTCTCTTTCTTTCGTGACTTTCCTGTATCGGTTAGCGTGCTTTGTGCGTGCTCGCTTAAAGTTAGTCGTTGCTAGGTCCCATCCTAGTTTCAACCTTTCCTTTAAAACCGACACATATTTACTAGCTGAGACAACTGTCTCATCCGCCTTCTCGTCTGTCAGAGACTGAAGTAAGGCTTCAAGCGGCCCCTTAATAGGTCTGCCGAATAAGAGTGTAGCTGGCGGAAATCCTGTAGAAGTATGAGGAGATTCTCTGTAGCCAAATAATGCTGCAGGAATACACAAATCCCAATCTTCAGGTTTCACTTGTGCCAGTTTACATAGCATCATGTTGAGGTTTCCATTAGCACGTTCCACGAGCCCATTTCCGGCCGGAGTATATGGCTTAGTGTGGATGTGTTGGGTCCTCAAGATCTTAACGATCTCATTCATCAACAGGTTTCGGTACGGAGATCCGTTATCCGTCAACACTTGCTGAGGGAATCCCAACCGAGTGAAAATCTGCACGAGGGCTTCTGCGACATGCTTGGCATCTGCGCATGTTAGCGGGATAGCTTCTGCCCATAAAGTGCATGTATTGACTAAGGTCAGGATGAACCTGTTCCTTCTTTTAGTCCTTTCAAGGGTCCTAAAATGTCGATCACAACCCGTTCGAATGGTGTTCCCATTATTGGCATTTCACCCAAAGAGACTGGGGGTGCCCGTTGCTTGGGTGGTACACGTTGGCACTGGGCACAGGATTTGACATATCTGATAATATCAGTGTTTACTCCTGGCCACCAATAATGAGTGGTTATACGTTGGTTTGTGGCGTTCTGTCCCATATGTCCGCTGAAGGGAAGAGAGTGCCCCATTTCTAGGATTTGGCTTCTGTACTGTTTCGGTACTAGGAGCTGGTTGTAACCTTGGTCAGGCTTGCCCGTTCTGCGATAAAGTACGCCATCCTTAGAAAAAATGTCCCCGTGTTGTCTGGGTTCCTTAGCCATGGGCAGTTTCCTAAAGCAGGGTGCCAAAGTAGGGTCCTTGTATTGCGCTTCTTTAAGTTCCATGGGTAACAAATTAGGCGCAGGCTCCTGTTCCTTCTTGGTTTGCCCTCTTGTAGTTACTGTTGCCACAATCGGCTCTTCCGGTTTCCCAATACACACGTATCTCCCGCCAAGTATGACTGGGTAGATGGGATCATCCATAACAGCCGCTTTGATCACGCCTCTGACAAAGTCAGAGTGTATCTCCACCAATGCGATGGGAAGCGCTGTAGGTGCATCACTCTTAGAAACTCCACAAAATTTGACGGTCTCTGCTGTCTCTTGACCGGGTTTAACCAGGTTTCTGGCAACAATGCAATCATACGAAAGCCCCGTGTCAAATAAACAAGAAGTTTGAGAACCGTTCAAAATAACAGTACCTCGCGTTGGGGGTCTATCCCCAACAGGTTGGGAATCACTGTCAATAGTTCCGCCTTGCGAGACTGTCAATAAGCATCCGATGCGTTTCGGCTCGGTATGCTCGGTCTGATCATATGTCCCGTGCTCAGGGGTTCTCCCTTTGCCACTTTGTCCTTTCTGGCTGCGCTGCCATGTAGGGCGGTCGGGTTGATCAGACTGTTTGGGGTGGTTGGGGTACTTGTTCTTGTAGAAAATGGATTTTTCAGGAGGGGGGTTTTGAGGTCCAGTTTCTCTGTGGTTATTTTGGTTAGAAGCCTGAGAAGATTGCTCTAGGTTATGTTTTCGAAAATGCTCCTCTGTCGGTTTCCGCTTTGTGGCCGGTAGTTCAGCCAGCGCATTGTGATAACGCTCAGACTTTTCCAAAATGTCTTCAAGTTTTTCTGCCCCTTGCTCAGCGAGAAATCTCCGGGTATCAGCAGACAAAGTGTTCTTTATTTGTTCTGTTAGAACAAATTCATCAAGACCTTCATAGGTAGAGGGGAGCTGCGAGAGCTCTAGGCACTTTGTCAGATATCCCTTCAACCGAGACGAGAACTGCTGAAAAGTTTCAGAATTCTCTTTTCTGCTGTTGCGAAACAGTTGCAGAAATTTGCGAGCGTTCATTTCAAAGCGCTCCAGTAACGCTTTCTTCAACAGATCATAGTTGTCTTGTTGGCTGCTTTCCAGTTTGGCGTAAACATCATACACAGAACTTTTCAGCGCCTGAGAAAGCTTCATGTTCCAACGCGACCTTTCTAAACCGTACAGAGTTGCAATTTTCTCAAATTTTTCTAGCCAAGTGTCAATCTTCTCATTCGGACAAGGGAAAGATTCTAGCGGAAAAGACATAGCAGTGAGGTAAAGAGATTGACTGTTAGAAGGATCAGTTAAGGAAGAATGAGGGGAAGACTCTCCATTGCTGGAGGTAGAGGCAGCACCACGACTTTGAAGTTCTAGAGCTTTAAGAGCCAGCTCATGTTGTCTCTCCTTCTCTTTTTCTTCATTCTTCATCCTGCGAATTTCCATTTCCTCGTCCATCTTCTTCTTCTTCCGTCCTTAGCCGCCGACCGTCAAAGCAGTCAGTGGCCATTACGCCTAGTGGCGTCTTAGGGCAACAGCAGATAGGTTTTCTTTGCCATTGTTTCCCATCACGCCTATTGGCGTCTTTAGGGCAACGGCAAATCAATCCATTTGCTGTTGTTTCCGTAATCGAAGTGACTGGCAAACGGGTGATCAGCCCGTTGGTGCGTCCATCTTCTTCTGCTGTAATAGCCGGTCTTCCGCTTCTTTCCTCTCCGCTGCTTCTTCTTTCCTCCTTAGTTCTTCTTCTTTCCTCTCCGCATCATATCTCTCAAGTTCGTCCCTGACAAAAGCTTTCGCTTCTTCTCCTTCCAGTCCCTCCTCTCTCGCTTCGTCCCTGAGGAGTTGTCTAAGCTTTGCCCTCTCGGCCATATTATGTCAGTGACTGAGACACGTGGAGATAGAAAATAGGAAAAAGAATAACCTGGTTCCTACCACTTACGAGAAAAAAATACCAAAAATCCGAAAGATGATATCCTTAACCCTGGGATACCTCCTCCAAAAAATAAAAATCTAACTATCGCTGCTATTTATCGGCAATAAAGCACCTAATGCAAAACACGACTACGCCAACTAAATGGTAGTTAAGATTTTCCCTGAAAAAATAAGTTGCTACAGTGGAAAACACAATGATTATTGCAAAAATTTCGGAGAAAAAAAAAATCCCCTTAATTTTAATCCACTATCAAGTTTACCCCTGAAGACAGTTCGGGTGAGGGAGGCAATTAATCTGGACGAATAGTCCGAAACGCACTCCTTAGCTTTGCTCAAACACCTACCTGCTTCAGAACCCTTGTGAATGTTATACACTCACAAAACTTTACCAGCGTTTAGTATTACAATCAACATTAATAACATGTATTCCGACAAAATCAACCTGTAAACCAAATGTATAATGCTTCTTAGTTAATGCTGTGGAAAAAAACTTATCAGTTTGTGTGGTCAGCACGCCCGTAAACAGATCGTTAGTCTAGGGGGTAGTTATTTTTACAAGATACAAAACTCACAAGACATCACACTCTTACTCTATATCAGAATAAGAATCTTACAAACGAGCTGATATTTGTCGTCTCGTCTTCCTATTCAAAGTTCAAAATCCTGATAGGCGAGTTCACATTTGTCGTACTCGTCTTCCTATTCTAAGTTCAAAAATCCGTCGGGCGAGACCCCATTTGTCGTAGATTTTATGATAGGAGAATTAAGACTAGGGGTTGGTCCCTTCTGAATAGAGTTGAATGGGTGATTGGCACCGTGAGAATTAGTAAAACAAATAGAATTTCCACACAGGTGAGACGATAAACTGTGGTATAGAGGCTGTCGCTGAAAGCGAAAAAGAATTCTTCTCTCTCTCTCTCTCACCTATCCTCTACGACGGCTTTTACAGAGTCCGACAGTCTAAACCACATATATATATATTACATATAATTTTATCTACTCACGGGCACGCACATACACGTGACGACAGTTAAACACACAGACGTGGGAAATCTATAACAATGAATATATATATTAGAACGAGCTGACCACGCACTGCTTTAGTTCAAGAGAGATTTTTATTATTATCATCAACAAAAAATCTTCTCACAACATCAAAAAATTCCATCAAGGAAAAACATATATACAAATAGTCATAAAATTCAAGAAAAATGTTACAAAGATGATAGCCCGTTAGATCTTACTCTAGGTTTAGCCCACAGCCCCGTTAAGAGAACAGATGATGGCCCAAAGAGTTATAGATACATAGGGTTTAGTCTAAGAGGTTTCTTTCTTTCTCGTAAATGTATGAACAGAGTTGGATAATCTGATTTAGCATAAGAAAAAAATAGAAACTCTAGCCTTTTGTAACAGCTTCTGCAGGTTAAAAGAAGTTAAGACAGCAAATGGGTGGCAATAATACACCGGCACAATAACACTCAGACCTGTGCACTCTCATTCATTCAGCCATGGCCTTTCGTACACATATATACTCACAACTTTGCTCGCTGCCTCTGGGAACATAATAATTCTAGAACCTTCACACAGACCCGGAAATGCAGTCAACGACCAAGAAATCCCCAGTTCCAAAAGACGTACTGAACTCTCTGTCTCAGGGAACGATTTCCTTGGGTGTTCTTATTTTTCCAAATGTCTGATTAAGTCGCATAAAATTTGTCCAGGCACGAAAGTTAGCAGAGCACAATGTCATTAGCTTTGGATTATAGAATTAAGGAATGTCAGATCGGTGTCTACTTCCAAGAAGGTACTATATTTGGTCACCACAATACTAGTCACAATCTCTGTCGGAATGTTAATCTTGTAATATTCTCGCCGCCAGGCAGCATGTACATTTAAATTTGTGGAGCGATATGAACTGGCTCAAAAGCCCAATAATTATTTCTAGTCTTTCGAAACCGTTAGTGGGATTGCTATTACTGACTCTCTCTGATGGCTTATGCACTGTCAGACCAGGGTTACTTGAAACAACAAAAACTCCACGTGGTTAAAGATAGGAAATGTCTATGCTTCTCACAAATATGTCTCTCAGGCTACTAAACGCTGGCAAGTTGGGTACCACCGTTTCACTGTATAAAAGAAAGAACACATATCAAATACTTTACATATATGTATAAGGATATAACTTATATTTTAAACTGCAAGCGTAGAGCTTATCATATTATTTAAACTTTCCTGTAAAATAAGTTATAAGATCAATCATCATGAATTTAGGAATATCTGCGTATTCCGTCAATATTCACTGATGTCGCATCTAGCAGTTATAAGTTGGTTTAGAAAAATATACTCGACTGAGTAGTTAGCAGTTAAATTAAATTCATTATAGTTGCATGTCCTAGAAAGCTAAAAATATAATTTATTATGTATTTCCACTGTATGCGTCACTAGAAAAATAATACAAACTATAATTTAAGCACTCTGGACACAGAACTAGTTTAGAATGAAATAGGCGATTAAACACTAATCACTTCACAAAATACTAGATAATAATATATTTACCTCAAAACACAGCACTACAGGATATCGCACAATTAAGAATAATACGCTTATATTTATGGAAGTCTAGAAGTTCGACAAATTGTCGCAACAAACTAAGAAACTTCGCTTATACAGCTCTACTCTTCGCGAACCACCTGTCTACTGAGATTTATTGAGAGAGAATGAAATTAAAGTTTCAAACTCGGGCCAATATCTTAAAATCAGACAAAGGGCCCCAACTATTTCGCCAAGCGAAATTATCTCCCCTTCTCCTAACGCCTTACGTCAGCTTAAACCAGGTCGTAACTGCCATGAGTGACCGGGAGTGCGCGTGTCAGTTTCAAATCGCAGACAACCGTCTGCCGGCATGGGCGATTTTCACGCTTCGCCGGAGCTATTTGACGAAAACGCTCGCGGTTTTACTGAAAAATGCAGACACTAATCTGCTTGCCAGGTCCGGTGGAGTGAATTATCACACTACAGGCCCAGAACTCAGCCGAAGAAACCCCCCTGTCCCCGGGGAAACTGCAGACAGCTGTCGGCTCTCCGTTCTGACGGGATGCGTTTTAACACTTCTACGCTGTCTGACATCTATGTAATACCATCTAGTGCGATACTCAGTTTTGAGAAACAAAACAGGTAAAGTTTAAGAATTGGGAAGAAAATATTTTTCGCAACGAATGGATGCGAAACCAAAAATATCCAGGAAAAAGGTAAACTGCGAGAATAAAATAAAAGAATTTGGGTGAAAGAATAGGAAGAAGATGTAGGTACTTTAATGATCAAAACCTACGTGACAACAACTTATATGCATGTCTTCCTTTCAGATTTTTATCCCACTCTGCTTTCCATTCATCTGTTATTAAATCTTTAATTAAGCTCTTAATCTCTGATTTACTCATCCCTACATTAATTAGATTTTTATCAGATCTACCTTTCTTGGCTTCTATATCTGCCTTTTCATTTCCTTCTATGCCAACATGTGAAGGTATCCAAGCAATTAAGACTGAACATCCTCTGGAATACAAGTATGTAGTAGCCAGAAATATCTCCTCTGCTATATCAGGTCTACTACATTCTCGTAAGTTTCTAAGTGCTTTAATTGTTGAAAGAGAGTCAGTTAAAACTGTTAATTTTTTGGGAGGGTTATTAGAGAATATTTCTAGTGCTTTTAGTATTGCCACCATCTCTGCAGTGAAAATGGATGTATTTTCCGTGATGCTATATTCTTTTGCCATTTTCCATATTGGAATATATATTCCTATCCCCAATTTGCCATCCTCTCCCTGGGATCCATCTGTGTACAGGGGAGCCGCGCTAGCGTAGTGGTTACAACACCGCTCTGGCGACCGGGTGATACAGGATCAAACCCGGGCGACGGCATTTGAGGATTTTTCGTCGACCGGGATTTGGACTGGATTAACTCGAGACCTGGCGAGGACATTTGAAGGAGTGTCGTCGACCAGGGACTGGCGGCTCCTGAGCCGACCCAGCTGCAATGGGTACCTCCGAAATCGGCGAGTATTTGCCTGAATGGCGAGGGACATTTGTCTCTGTACAAGAAATAAAGGGATACTCACGTAAAATCAATGTCAGGTTAGACATAAATGATAACCTGAGATTTCGCCTCGAGTATTAGCGGGCGAACGCAAAAAAAAAAAAAAAAAAAAAAAAAAAAAAAAAAAAAAAAAAAAAAACTGTGTACACAGTAATGCTGTCTTTTGATATTTGTTGTTTATATTTATTGGCGGTGTTTTTAATATTTTCTATATTATTGGTTTTCTTCATTATTTCTGCTAGGTGATAGTCCATGTCTGGTTTCTTGATCTCCCAGGGTGGAATCACTGGCTTGTATTCACAACTGTTATTAATTGATGTAATTAATGTACCCAGATGGACAATTTCCTCCATACACTTCCAGCCTGTAGGGTATCTAGTGGTATTCATTGGCTTGGCCTGAGTTGTTAGTTGGCATCTGGTAAAAGCTGTATGTGCTGGGTGAGACTTATCTAACATAACTCTGTTCATGTAATTTAGTCTTAACTCCTTTCTCCGTAATTCTAAGGGTATAATTCCTAAAGCCACCTCTATAGCTCCCATTGATGTTGATCTGATTGCACCTGCTATTGTACATAAAGCCTGATGCTGAATTCTGTCTAATTTAATCTTGTTACTGTGTGCAGCAGAGTCATATATTATACTTCCATAATCTTTTTTTCCTCTAATAAAAGATGTATAAAAATTGAGCATTGTCTTAGTGCTTGCACCCCATCCATTACCTTTCAAATATCTTAATAAGTTAGTCAATCCTCTGCAAAACTCCACTAGTTTATCTATGTGTTTATTCCAGTTCAGCTGTTGGTCCAGTATCATTCCTAGATATCGAGTGGTTTGTACTGTATTAATGCTTTGCCATGAAAGAAGTGGCCACAAGAGAATTATTGCAGTCATTAGGACATGCAGCGAAAAGAGCACAACATTATTATTTCGCACCAGTTTTGGTGACTGGAGAGGGAGAGAGATAGCGAAAGATAGAGAGGTGGCACGCGTAAACTGCTAGTTATGATAACAATAAAACAATTATTATAAACTTAAAGTATATTAGTGTAAGTTTTCTTATCAAATTAAGATGAAATGTAAATAAAGAATACCGATGCGCAGTTTATTACAAACTTTTTGTTTTTTTTAATTACAAACATAGTATATACTTTTCAGCCTGTCTAAATTAAGAATGACATGGCTACACCAGGAATCACGCACATGGGTGCTTATAATGAAGAAAATTGGAGGAAATAAAATCACTGGTAAGAGATAGGTGGTACTAACAGCTAGAAAGCGACAAATAATCTCATTCAATTCACGACAGTAGGCATATTGTCATTCACCCTCTCGCCAGAGTAGCTCTGTTAAAGCTAACCTTGGTTATATTTAGGATATTCAGTTTAAATATTGTCTGTGTCCTTGTTGTTTCTTCGTCATAATGTTATTTACATAGGAATGTATTGTTCCTTCCTTTCTTCATTGCGTAGAGCATGTTCATTCTATTGTTAGAAGTTTTTATGCTTTATGTATTGATATTGTTTGCCTTTGTTTGCTTTTGTTTCTTCATAAATATTGCAGTATAGTTGTCCATTTTTTAATAATTGTGCGATTATTTTTCACAGATTTCTTTACATTTTTAAGAAAGTAACTGCAATATTTTTGAAAGTTTATTTATATGTTAAAAACACGTTTTATCCTGTTTTGTTTTCTTTATTATAATTACTTTAATTATTAAAACGTTCATTATTACAACTGCTATTTTCAGTATTATTAGTGTTAGTAACAATGTTATCCCTATTATAATTATAATTATTTGGTTCCTGAGTGGGTCTTTTCTGTCCCAGTGTCACAGAACGGCATTAACCCGATTCATTTTTCTGTCCATCTTTTTGCTAGATCGTGTAAGTACTTTGCTGGTAAATCACTGTTTGCAAAAGGGCGCACCCCTAAGACAAAAACCCACCTTTCTAAGGCCTGACAGTTCGTGACATGTTTATCTGTCTAATCATGAACAGTCTGTTGTTTGTGGCAACCACAGTAGCACAAAACTGCTGCGAGTAAGCAAGCCTGGACTATTTGTTAAGGTAAACTCAGACGTTATCAAGAAGTATTTTTATCAGCAATTTAGTTGTCCGAATATCATGTATAGCGAGCAGGTGGGTCTGAACATCAGTCTAAAGAAGACAGAGTCATGAGCCATAACAATAAGGAACCAGAAGTAGGAACAGAAGGACACATTTACATACCTATGATGCATAGTAACACCAGACGGCAGAACAAGCAAAGACATCAAGAACAGAATGAACAAAGCGAGAACAGCCTTTGCTAGTCTCAACAACATCTGGAAGTCTTCCCTGTTCAGCACAAACACCTAATTAAGATTATATGAGTGCAGTGTACTTCCTGTGCTTCTCTGTGGTGCTGATTGCTGGAGAGTAACAGAGAAAGAAATGTAGAAACTGTCCTTCTTCCACACAATCTGCCTGAGGAAATTTCTCCTAATCTTTTGACCGAATACTATCACTAACCAAGAATTGCTTACTCGGAGTAACCAAGAGAACATGCACACCATCATAGCTGGCAGACGCTGGAGCTGGGTTGGCCATGTCCTCAGAAGAGACCCCGATGCCATCACAAGAACAGCTATGCTTTGGACCCCTGAAGGAAAACGAAAGAGAGGCCGACCAAAAAACAACCTGGCGGAGGACTGTGGAGGCTGAGATGCAAAGAATGAACCAGAACTGGCGCACTGAACAAAGGATGGCCGCCGACCGAGCAAAGTGGAAGCAATTTGTTGCTTCCCTACAAGATGCCACTAGACGTGATGGCCACTGACTGCTTTGACAGTCGGCGGCTAAGGATAAAAGAAGAAGAATCCAAATTCGTCTTACATAGTTGCTTCTGTTCAAGTGAACATAAGCAACAGAAAATGCAGTCAGATTAGTGTAAGATGGTCATTCATAAGATAACTAATGTTTTATTTTCCGGGCATGACTTGCAGGAAAATGCCACTCCAAAGTTTGTTATGATTACAACAAGATTGAAGTATTAAGACAGGAGATATGATATAACTGTTTCCGGCAAGGTTAACAATTAGTTACACTACGATATATGACCATGCCAATAATTATGATGATCGGTAGGGCGGACATTTACTAAAATAAGAGGTCCTAAACAGTGATTGGATGTAAATTGAAAAAAAAAAAACTTGCCAAAACTGTGATTGGTTTCAGCAAAAATAAGCTAGCGAAAGTAAAATTTCGTGTAGGCAGAATTTTACCATAAGTCAACGAAAGATTGAAACTCACAACTGTTTTTTCTATTCTCATCAGAGGAACAAGACGTCAGGAAGACATAGCGAAAGGATTCCATTATAGGACGTGCCAAAGTTAATAAAAGTAACTTGTAAAATTAAAAGAATAAAACTTCTCTTATAATACTTAGTCAGAGGAAATTCTCCTCATATGTTAGTTGTGAATTTACAATTACTATTACCTCATTTGAGAAAACTGCACCTTTACTGTTACAGTGAAGTGCTATCTGTCGATCTGTACAAAACGTCTGTATCCCATTCATTTTAAAGGAGAAAGTTTTAACAGGCACATTTTCTTATTGTATATGTGTCTTTCACGTGTATATCATGCTTATTACTGTAAAGTTGTTTTCGGGCTGGTATCCTCATCATGTAAAATAAATTGCCACACAAACCACCATTGCATGTGGTGACTGCTTCGTGCAGGCTTCCTTGCAAGGAACAAAAGCAGAGGTAGCCCCATGTTTCATAGGGAGCAGAAAGAGGACAATAATGAGGATATCATAATGAATATTTCAGGAGTCAACACTCTATTTATGATTGACGTATATATAATTATGATTAATTTACATTCTTCCTCTCTCCTAACCCACTTTCATCTGATTCGAGTGTCTGAGATTTAAAGCTCATGGGCATCAGGAAAATTCAGCGTAAGATAAAATGGTGGAGGAAAGCAGAGGTCGCCTAATGCTTACATCAGGAGACACACGATTTAATGGAGACTCGATTTTGTATTATTCTCATTTTTTGGTACTAGTCACTAGTACTCAGCTCTGGACACCAACTCAAACAGACGGGTCTAGAAGAAACTCGACGGGACGATATTTGTTGAAGTTACTGTTGCAACGCAACGAACCTGCTCCCAAAAGCCATTCTACTCCTGAAGAGATAAGAAACCGTTAAGAAGTCACTGTGAACCAGCAGCAACTACACAAGATTACAGTAAATACCCTTCGCTGAAACTGGACAGATAATTTGACCTAATCGACACTGTTACTGGACACCGAAACATTTTTCCACCACATTTCCATTCTTCTTGTGAATAAAATGATAATTTTATAAAAGATTATAAACCAATTATTTAACTGTTTCTAAAGTTACCCGTTTTCCAATGTCAGACTTGTTTAAAATAAAATCGTAAATAAATATCTATAATATATATATATAAGTTGCGGGTCTTTTATATAATAATAATAGTTAGAGTAAATTTAGTGTTACTCTGGCCAAAGTCACATAGGGGATGTCTAACAGACCACGCACACAGTAAAACAACTCCACATCTTCATATTCATGTTAAGGCAGCCTGGACAATTTCAACAAAATTTATTCGACGAGACGAAGCTCCACAGATACATTCTTGAAATGCGTATACATTAGTTTATGGCGTAGACTCTACAGTCTTTAGTATCGATCTGTAAACGTCTTCTAGTAGAACAATGTCGAGGACATATTCACACATTTTATTATAGTTCAAACACTCACGTTCTGCAGATAAAGCATAATTCCTTTCCTAAATATACTAGCATCGTCTCACGGAGGTTTATGGACGATCTAGTGATGTAACATAGTAGGAATATATCATGCAATGCTATAATACCCAGGAGCTCATAAAACACACGTCCATCTGCCTTGAAGAACACACAGAGAAGAGACCGTTTGACAGATCGCCAACTTCAACAGATCGCTACTCTAGGCGTCTGCTACTCGACCCAAAAGTCACGACGTACTTCCTGTAACCAATGGTCACCGGTTATAAACAAATGTGACGAACTGTCGAACCGTATTGATATCGACATACATGTTATGAATTTTAATCATAACATTTACTCTCTCTCCCCTCCCCCCCCCCGGAAAATAATGGAAACGAAGTTTTCATTATGTCCGTGGTGTGAGTTTCAACATCAATGGAGTGAAAAGATGGTATCATCAAATTTCACTGTTAGAATGATGTAGTATAGCACCCAGGTTTGTGCCACAGAGTAGGCAATTAAACACTTAATGTGTGGACAGTAGCAAAGAATGCTAAAACCATTGACTCCAAAGGACATTAATCATTTTAACAATAATGTGAGGTAGCTATCACAAAACATCCAACATCATAAAACAAATGATGGTATCAGTCCTGGCACTCCAATACCGCCCACCGTCCAGAAAACACCTATCTGTCATGTCAGGTAACAGTAGTCAATTAATCTCATATTAATTAATAGCCATAATGCAAAACATTAAAATTAATACAATTGTGTAATAGAGGCAATAGATGACATGAGGCAGACAATCAATGAATGAATGCGAAATTTTTGTGAAATGATCAAAAATAATGTGTACCTCAAAATTATATGTCATCAATATAACATATTAATGGTAAGCGAAGCAAGGTAATCTTGCATATGACACATTTGTGTGAGCAATAGATAAGACTATGCTTATGTGTGGTACCAATAGTTAATAGTATGGCGTATTAGACCATTAATGTTGCAAAGTTTAGTGTGAGTGTGCCATAGATATGTGTAAAAACCAGACAATTTCTAGTGAATTCACATTAATCACCACTTAATATTACACATAGTAGTTAAGGTCTATAGTGTAATGTCATTCCGCTAATTAATAAATGTTCATACACTGTTTTTAGAAGAATGTTGAAATTTATTGTTGACAATGTCCATGATTGTTCTCCATGTGATAGTATGTCCGTACGAATCCAAATGTTTGTGGCCGTGTAAGTTATACAGCACTAGTAGTTATATTGATTTTATTTAGTCAGAGTTAATCTTTCATATGTTGTTGTGGTTCAAGTGCTAACTGGCTTTCCGCCAGAGATTTTAATACTTGACCTTTACTCAGTTTTTGAACCCAGGAATGTTCTTCCCTTTCAGTTTGGTGATAAGCAAAACAGTTTCAGCACAACAACGTATATCCACAAGAAATTATTGTAAAGTTCCACAAACAGCAATGTAGAAAAATTCAATTACAGTTTATTGATGTCATTAGACAAACACTGTAAATTTCACAATGATGATTGGTTATCCAAGATGAAAAAATATGTAATCCAACCGAATAATATATGTATATCCAAATAGAATAATATATGTATATCCAAATAAAATAATATACTGATTTGTCTACTCAAAAACTTGTCTTGGTATCCACACAGACGAAGTTCATCTAACGCTATCTGTAAAAATCCTCTAGTCTAAAGTTATGGTTTCAATAGAATCATAAATCCTGAAATCTCTGCCTATCGCCCACAACTCTTCTATTTATACTATTTCTTCTTTTTTTCCCCGACTTTTTTCACACGACCCGTCCTTTTTTTCACACGGTACAATAATTAACATTTGCACTCCTCTCCTCAGCTTTTTCGACCTTTTTGCACACGACATTCTGTTATTTCGACTTTTTTTTCACATGTGTGATCTTTTCTAACTTAACAATAGGATTAAGAAAAAACCAGATCACACAAACATTCATTTCCCACTTTCGCGCTTATAAAACCCATTCATTATTATCTGGGACTGACCTACGTTTGCCCTGTCAACTGAACTTTGAATGAATACTGCGTTTTCTGTAAAAACGTCTTATTTGCTTTTAAAGTCTGTCATTCTTACATGTAGCATCTTCTAGCACATATAAATGCTTAGCGTGGAAGTAGGAGGGACAAAGCTAGCGTGAAAGGCCAAGCGGCCACATGTTAATACACACAGTAATCAGCAATCGAAAAACTAGTCAAATAGGGAATTTAATTGTTATGTCCCCTTGATACTTCGAGTCCGTCATCTCAGAGTTATGTCCCTTAATATGGAGACGTTAGTTATTCCAATTAAAATTGACAATACATGTCCGCACGAAAATGTCTGGAAATGACATCATTTTCAACATTTCCCATAATGTGTATACGTAAGTTTGTACGTCGACCATAAACATCGTCATTACGGCACAACATCTATACGGAGTGCGCTGAGTTTAACAAGATATTACACCATCTTGAGCATTGGAGAATTCATCATCATCCTGTTGCTGTGTGAACCGCTTATTCATATCAGCAATGTTTCTTTTTTGGAAAATGCAACCATGTAGAATAGTTTTCAGCATAGTTAGCGTACAAAAAGTAATAGTGTCATACGACCACATCATCATACACGTAATAGTTTCTTGATCAGGACATCATGAAGTTTGTTCATGGGTTAGTTGGAATTATGTGAGTCACCTGTATTTGTAGAGTTGATAGGTGATATAGGGTCTTTTTTTGCAACCGCGATAGTACATCAGCCAAGACGTTTTGACTTCCCTTAATGGCTTTGATGTCATAATCATATTGTTGAAGAGCGAGCGGAGCCCTGGCGGCCCTTTCGTTTTTGAATCTCGCTTTATTGAGATATGACAATGCCTTCTGGTCGGTTTCCAGGGTGAATCGGGCGCCCATCAGGTACCGTTGCAGCTTGGTGAAACGAAACACGACCGCCAGTAGTTCTCTTTCCACAATGGGATACCGCTGCCCTGTGGGCGACAATTTACGGCTGACATACACAGTTGGGTGCATGTAGCCTTCAAACTCCTGCATCAACGTTTCACCGGTGCCTGTAGCAGAGGCGTCTACTCTGAGGGTAAAAGGACATCGAGCGTCAGGTAATCTCAAAATTGGTGATTTAGAGAAGGAGCATTTAAGTAAATTTAAGGACACATAGCACGCATGTGACCAAATAATCCTGTTTGGCGAGTTCTTCTTTACCAACGAAGACAGAACTGAGGTAATATCTGAAAAATTACACAAGAATTTTCTATTGAAATTTACCAAACCTAACAGACTGCGAACCTGTTTCTTAGTTCGAGGAATTTCAAGATTCAAGATTTTCGAGATAGTAGAATCCTCAGGTTTAAGAAACCAACCTCCTACTTTATGACCAAGAAAAGAAATTTCAGTAAATCCTATTCTGATTTTTGAAGGTCTAGCAGTAAGATTATGAAGACGCAATGTATTCAACAAAAAGTGAATTCCCATAACATGTTCTTCCCGAGTGTGATGGATTAGACAAATATCATCAATATAAGTGATTAAATCCTCACTGTCAAAGAAAGGTTTACGCATCATGCGAGCAAAGGGGCAGGAGCGTTAACAAAGCCGAACGACATAAAATTAAATTGAAACAATCCTAGAGGTGTAGCGAAAGCTGTATAAGGCTTAGCTTTGTCAGATAATGGCACTTCCCAATAGCCTTTTGACAAGTCAAATTTTGTAAAGAAAGTAGCAAAAGCTAATTTGTCCAGAAGAGAATATAATAATGGCAATGATTCTGCGTATGGAATAGTCAGGGCATGTAAGCGCCTGAAATCTATGAAAATACGAATAGATTTATCTTTTTTCCTAATCAAGACCATAGGAAAACTGTATGGTGAATTTGATGGGGCAATGATATTTAACTTGATCATTTCTTTTATGTCTTCCTGTACCTGTGATTGTAAATGAATAAGTATAGGATATTGTTTCAGTTTGATAGGTCTGAAATCTGTTAGCAAGATATCATGTTGGATGATATCAGTATGCCCAGGAACATCCTTGAGATCATCAGAAAAAGATTGCAGTAATGGAGAAATCTGCTCCTTCTGATGCGAAGCAAGAGTTGGTGCAATAGAAACATCTTTCCAACTCTCAGTAGCTAAAAGACGTAAGATTGGTAATGATAAAAGTGGTTCAGTACCATAAGATAAGTCACACCCCTCCTCTTGTATTACCGCTAAGGAAGAGCGACGATCAACAGATTCGTTAATAGCTTCAAAGATTGGTTTAAGATGTGGAGGACGAGCATGAAATTGCTGTAACATATAGATATGAAAAGTTTTTTCCTTTCCATTAATAGATAAAATATACCGTAGTCAACATCTGACAATTTATCAATAATTGTATAAGGTCTTCTCCATGACACAAGTAATTTATTGTCTTTTTTACGTAGCAATACATAGGCCTCATCACCTGGCCATAAGTGGCGCAGTTTCCTATTTTGATTGGCAAACAAACGAGCCTTTAATTTTGCCTTTTCTGACGCCTCCACTGCTATTTGGCATGCATCGACAATCTTTTTTTTTCAAGTTGACAACATATTGGTAAGAGGTTTGAACATCTTCGTTCATGTCAGCCCCAACCAACAATTGTTTTGAAATGGACATAGGTCCTCTAGGTTTAGCACCAAAGACTAACTCAAATTGCGCGAACCCGGTGTGTTCGTTTGGAATTTCTCCATATGCAAAGAGAATTGCAGGCAAAACTTGATCCCAATCTTGCGGATACTTAGTCGTAACTTTGCCCAACATCTGCTTCAAACTTCTGTTGAGGAGAAGTGCTAACGTAGTGGTTACCACATCGCGCTGGCGACCGGGTGACACAGGATCAAACCCGGGCGAGGACATTTGAAGATTTTTCATCGACCGGGATTTGGACTGGGTTAACTCGAGCCCTGGCGAGAACATTTGAAGAAGTATCGTTGACAAGGGAGTGGCGGCTCCTGAGCCGACACAGCTCTAATGGGTACCTTCGAAATCGGCGAGTATCTGCTTGAGTGGCGAGGGACACCTGTCTCTGTGCAAGAAAAAAGGGATACTCACGTAAAATCAGTCTCAGGTTAGATATAATAACCTGAGATTTCGCCTCGAGTATTAGCAGGCGAGCGAAAAAAAAACTTCTGTTGAGCCGCTCAATTTTACCATTAGAGGCGGCGTGGTAGATTGAACTAAGAGAACGATCAATATCGAACTCCCTCATCACTTGTTTCATGACGTCAGAGACGAATTTAGTTCACCGATCTGATAGTATGTTTTCGGGAAAACCCAATCTACTGAAAATTAAAAATAGCGCATCCGCTCCGTCAACAGTTGATATGGTTTTAAGAGGTATCGCTTCTGGCCAGCGTGTGCACATATCAATGCATGTCAGCACATATTTTCAGTGTAGCTGACGTGACCTTTAATGGACCAATAAGGTCAATATCCTTCTTTGCGAACGGACGCAAAGAAATATCGGATGCCTGGATAGGCACGTTATGTTTTGGCCTTTTAGTTGCCACACCTTGGCAAACTGTGCAAGTGCGACAAAAAGACTTGAAATCTGTTGTCACACCAGGCCAAAAAAAAATGCGACAAAACTCTCTGTTTTGTTCTAGCGATTCCCACTACTGATCTGAACAATTAATATCGCGGGCATGTCGTAAAACGAAAGGTCGAACGCAAGCTGGTACCATGATCTGTTTTTTACAGATATAGAATCTTGAAAATTTATAATTAAAATACCATTCCTTTAAGGTGTACCAATGTTTAGCATTATCATCAAACATCACATCATCTGATTTGGCAACCTGAAAAAATTTCTTTAAAGACTCATCATCATTCTGTCTATGAATGAATGAATCCTTATCAATAAGTTCCACCTGTAGATCATCATCATTCTGTCTATGAATGAATGAATCCTTATCAATAAGTTCCACTTGTAGGTCATCATCATTTTCCTTCTCCTCATCATTATTTTCCTCTTCAGTCACCATCTCCTCAGTTTCACTGTCATCATTCATCACCTCAACTACCACATTTTCAATTTGGTTGTGATGATCCAATTCAGCACGAGCCTGAGCTCTAGTTATGATAGCATTTGCACTGATTAGATGCTGTTGTTTCCATGTTTCAATATCTTCATTTGTGCATTCACGAAGAGCAGGAATATTTCCCAAGGTTATTCCGGCATTAGGGCTATTCAACAGGCACAGGAGAGTTCTCCCTGTAAAGTATGGGGTATCCAAAAATACTTCCGCAGTTGGAAAGTATTCCACTGTACCACCAAATGTAATGCATTTCACCTCCCATACTGTATAATCTGACTGATCTACCAACGACCTGCGAACCAATCGTTGTGCAACCAGTGTCCCTGAGAAGTGACACAAGTTGGTTGTTCACAAAACCCTTATTAAATACCAGTGAACCTGTTCCATCATATGAGGACATGACTGGTAAAGGATGTCCACATAAAAGCCTAGGGACTCCCTGTGTCTGAAACAAAGAATTGCATTCAGAACAATTAGTACTGTTAGACAAATCCACACTACATGCATTTGCATGAGATATACCATTATTAGTCTGAGCTGGCTTATTGTCACAAACATGTACGACAGCATTTGAACGTTCAGGACTTCTTGACTGTCTGAAGTTATTGTTCTGTTGAGAACCTCTGTTATTAAAAGAATCGTCATTATTTCTATAAAATGACCTTTGCCTGATCTGGCATTATATCCTCCGCTGTTCTGATAACACTAGTCAACAAATTTTCAAAAGTTATTTGTACCAGAAATTAAATATACCATTTCTTATTGATTTTGACATGCTGATTTCAAATATCATAATGAAATTCACCAATTGGCTCTGGTTTTTTTTTAAATGATGAATTTACATTACAGTAATACAAATAATGTATGCTTGTTTAATTCTCTGGGGTGAACAGCTAGTCTTTCTACTTTAGCATTATAAAAATTGTGGTTACATACTCAATTAATTGATATTTCAACATAAAATGATAGAAAAAATAAAAACTTTATTTAAAGTTCACATATCATGTTTTAAAAAGGCACATTTGAACCCATTCCGTCATTATTCAGTCGCTGTTCGAGCTCTCTTTGCTTGCTTCTTGTAGTCTCTTGTCACAGCCCAACAGTAATCAGCAAGCATTGAAGGGCTCCAATTGCCTTGATACCTTGTCTCCATAGCAGCAATGTCCTGGTGAAATCGTTCACCATGCTCATCACTGACTGCTCCACAGTTTGACATAAAGAAATCCAGATGAGAATCCAGAAAATGAATTTTCAAAGATATGTTGCAGCCAAGACTCTTATACTTCAGAAGGAGATTTTCTACAATTTCATTGTAATTATCAGATCTGTTATTTCCAAGAAAATTGTCCACCACTGACTTAAATGCTAGGCATGCTGCTTCTTCCTTGCCATGCAACATGCAAAGAAACTTGTCATCATGAAGAAGTTTTCGAATTTGCGGACCAACAAATACTCCCTCTCTTATTTTAGCTTCACTCAGTCTTGGAAATTTTCTGATGAGGTATTTGAAAGCCTCATCTGTTTTCTCCATTGCCTTGACAAAGTTTTTCATGAGACCCAGCTTAATGTGCAAGGGTGGCAACAAAATTTTGCTGGTGTCGACAAGTGCTGGGTTCTCAACGTTCTTACTGCCAGGCTGCAATGACTGCCTGATTGGCCAATGTCTTCTGATGTAATGGTCACTTCGTGCACGGCTATCCCACTCACAGAGAAAGCAACAGTACTTGGTGTATCCACCCTGTAGTCCAAGCAAAAAGGCGACCACTTTTAAGTCACTGCAAAGTGACCACTGATGATGATCGTAGTTTATACACTTCAAAAGCTGCTTAATGTTTTCATAAGTTTCTTTCATATGAACTGCGTGACCAACTGGAATTGACGGTAACACATTACCATTATTCAACAAAACAGCTTTAAGACTCGTCTTGGATGAATCAATGAAAAGCCTCCACTCTTCCGGTATGTAATTGATTTTGAGGGCTGCCATTAAACCAGAAATGTTGTGGCACGCAGAAAGGTCACCCTCTTTGAAAAAGAATGTAATAAGCGGCTTCTGGCGGTTCCTATACACAGAAATTGTAACATCTTCTGCCAGGAGATTCCACTGTTGCAATCTGGAACCCAAAAGCTCCACCTTGTTCTTCGGTAAATTCAGATCTCTTACAAGATCATTCAGTTCACCTTGGGTTATTAAGTGTGGTTTAGTGGATGTAGTTTGCTCAAAATCTGGGTCGCTTGAGGTTGATGGTTCAGGACCACCAATGTCCTCTTCTTCATCAGTGGAAGCAGCTGAAAATGATTCTGGCACTTTGGGAACAGGTAGGTCATCGCCATGTGGTACCAGACGTATTGCAGAGGGGATGTTTGGATATTCCAGAGTCCATTTTTTCTTCTTTGATATGCCTTTCCAAATTGGAGGGACCACGCAAAAGTAACAGTTGTTGAGATGATCAGTGGGCTCTCTCCAAATCACTGGGACTGCAAAAGGCATAGCTTGCCTTTTGCCAGTCAACCACAGTTTAAGATGTGCTGCACATGTATTGCAGCATATGTGCGGCGCCCAGCTCTTATCTTGATCTCCTATTCTGCAGCCAAAATACAAACTGTACGCCTTCTTAATCACTTTAGTTATATTTCGTTTTTGTGATACAAATGTCACCTCACCACATATATAACAGAAATTATTAGCACTGTTCACACATGTCCTAGGCATTTCTAACTACGATACTTTTGATAAGGACAAATAAGCTAACTAATGGCAAAATTTTATCAGAGATAAGATATTTATACACAAAGGTGTTGTAATCATAGGCAGGATTGCATCATCAACTTCTAGTTACATTTTTATTGGTCATTAGAAA
This sequence comes from Oreohelix idahoensis, assembly GCA_024509875.1. Classification (NCBI taxonomy): domain Eukaryota; kingdom Metazoa; phylum Mollusca; class Gastropoda; order Stylommatophora; family Oreohelicidae; genus Oreohelix; species Oreohelix idahoensis. The sequence goes on along the minus strand of JAMPIV010004136.1, from coordinate 1,243,335 downwards.
AAATTATGCAATCGCCCACAACTGTTGCGTCATATATACAAATTGACCGTAATTAAATGAACTAGTAGCATATGTCTTGAAAACTAGAGCTAATCAACTTTTAAAAATGTCATTTTCGTTTTCAGCACACCAAAATTAGTTAAGATCAGCTATTTACATTTCTGGTACATTTTGGTTGTTGACTAGTGTAATCATTAGGCCGAAATGATGATGGTTGATGAAAATAACCATCATCATAAGAGTTATAATTTCTTTGAGGCTGTTGTGATCTTTTGTTAAAATTGTATCTGCCTCTATTAGTGCCATAGTTATGATCTCTATTTAGTAGATAATTCCTATCCATAATGTTTGATCTCTGCCTAGGTGAATTATAGTTTACAGTCCTAGCAGATGCCACTGGCAAGGAATCCTTAATGTTATTTTTACTAAGGTTCCTACCCGGAATAACTATTTGATATTGGCGTCCGAAATTGTCCATAGTGGATAATGTTTCAGGTTTCCTCTCCTGTAGGAATGACAAAAATTCGCCATTAATTGAAGACAACACCTTGTCTCTCAGAGTCAAATCAGCCAAACCCTCAAAAGCTTTTTCAATCTTGGACAAATCAACCCATCTAGAAAAATGCAGCTTAATAGATGAGATAAATTCAGTAAAATCTTTTGCTGAATCTGGTAATAATAATTTAAATTTCATCATATAACCATTTTCATTTAACTGATACTTCTTCAGCAACAAGGCCTTTACAGCCTCTACGTCCTTTCTAGTCTGATCATCCATAATACAGACTGCAGTAAGAGCATCACCCACCAATAAATTCATGAGTCTACTAGACCAAGTAGCTCTATCAATTTTAAACTCTTGGCAATATGTTTCATATCTATTTAAGAAGCATGAAATATCGTCGATATTTGAGTTACATTTTGGCAAATTGAGCTTAAATGTGAAAGCACGTTCTTTTTTTCCAGCTTCACCATTCATAGGATTAACCTGTGGTTGGTGAAGTCGCAATTTTTCCAACTCAATTTCTGCCATCCTAAGCTCTTGTTGTGCTTTTATTTCAGCTTGAGCTTGTTGTGCTTTTAATTCAGCTTGAGCATAGGCCAATTTTGTTTTTCTTCAAGAGCCATTTCCTCTTGTCTCCTCTTTTCAGCTAATTCTTCTTCTCTTCTTTTTGCAGCTAAATGTTCAGCTTTTTCCTTTCTATCTAATTTTCTTTGATTTCTCAGCTCATTGTTTGCATAAGTCCTCAAAGCTTCACCCTCCATTCCAAATTCTTTACCAGTTTTCATAAAATACTCCAAGGTAGCCATAATTCACAATTATTGTGCTTTCCACTAGCTAAACAATAATGCAAATATTATATAATGAATATGTGAGCACTATATTCAACAATTATTTCACCACTTCAAAATCACCCAACTGCATGTAATAATAGATATTATTATAGATGTTATACTAGGAGCCACAAACGAACAGAGAGACAAACAAGATGACTGAATACAGTGACAAGAGCTAAAGTAAGATAATGCAAATAGTCAACCAAGGCAGAAATTTATAAATTGTGGAACAAATAAGCAACATGCAGCTCTATCACACTTATGACAAGACAAGCACGAATTTACAACATATATGACATCTAATAAATGAAGGATAGCAAGGTAAGATGAACAATATTACGAACAATAATATAGAAAAACTGAATAAAATTACAATCAACTTAACCACAAAAACAAACTTGCCAATTAACAATACTCTTACAACTAACAAACAGTGGTAATGATAATCTCAATAGCAGCAGATAAATCACAGCTTTGTAATACCGGCCCCGCTATTTGAGAAAATCTTAAACCAAACCCTACAGAGCGCTCATGAATTTTCTCGACCATACATACGAGGTATTGAAAAAATTCATAAGTCCCACCATCCTCCCACTATTCACACAAACATATGGATACGAAAATACATAGAAAAAGAACTCTGGCAAACACAATAATCAGCATCACAGGCTGCATGTAACCTTAGATGTACTTATCTGTTATGCCAGTAAAAAAAATCCTCCTGGTTTCAACGCCTTCTTTGCAAGGAAAAGATTATACAAGCTCCTTGTCGACCAGGTTAGGTTTAGGATTCACAAACAGTCACTCGAACTGGACTTCGCTTTGGTCCGTCGTTTTCTTAAAAATACGCCATCTTTTGGCATAAAACTTGAATATATCAATGCAAACTTGCTAGGAAAATCATCTTCATTGAATGTCTTCACCTTCTGTCGTTGGTAAGCGAAAATAGGACAGCAATTCAAGTTCATTCAACCACGTTCAGATCAGCAGACGCCAGGAACCGCTATTTTAAAAATTTGTGAATTTCTCACGAAACAAAGTCCAACGACTTGAAATATACTTCTTGACATCTGCAAGATATTAAATTCCAGATCTCCGGCTTGAGACTCCCATTTTTGCTGTTGCGGGTCTTTTATATAATAATAATAGTTAGAGTAAATTTAGTGTTACTCTGGCCAAAGTCACATAGGGGATGTCCAGCAGACCACGCACACAGTAAAACAACTCCACATCTTCATATTCATGTTAAGGCAGCCTGGACAATTTCAACAATATTTATCGACGAGACGAAGCTCCACAGATACATTCTTGAAATGCGTATACAGTAGTTTATGGCGTAAACTCTACAGTGTTTAGTATCGAACTGTAAACGTCTTCTAGCAGAACAATGTCGAGGACATTTTCACACATTTTATTATAGTTCAAACACTCACGTTCTGCAGATAAAGCATAATTCCTTCCCCAAATATACTAGCATCGTCTCACTGAGGTTTATGGACGATCTAGTGATGTAACATAGTAGGAATATATCATGTAATGCTATAATACTCAGGAGCTCATAAAACACACGTCCATCTGCCTTGAAGAACACACAGAGAAGAGACCGTTTGACAGATCGCCAACTTCAATAGACCGCTATTCTAGGCATCTGCTACTCGACCCAAAAGTCAAGACGTACTTCCTGTAACCAATGGTCACCAGTCATAAACAAATATGACGAACTGTCGAGCCGTATTGATATCGACATACATGTTATGAATTTTAATCTTAACAATATATATATATATATATATATATATATATATATATATATATATATATATATATATATATATATATATATATATATATATAATTAATATATATATATCCTTCGTTGGAGTTAATAACTCGGTAGACTGACAGGGATGGTTGCACCAGTATGATTCAGTTTTACAAAATGCATACATAAAGAGCTGATATATTAATAAAACTTGGCTGAATTACCTTCGGCTGGAAGCTCAGTATATCTGAGTCAAATATTTATCTCATAGAAGTGGGCGGGAGATACAAAGTTTACAACAAACTTAGTAAACGCAGTTGTTGTACTTGCCATTCTAGAAAACCCTGTGCGACTTTCTGAAATACCATTCTCCTATTTACATTACTGCGAAAAGTAATCTTAAGCGAAGGTTGCTTATCTATGAAACCTTATCATTTTACCTCACATGTCGGGTTATTATTGGACCACTACGGCAGATCACGAGAGACAATGATACGCGACTTCCAAAGTCAGTGAAAATAGGGTGGCTGTACCTTGAGGACAGAAGGAATTCAAGACATTTTAACGTTTGGGTAGTGAAGTCTGGGACATACGGATGTCGGATGCATCGGACACTTTGCATGAGATGTAAAACATGAGTGGCAACTGGTTATAGAGATTTTCGATTCACTTGGCAGTCCCCAGCACGTAGTACTCTCTTCTTGTTTTTGGGTTGTTTGTCCCCATCATTGAGTGTTTGAAGATTAGCAGATCTGATTACGGTATATTACAAATTTGTTCTTTGTCTCCTTTTTGTTTGTTCCGTTCGTTAGTTTACCAGTACATTGTACCCATCAGCTATCTTCGCTTCTTCTGTTTACCTTGCGCATCCTTTCAAGTCAGTTGTTGAAGAGTACAAAGTGGGAAAGGCAAGGCTCACAATGATGCAGCGCTAGTCAGCAGATGGCGTGGTTAAGTACATTCAGCCCACACTGAAAACGGGAAGAAAGTACGAAGTGGAAGAAGTTGTTGATGCTTCCCAAGAGTCGCTTAAGCTAAGGGAGGTAATCGGATACACACAGATGAATAGACAGAGATTTGGCCATGGAGACATCCGCTGGTGGTCCAAGGCATGAAGCAAGGAGCGCAGAGACATGGTAGTTCAGGAGATACGAGGAGCTGAGAATGAGAAGAGGGTGCAAAAAGCGGCACAGCAGGCCCAACATGGCCAATGGACTACATGAAAAGGAGCCCTGCAAAGGTCATTGACACGGAATGATATATGGCATATGGCACCTCTTAGGCTCAGCTTCATTATTAGATCAATGCATGACCTCCTGCCATCGGCCACAACCCTTGTGAGATGGGGAAAGTCGGATGATGAGCAGTGCCCCCTGTTCCAGGAGAGGCGGACACCTGAACATGTGCTCTCAGCTTACAAGGTGTCATTGGGGCAAGGGCGATACACATGGCGCCACAACAAAGTGCTAAGTGAGCTGGCTGCGACAATAGACCTGGCAAGGATGAAGGCGAATAGCAAAGTTAGGCCGAGCACCGCAAATACATACTTTCTGAGAGAAGAAAAGTCAGCATACCCCAAACCGAGTAAATCAGGTAGCAGTTTACCATCTCTTCTTGACTGTGCAAATGACTGGGAAATGACGGTAGACCTACCTGGACGAGGGGCATATCCAGAGAGTATCAGAAAATCTCGAAGACGGCCGGATATAGTCCTGCATTCTTCATCATCGCAGCAGGTTATATCGATTGAACTGACCGTGCCATTTGAATCCAGATTGGAAGAGCAACATTTGTTCAAAGCTGCCAAGTAATAAGAATCTGGCCGCGGATCTGAGACACGATGGGTTCACTGCAAGGGTCATGGCTGTTAAGGTAGGTGCAAGAGGGCTCGTGGCTGCGTCAGTGTATGATTTATTGAAACTGTTGGGGCTGAGGGGAAAGTCGAGAACAAGGGCACCGAAGACGCTTAGCGAAGCTGCGGAAAAGGCATCATGCTGGCTGTGGAACAACCGCAATGGGCTATGGAACTCGGGACAGTAAAATCTAGCCCCACCTGCGGTATAGGAAACACCCTGATATTGAAATTTTTCTTAGTCCGCAATACACATTTTCGTTGGAGTGTCAGTGGTGTGCTGCGGAACAACCGCAATAATTTCTCTTCACTTTGTTACTTTCACAATTGCCTCCGACTGGCGGAATTATGGATTTTAAAGCTGCATCCAAGGTGGAATGGGTTCATTTTCTACAGAAGACAGCAGGAGGCTGAGACACTTTGGAGTCATGACCCAGGTGGGCCTCCCCCCCCCCCCTTCCCTAGAGTGTAAAGGAGAAAAAGAGACGAAAACACTTGACGGACGGGTGGGGACTCCTTCTGATGATCAGATTGCCTCCAGTTGTATCGCTCTGTATAGTTTCCTATCAACTTTTCAAGTTCATTGCCAGGGTAGCCAAGTGAACTGACTTGCGAAGCTTGGAGACCAACTACAATGACAAAGCGAGCAAAGTTCTGGATTTATTGTATACTAGAAATAACCCGTCAGAATTGACAGGTTTTAAATTGTAGTCATCTTAGCATTTTAATCCATAATAATAAGTATGCAATACTTACTTACTTAGTCGTTCCCCTTCTACCGTGAGGTGTAGAGGTTTGGAAGAGAGAGCGCCAGACCATTCTATCAGCTGTCTTCTTCCTGGCCTGGTTCCATTCTAGTCCTCGGTCCTTCAAAGATTGTCTAATGTTGTCCTCCCAGCGGACTCTGGGTCGTCCTGGAGGTCTGGATCCCTGGCTCTTTGTTTCCCATGCTTGTCGTGGTAGCCGATCTTCTCCCATTCTGCAGACATGGCCAAACCATCTTAGTTGGGACAGTATGCAATACTTTAGATTAAAATTTTGTCTTAAAGAAACAATCAAAAACGTACATTTTAAGGTTATTTTTAAGAAAATTATGAGTTTAATCCGTTTCCCGAATGAAACTGGACAGAAGAGTATCTTGACTGTCTGTTGATTTAATCTGCATCTCCCCACCTTCCTGTCTCCATTTCATGCACTGTTTATCAATTGTGTTGTTGGCTTCTTTCCAAAATCAAACTGTTCATGCACACCGTCATTTGCGCACTTTTCTATTTTCGGGAGAGTACATATAAGGGAAACATTACAATTATTGTCTAACTTTCAACCACAGTTGCACCCCTTAGCTGTGGTTGAAAGTTAATGTACTCTCTCGAAAATAGAAAAGTGCGCAAATGACGGTGTGCATGATGTGACCGACCGATGTACTTACTGCGGGAATTATGTTGTTGGATACTTTTTCTTTCTGCGTTCTGCTGGAATATTGTCTTACAATACTTTGGAGCTCCCTCGGGTATACATTATCAGGCCTTATTTCATTGTACTGTTTGATACTGATTATCTACCCCCATAGAAACAGCATGTGCCTGTCAACATCTCATCCGTAGGTCAACATGTTTTTTCCTCTTCCGCTCGTTTTTTATTTTTATTTTATGTTATTAATTTGTTTTATATATATGTAATATTATTATATGATGTAATGTATGTGAGAATGTACCCGCATTCCACAGTACTTTCGAAATGAGAATGTTTTCGTTTGCTTAAATGGGATGATGTATATGAGAATAAGCAGACATACATTTTTTTTAAACTGCTCAAAGACTGTTCCTGCTACAGAAGTGCGTAAGAAAGTGTTATTATTAATATTTCCTTTTCCACAAAGAATGTATGGATATAAGCTAGAATATGTTTATGTAATTTTTGTATTGATGATTGATGACACAATAAAAAATGCAGATTAATTGTAGACGGTTTCACAGCATGAGTGAGTGTCGGTATACAGAATTTACATATTTTATTTACTTATTGTTTTGTTTATTTTATTTTATTTTTTATTTATTTGTTTACTTTTTTTTCAATTACTATCTTGTTTGTTTAAAAAAAAAACCTACTCATTTTTTATTATGATTGCATACTGTAAATGAATGCTGTTATGTTAACTTTATAAAGTTGCATGCCTTTAAATTAATGCTTAAAGTAACATGTGGGAATGAAAGGATATACGACTGGTAGTACGCAAGATAAATGAGAGTGGAAGGGCAGAATGTTAGACGTGCCTGCGCCTAATTCTTAACCTTCGAAAATAAAGTTCGTTCGTTCGTACTGTCCATTAACAAACGTCAGAGTACCTGATCAAGCCAAACAGTTGATCTTCGTGTTGTTTTCGTTTTTTATTGTTTTGTTTTGCAGTATAGCTATTACTCTTTTGAAGTATTTACTTCCTGACATTTGTGACGGTAGGGTTCCTCCATCACCCATCATCCAACATCATTATTATGACACTAGACTACATGTATTATATATGTGGACATGCGCCTTATTATAATTGACGGATCTTGTGTCTAGGTTGATCGGCGCGTGCCTCGCCAAAAACGAGACAAAATGTCTACTTAGAAAAAAAAACCTGTTCGAAGTTGGGGAAGTACCATGGTTTAATTTTTATATTAACTTTTATATTTATTTAGGTTCTTATGTGTCCTATCTAGCCTTTACTTTCTTTCTTTTCCCTGACGAAGGCCTTGTGGTCGCAACGTTGCCAATTTTCTTTGTCTTTTGTACTCGTAAGACGAATTACCTTTTTTCGATTTTTTTTTCACACCCATCCATCGTACTCCACGTCTTACAGCAGTTCCCCTCAACTTCCTCCACCAGATAAGTGGAACATAGATGATTGTTAAATGGGGCCATCATAGATCAATGCATGACCTCCTGCCATCGGCCACAACCCTTGTGAGATGGGGAAAGTCGGATGATGTGGACGTGGAGTCGGGTATCGTGAATGTTAAGTGTGTAAATGTTCGCACAATGTAAACAGTCTGCAATGTCACTGTATGCGTTGAAGCGTGGCAGATGCCCGTGACACAAATAATGTAGGTACAGTTTGGCCACTGTAAATATTAAGTATGGAATGTTGACGAATGTCCAGAGTTAGTATTTATATGACTCCGCTCAATGCAGGCTGACATGAATACATACAGGCCCTGGTTGGCCGCAACAATGCTGGCATTCGTGTGGGTGTCTTGAGGTGTAATGGAGTATGTAGGGTGAGTGAATCTCAATCGTTTGCGAATGCGTGTTTGAAAGGTTCGTGGAAATAGTAGCAATCAGGCATCAAATGACTGCACACTCTATGGTTATACAGATATGAATTCATAGAGTTCTGGAACACCTCTGACGTTTACGGGACTTTATTACGCCACAAGCGACAGGTACGCCGACATGAATATCAATGGTCATCAAACAGTTCATGGTCATAATATATCAATACAGTTCATCATTAGCTATGCATGTATATAGTAAAGCTGATCTCGTACAATTCTCTCACTCATCAGTTTCAGAAAAGATATATCCCATATGTGAGTTTAAACAAACTCTACTCTGTCATGGATAAGTCAGATACTTGATGTCTCCAACAGGCCACGCAAAATGGCGGACTTACAGTTCAAAATTGCCTCCGGGTGCTTCTTCATCAAAGAAGGGGAATCCCACCTTGTATACATAGTATCGCCGGCATGAGGGATACAAACAATATATATATATATACGTACTTCGGGCATGCACCAGCCTAGTGCATAATATCAGAATACATAGTGAGCTTCCTTTCAAGGATACGTAGGTGGTACGTTTTCCCGCTCAGGGAAAGAATCATAAACTGTCGATAATACGAGTCATGAAGATTCTAGCAAATAAGGGAAACAGTTCAAAGAGTCAATTACCTTCTGTCCCTTCAGAATAAATATAACCACACTCACATCGCCTCCACGGCGGTTAGAAGATACACATGAAATAATATACGACATCTTGTCGACCCACAGAGGACTTGTCAAGAGACATCTTGACTCACTGAAACACAGCCCGATCTCTCACGGTAATGGCGTCTACTCAAATCGCGCCAGAAGCTACGCATGCGCACTGACACGCAAGACCTTTTTGAGCACCGCTCAAAATAGGCGGTTTGAAACCCTATCAGGCAAAACTGACATCGGTTTTCAAATCAAACCACAGACATAACAGACAAGTGGGGTCACTACCCTGACAACTATCATCCCAGCAAAAACATGGATTAATGCCCTTAGACTAGGAAATTAATAATAATGTTCCCAGCTTTTAACCAGGCACTATTACATACATAGACTCTGCAAACTGACCTTTACAATGATCTCCTTACGTTATTTAAGATATTGTGTTATTGTTACGTACATTTATTACCTAAGGGGGTAGTCTTCGGTCCTGCCAAATGTACGCACCAGTTTTATATAGTTATATTATTTGTGCGGTCGAATGATTCGCGCACTGACGTGCACAAAGCAGTGTGAGTTGCTTTGGGACGCACGGGTAACCTAGTTGGGTAGTTTCTGACGTCATGATTTGGAGGGGCAACATGGACCTTGTTTATGTCCGTGATTGATATATTATTATTGTATTCATGGCACGTTTATGGAAGCCATTTATTCTAGTGATCTGTATTGGTCTTCAGGTCGAAACCAATAGCAGCAATGTCACGTAAGTTATCGCCCCACTTCTTATTGTATGCTGTATTGTAAGGCCGCTCTTATACTAGTCTAGCGGGAATATGTTATTCCTAGAATGGACCTACAGAGTCGTTAGCCTTTAGGATTCTTATCGTAGAAGAAGGATTCCTACGAGTGGGAAAGAAGTTAATTTGATTGCAGTATTCATATGTGTAAACGCCTTTATTGTAATGCCAAAGTCGTGGCATGATTTTGAGAGGTTAGTTAAAACCTAAAGATACTAACTCAGATACCTCTTCATATATGTACCAGTGAATGATATATGGAGTCTACGTTATATGGAACTATGTCTTGGATAGAAACAGTCTCTTATTGGACGAATGCGGGAGTTCGTGGTATGGGAGTACATGCTTAAGTGGATGACCTCAAGCAAGGTCAACGGACATTCCCTTGCTGTTAAAACCTAGTATGAATATTATTGGATTCTTATTACTTACGTGAGAGAGAGGATTTTAGATATGAATGACCAGAGATGTATCGTTTTATCGGAACTGTCACTACTATGTATAAATTGTTCATCGTACCCGTCAAGGAACATTGTACCGTCTTGTCAAACGTCTTCGTACCACGTAATAAATTATAATAACTTTACCGACGAGTTGAGTATGATCATGTTGGCCTGATTTGCCTTCCACTCGTTGAAGTTCTGTTGGATAGCTCTTCATCTAATTTTCATTCTACATTCACGTCAAGATGCTAGTACACTGGTACATCTGCTACTAGCTATCATGTTACCCGAAAAGAGCGCTCAACAGTAAATGGTATGCCAGTGTGGGCTGGAAATCAATAATTTCAAAGGAAACGTACCCTATACAAGTATCGGTTGAATGGAAGATTTGAACTTTCAAGGCGACAACAGCTTGGAATCTACTGTGTTGGTGAATCACAATCAACTTACGGACAGGGTCAAGGTCATCAATCATCATCCACGTCAGGTTGTACAGTGACTGACTACCTTGGAATCACCTCTTCGTCAGTATTGCGTGCGAGCTGTGGTCTAATACTCAGAACGAAGTATTTTATCCTCAAACGTACATCCACGGAGACGAGGCACATTGATTTTTTACCTGCACGCGAGATGAGTATAACGTGTTTTCTTTGTACACTTTATTACGTTTAGCTGTGTCTCATGTAGTTATGTCCACATTTATATTTTTCGTTTTACATGTTATATGTGTTGTATTCTTCGTGGGAGGTAGGGAGGTAGATCTGTCGAACGAGATCCATCTCGAAGCCAATTCGGGCTCTTCGTCAGACGTTCTGTAGGGCTCATTTTGTAAGTTTCAATTGAGCGATAATTCCGGTACAAGGCTAGAAACCTTGCCGAAGTTCCGATCGCTAGTTGTCCCTTATAACAGTATCTGTTTAGCTGTTTCGTCACGTTTTTTATTGTTGTTTTCGTAGTTATTTTTACTCGTATTTAGTTTTATGATGAATTTTGTTTGTATTATGCGTCCGTCTAATCTTCCTGTCGTTCAGTTTTTTACAAAGCATATGTTTTTACACTGTGGTGTCAATTGTCTTGTGCATTATTGGATCGTAGATGTCATCGTAATTTTTTTACGACATTCTATTTTAGTTCCACATTTTCATTTTATTTGATTTCTACGACTGTAGTCATTTGTCTTGATTATCGTGTCGTGTCAGTATTGTGCTATTGTCTTTCACGTTGTTGCTTTCACACCATTTCATGTTATAAATTACATTATTGATTATTAATATTTGATTATTATATGATGACTTTAATGTACAGTTCTTGGACAGGAACTGGTACCTCTGATTAGATGGTAAAAAAGTGAATATTTTTAAGTAACACTTATTAGAGTGAAAAAAAAATAAAAAAATAAAAATTATTAGACATAATGGATATTTTGGATCATTTTCTCCGGGAGGGAGATAGAATGGGTAAATGGGGTTCAAGTTGTGAGGAATATGCCATTGAACATTTCTTACTTCAAATTACCCAGGATCTCAAGAATTTTGCTTTTCTTAGGTGCAAATATGGCTTTTCACAAGAGAAAGCAGTGAGACTTGCTAAATTATTATCAACCATTTTTTATGATGAAGGAAAAATGACTACTCAAGACAGTAGTGTTATTGAGGTGGATGAGTTGAAGAAAACCATAACGAAGCACAAGGGTAGGGAGATTGCCCTTACGAATGAGCTGCTACAGCAAAAAAGGGGAATATGAGAAGAAGTTGTTGGCTATGGATTTTGAAAATTCTGAGTTAAAGAATAAAGTGACGGTGTTGATAGAGGATAACAAGAAATGTCATGACTCTTCTTTTAACCAGAAAAGAGAGTTAGATAATGAGGTGACCTCCTTAATGAATATATTTTTTCGAAGAAGATAGTGACGATGAAAAAATACCTACTGCTATTAATACTACTTTGCAGATAGATTGCAATACACACGTGGCTCAAATTCAGAGCCTGACATCTGAGGTAACTCTTTTGAGAGAAAAGTGTAATATGGAAAAAACGATGAAACAAAACATGAAAGTTTTGGATAAAAAGATAGCAGATCTTACCTTGGCAAATCAAGAACTTAGGAATCTTCTATGTCAACAGGAGAAAGTGTCTCAGGAAAAACAGATAAATATTGAAAAATTACTCATGGAGAAAAATGAGTTAGAGAATGAAGTACGCTCAGTAAAAATATTACTTGACAAGGAGAAGAAGGTCATTGAAGAATTTGATAAGTTAAATATGACTATGAAGACAGACTGTCATGCTCATTTGGCTCAGATTCAAGAACTTACATCTGAGATTCCTCTTTTGAAATTAAGGGTTGAGGAACTTACGAATAGCCATCAAAATGCCATTGAGGCACTTGAAAAAGAAAAGGCCATTAATAAAGAACATGTCAGGAAACACACTATCGATGTTGAACATCTAACTCAAACTGCTGCTGCAGAACTCGAAGTTAAAGATTTAAATATTATGAATGGGATTGCTAGAGAGCTAGAACTATTCAAAAGGAATTATGAGAAGTGGAAGTCAGATTATGTAGAGTTGAAAATAGAAGCTGAAAAACAGAAAAAATTGATAATGAATCTTAGAGATAGAAAAGTCAGAAAGGGAAATAACAAGAATTGCCATTCTTTTAAAGGGAAACAATTTTGTCAAACTTCTCTGTATAATGTATCTTCTAGCCAATCTCACAGATCACGAGATTTTCATCAGAATAATTTTGGAAATAATCAAAGCAATAAATATTATCATAATGGGAAATTTAAATCAAAATCTTTCAAAAACAGACAAGGTTATCAAAATAGACAGTATGGTCAATGGCACAATGGTAATGGTCATACTAACCGTGATTTTAACGTAAACAAAAAATGCAAATACTAGCAATTTTGGGGATAATAACCAAAATCGATCGCTACGAAGATATATATCTTCGAACCAGCCACGACAACACTCTAATGTTGCTTTGAGTGATACACATTCAAACAAGGAACAGGATAATAATGTTAATGCACATAGTGCTATGTCATGTTCTCTAGATTTCGAACAGGTCAAGTCTTGTGATGAGAGTAATACCCCATTCCAGCCCAAGGCGATCACAACGTTGCGATGCGGGCAAATTATACCAAACCTACCAGCGGCTTGTACGGCCACGTCAGCTACTGACTATGGAACAGGAAGCCTTAAATTAAATAAGGGTTTTATAAATGGCATTCCATGCTCTCTTTTATTTGATTCAGGCTGCAGTGCTGTGGGAGTGCGGAACTCTTTGGTCGACCCCGCCTGTGCAACTGGAGAGACCATCCAATGTGTTACATTTAGTGGGACAGTGGAAACATTTCCCACGGCTGTTATTGAGTTAAATACACCATTTTTTTCAGGAAAGATCCACGCCTGTCTTCTTCCGAATCCAATTTCTGATGTCATCCTGGGTCGCATATATGATATAAAGGAATGTACCCCACAGCAAATTGCTGAATGGGAAAAGCAGCATATACAGGATGCCTATGCATTTAAGTCTATACCTAGAGTTGTGTCACATGCACATGCTATTAACATGTTGGGTAATGCCAATGTATCGGAATCTAGTAGTGAAAATGATTCCATGGTTCATTACGCCACTGTGGCTAATGCATTACAACCTTTACGACATGCTTCCATTCTTAAGAATGATATTAAGGTTTCAACGCAACCTGTGAAGACTAGTAAGTCATTCCGGGGGACATATACCTTCCCTCGACTTGATCAGCAGGCAACTGATCGTAAGAAAAAAGTTACGTTTGTGAAAAAGGAAAATGATGTTCCTAATAAAAATAAGAGTGGTTGTAACTCCGTTGGGAAAATTAATACCAATAAGGTTGCCTGTAAGATTTTAACTTTGCCCAGCAAGCAGGTGTCTACGACATGCCGTACACCTACACCTTTGTCTGGCATAAGTAATAATAATCAAGTACAAAAGTATGGTACATTTAAGAATAATCCTAAAGGTATAAATAATAAATATTATAACGTACCTAAGAGGACTAATGTTACCCATCAACCTTGTTCACATTCTTGTGACTACAGTACCACTTATATTGGTAGAGGTGCATCTTCTCGCGCCATCCTTGTGCAAAATCTGCCTCAGCGAACTAGTTGGCAAGCACTAGGAGATTTTCTCAACCACACGGCAGACGTTAGGTTCGTGCGTCTGTTACCTCATACCAATAACAGGTATGGCGACGCCGTGGTTACTTTTAGGACCAATCGAGATGCTCGCATGGCTATCGAGCGGGACAATGGTGTGTATTTCCACCACCATTCTCTCCGATTACAATTAGTTCCTGATTCTGAGTCACGCAGATAGTAACCTACTATATTGGATTTTGATTTCACATTCTTTGATGACTCAGCCTATGCAGTCATCATCTCTTTCTTGTAATGGTTATTTGTTCTTTTTCTAGTTCTCATGAACTTTTCCTATGGAATTTTATGCCATTCAGAATATGAATGCGCCAGCTACCTTTGTACGCATGATGCGCCGCATATTGTCTCATCGTCCCGATGTCATTACTTATATAGATGACATCTGTCTTTTCAGTGACTCTTGGGATGAACATATTCATGGATTAAAAGCTTTACTTTCTACCTTACGGGATTATAACTTAACAGCGAAACCTTCAAAGGCTTTTGTCGGTTTTCATGACATCTCATTTCTGGGTCACCGCATAGGTCATGGTTTCATGTATACAGAAGACAGTAACGTCTCTAAAATTTTAAACATCTCAGCACCTAAGAAAAAAAAAAACAAGTTAGGTCTATTTTAGGACTAATACAGTTCTATTCAAAATTCATCCCTCATTTGTCTACTATAACTGCACCTTTTTCGTCTCTACTGAAAAAAGGCACATCTAATGTAATAAAGTGGTCGCAGGATCACCAAACGGCGTTAGACTATATAAAACGATTTTTTTCAAATGAACCTTTTTTGAGGTTGCCTAACAAAAATCTCACCTTCATTCTTCGCAGTGATGCTTCTTCCTACGCTATCGCTGCAGTTTTGATGCAGGAATATAACGGCACCTTATTTCCGGTGATGTACGTGTCCAGAAAACTTACGGAGAGCGAACTCAAATACTCCGTTCTCGATAAAGAGCTCCTCGCATTAGTGTGGGCAATCACAAAACTGGAACGTTACCTTCTCGGTTCACACTTTGTGGTGGAATCTGATCAAAAAGCTCTTACCGCACTGAACACTAAGAATGTCAAATCATCGAAGTCAGCGCGTTACGCGATAGCGCTTCAACCATTCAATTTTGAAATACGAGCTATTCCTGGAGTGAAGAATGTGTTCGCAGACTGTTTGTCGAGATGCCCAAGCGAACTTGTCGAAACTAAACCACTTCCAGATGTTGAAACATCCTCACCGATAACATGAATAACTTTCTACATTTTCATTGATTGTACATTGTCACGTAGCGTTTAAAGGATAAGAGAATTATTTAGAGGAAATAATAGATCTGATGTGGAAGATTTGGCTCAAGGAATCCCTGCTGGGTTTTCCCACTTCCGAAGGGTGACGAAGAGGGTAAATTCTCCTAACTCGACAGGTCTGGAAAAGATTGTAAGGAGATATTTGGTCTCTCGCTACCGTCGTCCCCTTCTCAGTTATCTATTATTATTATTCTTTAAATTATATTATATTTTACGAGCCCCCCCTCCCTTATAAAGGAAGATAAACATAGACAATATTCAACATCTAATGGAAGGAACAAAGCGTGGGGTACAGTATATACACCCAATTGGTTTATTGCAATAAAGTGAATAGATGGTGAATGATAGTATTGTCGATGGAATTAGTGTCTGCTGTATGTATTATGTGTCTCACAATTCAAGTGTTTTTCATCATGGATGACTAAACTAGGCATTGATGTAGTGAGGTTCCTTTTTCGTGGACTTAGCTTTTCAGCCCCTGGCTGATAGTGAAGTGTGGTTAGTTCTCCGGTCTCCTGACGTTGCCCCGGTAGGTCTTGAATGGTTCGGATTTGCCTTCTCTGTGCTCGACTCCGTATTCTGCGCTGAGATTGGACTGTCGTGCAAGGCTCCACCATAGACTGAAGACAAATACGACGGCTTCATTAATTTTCTAGCTTTAGAAAGCAGTCTTTCCCTAAGCCGTCCCTCTGCCCGTCACCTCAGATTTTAGTCTCTAACATCATATGTCTAGAGTCTAATCTTGAATTCAAGTTTCTCCTGTCTGTCCTTTATTATATTTCTCTGCCCCAGTGGCAGTATTATAATTCTTTAGACTGATTTATCGTCAGCTTAACCCGATGAATTATTATAAATGTCAGTTAAACCCACCAAATTTATCATAGAAATGTCGGCAACAGTATTCTAGTTCTGTGCCTCTAGCCTAATCGTCATGTCATTATGATGAATTTAACAAATAATTGGACATCCGTGTTTTTAGAATTGTCTGACAACATTATCACACACTTCATGTCTGGTCGCCTCGTCATATAATTTATAATGAATATATGTCACGGTCGGTCAACATTATCGTTACTATTAATTTCCGTTAGTCTAAACGTCGGGTCGAAAATAATCAAATAATATGGAAATTAATAGCTATATATATATATATTCCCGTTATACATTATTATGAACATGTACATATCCCGTGGGATCATAAAATATACCCGATCACATGTGGCTGGATGTGATCGTAAAACAAAAATATGAATAAAGTAAACATACCAATCTTGCGTCGATTTTGCAATGTACTACACATTTCATCACATTATATTCTAGCGAGATTTCACTTACCTACTCAAAGATGGACGCTAACCCGCAATTAGACACGTGGCTTCAGTGCTTTTAATGCGAGAATTCGCCGATAATTGGGTTAGACCTAGCTGTCTCAAGGGTTCCGGGCAAGTGAAGAATGCTCGTGTTTGCCGCCTTTTAGCGGGTCATTTCCGCTTGGACACGTGATCCATAGCGTGCATCATGTGACATTAGCGTCAAATAAACGCTCCAATCAATAGCGTTAAAAGTCACGTGGGGTCTTCCTAAAGTGGCATAAACTGGTTTTATCAGCTTAAGCAGTCTTAAATTAAAACAGGTTCCTAGCTACCGAGGTCATTGGTCAACAATGACGTCGTATCTAAAAATAGCGAGGAGAAAATACTGAATGCTAGGAGAATTTCCGCCAGTGACAATTCCCGGGACTTTGCGATCATGCATTGAGGATGAGAAAAAAAAAACGATGTCACGTAAATAATAAAAAAAATGAAGAGAAGATTGGGCAAGTTGTCACACAAGCCCCTCCTCAAGTTTGACGTTCCGTCCAACTCCTCTTGTCCTGTCTTCCTCTTCTTTTCCAGTTTCTCATATCTCCTCGGTTGCGTCCGGATGTCTGCTCAAAAAATCTGCCCCTACGTTGTTCTTCCCAGGTATGTATTCTATGTGAAAGGAATATGGCTGCAACAGGAGTGACCATCTCATAAGCCGGGCATTAAGGTTCTTCGACGCTGCAAGAAATATCAACGGTTGGTGATCACACTGCACCGTGAACTTTTTCCCGTATAAATATGGTTGAAACTTCTGCACAGCCCATATTAGCGACAGACATTCTCGTTCGATGGTAGAGTAGTTCTGTTCAGCAGGGTTCAATTTCCTACTAGCATATGCGATGGGGAATAGAGTTGCAGAAGGTCTATCACTAGGCTGCAGGAGAGTGGCTCCTATCCCTATATTGCTAGCATCTGTTCGCAGCGTAAAGTTCAGAGTTAAGTCAGGCAGTCGCAGAATTGGCCTAGCTGTGAGTTTCTCCTTCAGCAGCGTGTAGGCATTTTCGCACTCCGCTGTCCAGGTTACTTTGTCCGGGTTCCCATTCTTGGTTAATGCGGTCAATGGCGCACTCAGGGTATTAAAATCTTTAATATATCTCTGGTAGAAGCCACATAGAGACACAAATGACCTTACATCCTTTTTAGTCTGGGGTCGTGGGGCCCGCTGTAACTTCTCAATATTACGCGCATCTGGGAACATGCATCCATGCGAGATAGTGTGTCCCAGGAATTCTAGTTGCTCGCAGGCAATTTGACATTTTGTAGGGCGAGCGGTGAGTCCTGTTTCTCTAAGTCTTTCGAAGAGTAGGGAAACTGCGTCCAGGTGCTCCTCAAAGGTGTTCGTGGCAATAAGTATGTCGTCCATGAAATTACTTATCCCAGGGTGGTTCAGGGGTTCCAGTAGCTTCCTCATCATACGAGTAAAGACGCTTGGGGCGTTGCTTAGCCCAAATGGCAATACATTAAACTCGTAATGGCCTTCAGAAGTACTAAATGCTAACATATGTCGAATTTCCTCTTTTACCGGGATCTGGTAGTACCCTTTGCTAAGGTCTATCTTCGAAAAGTATCGTGCTCTACTCAGCTTGGTGAAAAGCTGATTCTGATCCGGTAAGGGCTCCGCTTGAAATTCCGTTACAGCGTTGAGCCTTCGGTAGTCTATGCAGAGGCGATGTTCTCCTGTGGATTTTCTAAGCAACACTACACTCGCACTATAAGGCGACTCTGATTTTGAGATAATATTTTCCTTAAGCAGGTACTCGATTTCCTCACTCAATGCCTTTGCTTTAGCATAAGGAACAGGATAGTTCTTAACTCGTACCGGGGCGAGGTCTGTTAGCTTCATATCAAATTCTATCAGGTTGGTCATGCCAGGTTTATCCGTGAGTGTACTAGGGTGTTTTCTCAACAACTGTTGAACCCGTGCCTGCTGATCCTCCGTTAAAGTTGAACTAATCTGAACATCTTGATGAGTTTCGCACTGACGAAGAGGGTATTCACAGGAGGTCAGGGGTTCTGCCTCAGTTTCCGTCGCAATAGCCAGTGTCAGGAAATGTGCTGGTTCTGCACCTGGTCTTTCATAATATCGCTTCAGCAGGTTTATGTGGTAAATTTTCTGCTTCCCCTTTATGGCAATCTTGTAATTGGTGCGCGACATTTTCTCAACAATTTTATATGGACCTCTCCACCCGATTTGCAATTTATTATTGCTACTGGGCAGGAGTAATAATACCTGTTCTCCTACTTCTAGCTCCCTATCCTTCGCAGTGCGGTTGTAGTAACGCGCATGTTTACGACGGGCACGGCGTACATTTTCCTTTGCCAGTTCCCATCCTGTTTTAAGGCGTTGGGTCAACTCCTTCACGTATTGGGATGCAGAGGTGACCGTCTCATCAGCTTTATCATCTGTCCAAGTACGTAACAGTGCCTCTAAAGGTCCTTTTATAGGTCTACCAAACAGCAATGTGGCAGGAGGCATCCCAGTAGAATTGTGGGGTACTTCGCGGTAAGCAAATAGTGCTGCGGGTAAGTATTGATCCCAGCTCTCTGGTTTTTCCTGCGCAAGTTTCCGAAGGATGGAAATAAGGGTCCCGTTAAACCGCTCCACCTGGCCATTTGCCTGGGGGTGGTAGGGAGAGGTGTGGATATGTCGGGCCTGAAATATCCTAAACACTTCCTCGGTGAGTTTTCCTCGGAATTGGGAACCATTATCTGTCAGGATCTGTGACGGAAACCCTAGCCGAGTAAATATGGTGAGCAGAGCCTCAGCAACATGCTTAGAATCACAGGCGGGCATAGCAATTGCCTCTGCCCACATGGAGCAACAATCCACTAACGTGAGTATATAACTGTTTCTCTTTTTGCTACGAGTAAGTGGACCCACAATATCCACCGCTACTCGTTCGAAGGGTGTGCCCAAGATTGGCATTTCTCCCAGAGTGGCTGGGGCCGTCCAGTGTTTCGGCGCTGTCCTCTGGCACTGCGGGCATGATTTCACATATCTCTGGATATCGGCGTTGATACCTGGCCAATAATAATGACATGAAATACGCTGAATCGTGGCACTTATGCCCATGTGGCCACTAAACGGAAGGGCATGGCCCATTTCTAGGACCTGGGCTCGGTATGCTGATGGAACCACAAGTTGCCCATGTTCCTGTCCTCCATTTCCTGCTTTCCGATGCAACAGCCCATTTTTCTTGTAGAAGTCTCCCTTTTGGAGAGGAGTGTGCGCTCTCGGTAGTTTTTTGTAGCAGGGTGCTAGAGATTGATCCTCCGTTTGTGCCTTTTTTAATTCCTCAGGAAGGATGTTGGGTGGGGATTCCAACTCCGTATTCCGTTTGGCCTGTCCTCTAGTGGTGACAGCCGCCACAACCAGAGGGTGAATGGGTTCTCCCAAGAACACATACCTACACCCTAAGATCAAGGGATAAATAGGGTCGTCCAAGATCGCTGCACGGATTTCCCCAGTCACATATTTTGATTTGACCTTAATCTTGGCTATGGCCAAACGCATAGGTGCTGCACTTTTAGTAGGTCCTTGTATTTCTATAGTGTCTTCTGTCATCTGGTCAGGCTTGACTAGGGATGCACAGACAACTGCGTCGAATGCAAGGCCTGTATCATAAAGGCAGGTCACCTCTTGGTCATTTACGAGGACTGTCTCAACGACCGGGGGATGTCGGGGTTTGTCCAGAGGTTCTTCCGGTCCATTTCCCCTTGCGGCACTTTTACGTAAGCAGGCAGCATGATGAGGTGGGTTTTTCCGGTTGCACTCCTGCGTATTGTGGGTGATGGTTCTACAGTGCTTACACCATTTTTCCCCTTGCCTCTGCTGCTGGAAATTAGATCTCTGAGTAGTCTTGTAGTCTGGCTTGTCATGCTTTTTGAAGTTAGTATACGGTGGTTTCACTTGGGGGTCCATGTGTGACTGAGCGGTCTGTCTAGGTACGTAATCTGGTTGTTTCCGTCTGGGTGGTGGATTCTCTGATAGTGCTGCCTGATATCGTTCCGCTAACTGGACTATGGATTCTAAAGTGCTGGCCCCATTCTCTGTCAGGAATCTTCTCATGTCGGAAGTCATGGTGTCCTTCAGTTGTTCGATCATGACCATTTCCTTCAGGCCTTCCCAATCATGAGTAAAATTCCCTAGGGCACCCCACTTCTCCACGTAGGAATCCAGTCTCGCAGCAAACTGAGCAAAGTTCTCTCCGACTTCCCTCCTAGAGTTACGGAACCTCTTCCTATAGGCGTCAGCATGTAGCTCATAACGAACCAATAGTGCCTTTTTCAAAGAGTCGTAGTCATCCTGTAAACCTGGAGGAAGCTTGCTATACACGTCATAAGCAGTTCCTCTAAGCCCTTGCGACAGTTTCAGGTTCCATTTGCTCTTCTCCAAACCAAACGTGGTGGCAAACTTCTCAAATTTGTCGAGATACCTATCGATCGAGTCGGCTTGTTCCGAGAAAGCTTCAAATGGAAACGTCAAAGGTCCCAAAGTTGACATGAGTGAGGATGGCAAAGGTCCGGTGCCCCCTGCGTGCAAGGAAGGCATATCTTCTGACCGTGGCGATAGGTTGCCTGAGGAGGTAGATGCGGTCGCACCGGCTACTGGTTCAACTCTTTGAGCTTGTCCCTGCATCTCTAACTGCTTCATCTTCAATGCATGCTCGCGTTCATCTCTCTCGCTTCTTTCTCTAGCGTCTACAGCTTTTATCCTCTCATCTATTTCTGCTAACTTTATTCGCTCTTCTCTTTCAGCTTTCGCTGTTTCTCGAGCGTAATACTTATCAGTCTCGACACTGACATAATTTGCAAGGTCCACCCCACTATAACCTAGATCTCGACCGGCCTCCCCTAGTGCTGCCTTAAGCTTAACTATTTCAGCCATCTTTTGCAGTTAAAGTCCACACTGAGTAAGCTAGTGCTACCTTCCAATAGTATTTCTAGCAACAAGTAAATACTAATTATTTATCCGACTGCTGTAGAATGAAATTACTACAGTTATGGAGACTTAAGGTCTGTAATTCAATGAAATACAAAATCAAGAACTAACTTAATTAAACACAACATATATAAAGGGATTCACCAATCAATGCCTGAATTTCTAGAAAAAATGTTTTCTGTCTTTCTAGAGCTCACTGTGTGAAAATACATGTGTTAAAATGGTATACTGTAATGACTGAATGGATGATACTATCCCAGAGGTATGATAAAATACATAAGTTCAAATCCCGGACGAGCCCCCAGTGTCACGTAGCGTTTAAAGGATAAGAGAATTATTTAGAGGAAATAATAGATCTGATGTGGAAGATTTGGCTCAAGGAATCCCTGCTGGGTTTTCCCACTTCCGAAGGGTGACGAAGAGGGTAAATTCTCCTAACTCGACAGGTCTGGAAAAGATTGTAAGGAGATATTTGGTCTCTCGCTACCGTCGTCCCCTTCTCAGTTATCTATTATTATTATTCTTTAAATTATATTATATTTTACGAGCCCCCCCCCTCCCTTATAAAGGAAGATAAACATAGACAATATTCAACATCTAATGGAAGGAACAAAGCGTGGGGTACAGTATATACACCCAATTGGTTTATTGCAATAAAGTGAATAGATGGTGAATGATAGTATTGTCGATGGAATTAGTGTCTGCTGTATGTATTATGTGTCTCACAATTCAAGTGTTTTTCATCATGGATGACTAAACTAGGCATTGATGTAGTGAGGTTCCTTTTTCGTGGACTTAGCTTTTCAGCCCCTGGCTGATAGTGAAGTGTGGTTAGTTCTCCGGTCTCCTGACGTTGCCCCGGTAGGTCTTGAATGGTTCGGATTTGCCTTCTCTGTGCTCGACTCCGTATTCTGCGCTGAGATTGGACTGTCGTGCAAGGCTCCACCATAGACTGAAGACAAATACGACGGCTTCATTAATTTTCTAGCTTTAGAAAGCAGTCTTTCCCTAAGCCGTCCCTCTGCCCGTCACCTCAGATTTTAGTCTCTAACATCATATGTCTAGAGTCTAATCTTGAATTCAAGTTTCTCCTGTCTGTCCTTTATTATATTTCTCTGCCCCAGTGGCAGTATTATAATTCTTTAGACTGATTTATCGTCAGCTTAACCCGATGAATTATTATAAATGTCAGTTAAACCCACCAAATTTATCATAGAAATGTCGGCAACAGTATTCTAGTTCTGTGCCTCTAGCCTAATCGTCATGTCATTATGATGAATTTAACAAATAATTGGACATCCGTGTTTTTTTAGAATTGTCTGACAACATTATCACACACTTCATGTCTGGTCGCCTCGTCATATAATTTATAATGAATATATGTCACGGTCGGTCAACATTATCTTTACTATTAATTTCCGTTAGTCTAAACGTCGGGTCGAAAATAATCAAATAATATGGAAATTAATAGCTATATATATATATATTCCCGTTATACATTATTATGAACATGTATATATCCCGTGGGATCATAAAATATACCCGATCACATGTGGCTGGATGTGATCGTAAAACAAAAATATGAATAAAGTAAACATACCAATCTTGCGTCGATTTTGCAATGTACTACACATTTCATCACATTATATTCTAGCAAGATTTCACTTACCTACTCAAAGATGGACGCTAACCCGCAATTAGACACGTGGCTTCAGTGCTTTTAATGCGAGAATTCGCCGATAATTGGGTTAGACCTAGCTGTCTCAAGGGTTCCGGGCAAGTGAAGAATGCTCGTGTTGCCGCCTTTTAGCGGGTCATTTCCGCTTGGACACGTGATCCATAGCGTGCATCATGTGACATTAGCGTCAAATAAACGCTCCAATCAATAGCGTTAAAAGTCACGTGGGGTCTTCCTAAAGTGGCATAAACTGGTTTTATCAGCTTAAGCAGTCTTAAATTAAAACAGGTTCCTAGCTACCGAGGTCATTGGTCAACAATGACGTCGTATCTAAAAATAGCGAGGAGAAAATACTGAATGCTAGGAGAATTTCCGCCAGTGACAATTCCCGGGACTTTGCGATCATGCATTGAGGATGAGAAAAAAACGATGTCACGTAAATAATAAAAAAAATGAAGAGAAGATTGGGCAAGTTGTCACATACATCTATAAAGACTGATTATATAACTGAAGTATTCGTATAAATATATCTTTCATGATATACTTACTTATAGATTATAACATTACTTCTTGTGTAGTAACGTTTTATTAGAACGGGAACAGTGGTATTAGAGTAACGTTTTATTAGAACGAGAACATTGGTACTACAGTAACTTTTTATTAGTATGTAAACATTGTTAAGAGCGACAAATATACATTTGTTATTCCTATGGAACATATTACACTACATATCGTGTTCGAGAATATATTTTATCGTGTATGGAACATTTAGAACATCATCTCGTCAATTACTAACTAGTTGTAACTGAACATTGACTTATTGATAGTGATATTGTAATTATTTCGAATATATTAGTAACTGGTTATTTCTTAGTAATTAAGAAATATATAAATTAGAATAATTCAACTTAATCTATTTAATTGATTATGGATCACACACATACTAACTTTCTTAGTTGTCACGTAATGCCTGCATTCACGGGTCTTAGTTATGATATCTCACTGTTAGATCACTAGTCAACCGTACTAGTGTTAGAAAACATTAAGTGTGTTGATTCTTAAAGTGTTTAATTTTGCATTGCTTCATTTTTGCACATTGTATTTTCAATTTTTCTGTTTTATTGATTCTCTTGTCATTGATCATCATCAGTGTTGCTGTTCATTTTCATTTTTGAAATGATATGTTTTAAATTTTTTTGAAAACTTAGTTGAATTTTATTATCATCTTTTTTTTAATGGTTTTTTTTCATTTTCATTTTCAACTTCTTTTACTTCGAATATTACCACATCGTTCCAAAGTAGGTCGATGGTGGATGTGTGCTTTAATGCATACTATCATTTAGTTATATTGATTTCGTTTAATATTCTTTTCTTAATATGGTATAACTTTATGCATTTCATATATTGTTGTAGTTTTGACTCACCTCTCTCGGGTACTAAGTTCAAAAAAAATTAATAGAATTAATTTTTTTTAAGGGGAGGTGATAAGGGAGCTGTTACGTACATTTATTACCTAAGGGGGTAGTCTTCGGTCCTGCCAAATGTACGCACCAGTTTTATATAGTTATATTATTTGTGCGGTCGAATGATTCGCGCACTGACGTGCACAAAGCAGTGTGAGTTGCTTTGGGACGCACGGGTAACCTAGTTGGGTAGTTTCTGACGTCATGATTTGGAGGGGCAACATGGACCTTGTTTATGTCCGTGATTGATATATTATTATTGTATTCATGGCACGTTTATGGAAGCCATTTATTCTAGTGATCTGTATTGGTCTTCAGGTCGAAACCAATAGCAGCAATGTCACGTAAGTTATCGCCCCACTTCTTATTGTATGCTGTATTGTAAGGCCGCTCTTATACTAGTCTAGCGGGAATATGTTATTCCTAGAATGGACCTACAGAGTCGTTAGCCTTTAGGATTCGTATCGTAGAAGAAGGATTCCTACGAGTGAGAAAGAAGTTAATTTGATTGCAGTATTCATATGTGTAAACGCCTTTATTGTAATGCCAAAGTCGTGGCATGATTTTGAGAGGTTAGTTAAAACCTAAAGATACTAACTCAGATACCTCTTCATATATGTACCAGTGAATGATATATGGAGTCTACGTTATATGGAACTATGTCTTGGATAGAAACAGTCTCTTATTGGACGAATGCGGGAGTTCGTGGTATGGGAGTACATGCTTAAGTGGATGACCTCAAGCAAGGTCAACGGACATTCCCTTGCTGTTAAAACCTAGTATGAATATTATTGGATTCTTATTACTTACGTGAGAGAGAGGATTTTAGATATGAATGACCAGAGATGTATCGTTTTATCGGAACTGTCACTACTATGTATAAATTGTTCATCGTACCTGTCAAGGAACATTGTACCGTCTTGTCAAACGTCTTCGTACCACGTAATAAATTATAATAACTTTACCGACGAGTTGAGTATGATCATGTTGGCCTGATTTGCCTTCCACTCGTTGAAGTTTTGTTGGATAGCTCTTCATCTAATTTTCATTCTACATTCACGTCAAGATGCTAGTACACTGGTACATCTGCTACTAGCTATCATGTTACCCGAAAAGAGCGCTCAACAGTAAATGGTATGCCAGTGTGGGCTGGAAATCAATAATTTCAAAGGAAACGTACCCTATACAAGTATCGGTTGAATGGAAGATTTGAACTTTCAAGGCGACAACAGCTTGGAATCTACTGTGTTGGTGAATCACAATCAACTTACGGACAGGGTCAAGGTCATCAATCATCATCCACGTCAGGTTGTACAGTGACTGACTACCTTGGAATCACCTCTTCGTCAGTATTGCGTGCGAGCTGTGGTCTAATACTCAGAACGAAGTATTTTATCCTCAAACGTACATCCACGGAGACGAGGCACATTGATTTTTTACCTGCACGCGAGATGAGTATAACGTGTTTTCTTTGTACACTTTATTACGTTTAGCTGTGCCTCATGTAGTTATGTCCACATTTATATTTTTCGTTTTACATGTTATATGTGTTGTATTCTTCGTGGGAGGTAGGGAGGTAGATCTGTCGAACGAGATCCATCTCGAAGCCAATTCGGGCTCTTCGTCAGACGTTCTGTAGGGCTCATTTTGTAAGTTTCAATTGAGCGATAATTCTGGTACAAGGCTAGAAACCTTGCCGAAGTTCCGATCGCTAGTTGTCCCTTATAACAGTATCTGTTTAGCTGTTTCGTCACGTTTTTTATTGTTGTTTTCGTAGTTATTTTTACTCGTATTTAGTTTTATGATGAATTTTGTTTGTATTATGCGTCCGTCTAATCTTCCTGTCGTTCAGTTTTTTACAAAGCATATGTTTTTACACTGTGGTGTCAATTGTCTTGTGCATTATTGGATCGTAGATGTCATCGTAATTTTTTACGACATTCTATTTTAGTTCCACATTTTCATTTTATTTGATTTCTACGACTGTAGTCATTTGTCTTGATTATCGTGTCGTGTCAGTATTGTGCTATTGTCTTTCACGTTGTTGCTTTCACACCATTTCATGTTATAAATTACATTATTGATTATTAATATTTGATTATTATATGATGACTTTAATGTACAGTTCTTGGACAGGAACTGGTACCTCTGATTAGATGGTAAAAAAGTGAATATTTTTAAGTAACACTTATTAGAGTGAAAAAAAAATAAAAAAATAAAAATTATTAGACATAATGGATATTTTGGATCATTTTCTCCGGGAGGGAGATAGAATGGGTAAATGGGGTTCAAGTTGTGAGGAATATGCCATTGAACATTTCTTACTTCAAATTACCCAGGATCTCAAGAATTTTGCTTTTCTTAGGTGCAAATATGGCTTTTCACAAGAGAAAGCAGTGAGACTTGCTAAATTATTATCAACCATTTTTTATGATGAAGGAAAAATGACTACTCAAGACAGTAGTGTTATTGAGGTGGATGAGTTGAAGAAAACCATAACGAAGCACAAGGGTAGGGAGATTGCCCTTACGAATGAGCTGCTACAGCAAAAAGGGGAATATGAGAAGAAGTTGTTGGCTATGGATTTTGAAAATTCTGAGTTAAAGAATAAAGTGACGGTGTTGATAGAGGATAACAAGAAATGTCATGACTCTTCTTTTAACCAGAAAAGAGAGTTAGATAATGAGGTGACCTCCTTAATGAACATATTTTTCGAAGAAGATAGTGACGATGAAAAAATACCTACTGCTATTAATACTACTTTGCAGATAGATTGCAATACACACGTGGCTCAAATTCAGAGCCTGACATCTGAGGTAACTCTTTTGAGAGAAAAGTGTAATATGGAAAAAACGATGAAACAAAACATGAAAGTTTTGGATAAAAAGATAGCAGATCTTACCTTGGCAAATCAAGAACTTAGGAATCTTCTATGTCAACAGGAGAAAGTGTCTCAGGAAAAACAGATAAATATTGAAAAATTACTCATGGAGAAAAATGAGTTAGAGAATGAAGTACGCTCAGTAAAAATATTACTTGACAAGGAGAAGAAGGTCATTGAAGAATTTGATAAGTTAAATATGACTATGAAGACAGACTGTCATGCTCATTTGGCTCAGATTCAAGAACTTACATCTGAGATTCCTCTTTTGAAATTAAGGGTTGAGGAACTTACGAATAGCCATCAAAATGCCATTGAGGCACTTGAAAAAGAAAAGGCCATTAATAAAGAACATGTCAGGAAACACACTATCGATGTTGAACATCTAACTCAAACTGCTGCTGCAGAACTCGAAGTTAAAGATTTAAATATTATGAATGGGATTGCTAGAGAGCTAGAACTATTCAAAAGGAATTATGAGAAGTGGAAGTCAGATTATGTAGAGTTGAAAATAGAAGCTGAAAAACAGAAAAAATTGATAATGAATCTTAGAGATAGAAAAGTCAGAAAGGGAAATAACAAGAATTGCCATTCTTTTAAAGGGAAACAATTTTGTCAAACTTCTCTGTATAATGTATCTTCTAGCCAATCTCACAGATCACGAGATTTTCATCAGAATAATTTTGGAAATAATCAAAGCAATAAATATTATCATAATGGGAAATTTAAATCAAAATCTTTTAAAAACAGACAAGGTTATCAAAATAGACAGTATGGTCAATGGCACAATGGTAATGGTCATACTAACCGTGATTTTAACGTAAACAAAAATGTAAATACTAGCAATTTTGGGGATAATAACCAAAATCGATCGCTACGAAGATATATATCTTCGAACCAGCCACGACAACACTCTAATGTTGCTTTGAGTGATACACATTCAAACAAGGAACAGGATAATAATGTTAATGCACATAGTGCTATGTCATGTTCTCTAGATTTCGAACAGGTCAAGTCTTGTGATGAGAGTAATACCCCATTCCAGCCCAAGGCGATCACAACGTTGCGATGCGGGCAAATTATACCAAACCTACCAGCGGCTTGTACGGCCACGTCAGCTACTGACTATGGAACAGGAAGCCTTAAATTAAATAAGGGTTTTATAAATGGCATTCCATGCTCTCTTTTATTTGATTCAGGCTGCAGTGCTGTGGGAGTGCGGAACTCTTTGGTCGACCCCGCCTGTGCAACTGGAGAGACCATCCAATGTGTTACATTTAGTGGGACAGTGGAAACATTTCCCACGGCTGTTATTGAGTTAAATACACCATTTTTTTCAGGAAAGATCCACGCCTGTCTTCTTCCGAATCCAATTTCTGATGTCATCCTGGGTCGCATACATGATATAAAGGAATGTACCCCACAGCAAATTGCTGAATGGGAAAAGCAGCATATACAGGATGCCTATGCATTTAAGTCTATACCTAGAGTTGTGTCACATGCACATGCTATTAACATGTTGGGTAATGCTAATGTATCGGAATCTAGTAGTGAAAATGATTCCATGGTTCATTACGCCACTGTGGCTAATGCATTACAACCTTTACGACATGCTTCCATTCTTAAGAATGATATTAAGGTTTCAACGCAACCTGTGAAGACTAGTAAGTCATTCCGGGGGACATATACCTTCCCTCGACTTGATCAGCAGGCAACTGATCGTAAGAAAAAAGTTACGTTTGTGAAAAAGGAAAATGATGTTCCTAATAAAAATAAGAGTGGTTGTAACTCCGTTGGGAAAATTAATACCAATAAGGTTGCCTGTAAGATTTTAACTTTGCCCAGCAAGCAGGTGTCTACGACATGCCGTACACCTACACCTTTGTCTGACATAAGTAATAATAATCAAGTACAAAAGTATGGTACATTTAAGAATAATCCTAAAGGTATAAATAATAAATATTATAACGTACCTAAGAGGACTAATGTTACCCATCAACCTTGTTCACATTCTTGTGACTACAGTACCACTTATATTGGTAGAGGTGCATCTTCTCGCACCATCCTTGTGCAAAATCTGCCTCAGCGAACTAGTTGGCAAGCACTAGGAGATTTTCTCAACCACACGGCAGACGTTAGGTTCGTGCGTCTGTTACCTCATACCAATAACAGGTATGGTGACGCCGTGGTTATTTTTAGGACCAATCGAGATGCTCGCATGGCTATCGAGCGGGACAATGGTGTGTATTTCCACCACCATTATCTCCGATTACAATTGGTTCCTGATTCTGCGTCACGCAGATAGTAACCTACTATATTGGATTTTGATTTCACATTCTTTGATGACTCAGCCTATGCAGTCATCATCTCTTTCTTGTAATGGTTATTTGTTCTTTTTCTAGTTCTCATGAACTTTTCCTATGGAATTTTATGCCATTCGGAATATGAATGCGCCAGCTACCTTTGTACGCATGATGCGCCGCATATTGTCTCATCGTCCCGATGTCATTACTTATATAGATGACATCTGTCTTTTCAGTGACTCTTGGGATGAACATATTCATGGATTAAAAGCTTTACTTTCTACCTTACGGGATTATAACTTAACAGCGAAACCTTCAAAGGCTTTTGTCGGTTTTCATGACATCTCATTTCTGGGTCACCGCATAGGTCATGGTTTCATGTATACAGAAGACAGTAACGTCTCTAAAATTTTAAACATCTCAGCACCTAAGAAAAAAAAAACAAGTTAGGTCTATTTTAGGACTAATACAGTTCTATTCAAAATTCATCCCTCATTTGTCTACTATAACTGCACCTTTTTCGTCTCTACTGAAAAAAGGCACATCTAATGTAATAAAGTGGTCGCAGGATCACCAAACGGCGTTAGACTATATAAAACGATTTTTTTCAAATGAACCTTTTTTGAGGTTGCCTAACAAAAATCTCACCTTCATTCTTCGCAGTGATGCTTCTTCCTACGCTATCGCTGCAGTTTTGATGCAGGAATATAACGGCACCTTATTTCCGGTGATGTACGTGTCCAGAAAACTTACGGAGAGCGAACTCAAATACTCCGTTCTCGATAAAGAGCTCCTCGCATTAGTGTGGGCAATCACAAAACTGGAACGTTACCTTCTCGGTTCACACTTTGTGGTGGAATCTGATCAAAAAGCTCTTACCGCACTGAACACTAAGAATGTCAAATCATCGAAGTCAGCGCGTTACGCGATAGCGCTTCAACCATTCAATTTTGAAATACGAGCTATTCCTGGAGTGAAGAATGTGTTCGCAGACTGTTTGTCGAGATGCCCAAGCGAACTTGTCGAAACTAAACCACTTCCAGATGTTGAAACATCCTCACCGATAACATGAATAACTTTCTACATTTTCATTGATTGTACATCTATAAAGACTGATTATATAACTGAAGTATTCGTATAAATATATCTTTCATGATATACTTACTTATAGATTATAACATTACTTCTTGTGTAGTAACGTTTTATTAGAACGGGAACAGTGGTATTAGAGTAACGTTTTATTAGAACGGGAACATTGGTACTACAGTAACTTTTTATTAGTATGTAAACATTGTTAAGAGCGACAAATATACATTTGTTATTCCTATGGAACATATTACACTACATATCGTGTTCGAGAATATATTTTATCGTGTATGGAACATTTAGAACATCATCTCGTCAATTACTAACTAGTTGTAACTGAACATTGACTTATTGATAGTGATATTGTAATTATTTCGAATATATTAGTAACTGGTTATTTCTTAGTAATTAAGAAATATATAAATTAGAATAATTCAACTTAATCTATTTAATTGATTATGGATCACACACATACTAACTTTCTTAGTTGTCACGTAATGCCTGCATTCACGGGTCTTAGTTATGATATCTCACTGTTAGATCACTAGTCAACCGTACTAGTGTTAGAAAACATTAAGTGTGTTGATTCTTAAAGTGTTTAATTTTGCATTGCTTCATTTTTGCACATTGTATTTTCAATTTTTCTGTTTTATTGATTCTCTTGTCATTGATCATCATCAGTGTTGCTGTTCATTTTCATTTTTGAAATGATATGTTTTAAATTTTTTTGAAAACTTAGTTGAATTTTATTATCATCTTTTTTTTAATGGTTTTTTTCATTTTCATTTTCAACTTCTTTTACTTCGAATATTACCACATCGTTCCAAAGTAGGTCGATGGTGGATGTGTGCTTTAATGCATACTATCATTTAGTTATATTGATTTCGTTTAATATTCTTTTCTTAAAATGGTATTACTTTATGCATTTCATATCTTGTTGTAGTTTTGACTCACCTCTCTCGGGTACTAAGTTCAAAAAAAATTAATAGAATTAATTTTTTTTAAGGGGAGGTGATAAGGGAGCTGTTGATATATTATTATTGTATTCATGGCACGTTTATGGAAGCCATTTATTCTAGTGATCTGTATTGGTCTTCAGGTCGAAACCAATAGCAGCAATGTCACGTAAGTTATCGCCCCACTTCTTATTGTATGCTGTGGGAGCCGCGCTAGCGTAGTGGTTAAAACACCGCTCTGGCGACCGGGTGATACAGGATCAAACCCGGGCGACGGCATTTGAGGATTTTTCGTCGACCGGGATTTGGACTGGATTAACTCGAGACCTGGCGAGGACATTTGAAGGAGTGTCGTCGACCAGGGACTGGCGGCTCCTGAGCCGACCCAGCTGCAATGGGTACCTCCGAAATCGGAGAGTATTTGCCTGAATGGCGAGGGACACCTGTCTCTGTACAAGAAATAAAGGGATACTCACGTAAAATCAATGTCAGGTTAGACATAAAAAATAATAACCTGAGATTTCGCCTCGAGTATTAGCGGGCGAACGCAAAAAAAAAAAAAAAAAAAAAAAAAAAAAAAAAAAATTGTATGCTGTATTGTAAGGCCGCTCTTATACTAGTCTAGCGGGAATATGTTATTCCTAGAATGGACCTACAGAGTCGTTAGCCTTTAGGATTCGTATCGTAGAAGAAGGATTCCTACGAGTGGGAAAGAAGTTAATTTGATTGCAGTATTCATATGTGTAAACGCCTTTATTGTAATGCCAAAGTCGTGGCATGATTTTGAGAGGTTAGTTAAAACCTAAAGATACTAACTCAGATACCTCTTCATATATGTACCAGTGAATGATATATGGAGTCTACGTTATATGGAACTATGTCTTGGATAGAAACAGTCTCTTATTGGACGAATGCGGGAGTTCGTGGTATGGGAGTACATGCTTAAGTGGATGACCTCAAGCAAGGTCAACGGACATTCCCTTGCTGTTAAAACCTAGTATGAATATTATTGGATTCTTATTACTTACGTGAGAGAGAGGATTTTAGATATGAATGACCAGAGATGTATCGTTTTATCGGAACTGTCACTACTATGTATAAATTGTTCATCGTACCTGTCAAGGAACATTGTACCGTCTTGTCAAACGTCTTCGTACCACGTAATAAATTATAATAACTTTACCGACGAGTTGAGTATGATCATGTTGGCCTGATTTGCCTTCCACTCGTTGAAGTTCTGTTGGATAGCTCTTCATCTAATTTTCATTCTACATTCGCGTCAAGATGCTAGTACACTGGTACATCTGCTACTAGCTATCATGTTACCCGAAAAGAGCGCTCAACAGTTATCTTAAGATACTTTTGTGATCTTTGTGGTAATGGTTGGTGAAATGACTTGGGTTCTGACAGAGATTGGGTGTCACCTATTAGATGCTGGGGTATATTTTATGCTGTAAGATAGTTGAGAGCTGCTGGGAAGATAGTGAAAATGGTGACCCATGATGTGAAGTGGAAATGTATTACCCTGTTAGTCAAGACACAGTAATGTCGGGTGAGAACGTGTATGTTAGATTTATCTCTCCTGCCATGTCCCTGTCCATTATCTATATATGTTTACCACAGAAGAGAATGTTTGAGTCATGGGGACAGTAGAGTATAATGTGGCATGAAAGGAAAGAGTGCTTTCTGGAAAATAGGCAAATTTGTTTTCCTAATCTGGATAATTATTTTATTTCCAGAAATTATGTATCCGGTAGTATAGGTAAACCTTGGATTGCCACTAATGTAGCATTTAATGACACCACTGAGAGTGTCTTGTCATGGTCATCGGTCATCAGGTTGCTGAGATGGTCTACAGTCTCTATTTTAAGAAGTTATCTCATACCTTGATAATCGTTACAGAATACCAGATGCCGGAGTGCATTATTTATGTGCTGATGTACTCAGTTGTATAGGTTAGTTTATATTGCACATGTAAAGTTTGAAATTTTAAGTGGTTACTGTAGTCTGATCATGGTACAGAGTGATTGTATATGGATTGACTTCATACATTTCACATTGTTATGATGACGTTTTGGGCATCTTTATGTATGTTGAATGAGATCTGCGTCATTATGTTAATTGGTAGTATATATCAAGATTTATGCAGTCATTGCTTAATGCATGACCCTGTTGATTAAATGAATGCCCTTAATGATAGCAATCTGTATAGCATTTATTGAAATTGTAATGTATGCTGCTGTGGTGATAGTTCTCTGTAGTAAGGGTTACAATGAGTTAGAGGAATGGGAATATCAAATCTTGTTTTCCTAAAGAGAAGGAAGTAGCTGGAAAACTCATTCTCGACATGAGCAAAGTCTTAGAAATTTAGGAAGCAGTGGAGGAAGAGCTTTCAGTATCTGCCAGAACTTCACAGATACTTCTTCTTCTTGCGATCGCATCTTTGATGTTTACACCGTCAGACGAGTTCTCATGATGAATTCGACCAATGTCTGGATTTCCTCTTTAGCTCCATACAGCTTTGAGTTTAGTGTTGAGTCATTGGGTCAGTATAACTTTCCTGGTCGTACAGAGGACAATCCTGTAGAACATGCTCAGCAGTTTGTTCGTTTAATCCACATTTGCACATTGGTGAAGCAGACAATCGTAGCTTGTACAAATGTTTATTCAGTTTGTTATGCCCTGTCCTGGGGTGAAGAATGGTGATCTATCCCTGCCAGTCAAGAGTGTGGTAGTCGTCGTTGGGTTGATTCTGTTCTCCTCTGATAGCCTGAATGGCTCTCTTGTTCTCAAAGTATGTGATTTCATTATCGTGTTCAAATTCTCATCTTTTTTGCAAGTTTATCTTCCTTTTCATTTTTGGGTACACTACAATGGGAGGATACCCGCCGAAGTATGTTCGCTTTTTGTCAGCTACCTTGCTTAGTTCATTTCTCAGATGCGGGAGTTTACCGCCCTTGAGAGCTTGCAGGACAGACAGTGCATCTGTGAGAATCACTACCTGGTGGCAGTCAGAGTTGGTGTTATAGATACAATTTTCACCGAGCAAAGTTTTGAATAGGAGAACTTATGGAATATGAGGGGAATTGTTAAATTTATCTTGGTGAATGAAATTAATCTTAGTTAAGGAAATTTTATCTTCTCAGAATGGATTCTTCTTCTTCTTTGATCCTTAGCCGCCGACCGTCAAAGCAGTCAGTGGCCATCACGCCTAGTGGCGTCTTGTAGGGCAACAACAAATTTGATCCACTTTACTTGGTCGGCGGCCATCCTTCGTACAGTGCCCCAACTCTGGTTCATTCTTTGCATCTCAGCCTCCAGTCCTCGTCCAGGTAGTTTTTGGTCGGCCTCTCTTTGGTTTTCCTTCAGGGGTCCAAAGCATAGCTGTTCTTGTGATGGCATCGGGGTCTCTTCTGAGGACATGGCCAACCCAGCTCCAGCGTCTGCCAGCTATAATGGTGTGCATGTCCTCTTGCTTGCTCCGAGTAAGCAGATCTTGGTTGGTGATGGTATTCGGCCACAAGATTCGGTGAATTTTTCTTAGGCATGTTGTGTGAAAAGAGGACAATTTCGACATTTCCTTCTCTGTAACTCTCCAGCATTTCGCACCATAGAGAAGCACAGAAAGCACACAGCTCTGATATAATCTTAATTTTGTGCTTGTGCTGTATTGAGAGGACTTCCAGATGTTGTTTAGGATAAAAAATGCTGTTCTTGCCTTATTCATTCTGATGTTGATGTCTTTGCCTGCCCCGCCGTCTGGTATTACTATGCATCCTAGGTATGTGAAGGTGTCTGTCTGTACCAGTTGCTGATTCCTTACTGATATGGGCTATCCATTTTTTCCTGGATGTGTTGATGTGAATGTGCTAGTAGTGCAATGTCATCTGCATATTCCAGATCTTTCAATGTAGAAAATGTAGTCCATCTTATTTCTCTTGGAATGCCCTCTGTTGTCTGGCGCATTATCCAATCTATGACTGTTAAAAATAGAGTGGTTGATAAGGAGCATCCCTGTCGTACTCCTGTCTTCATCTCAAAGGTTAGGTTGCTCCGCCCAACACTACATGTAAAGTTGGCATAGAGGCTTTTTATGATTGACATTATGCAGCTTGGAATTCCATAAGCCCTCAGTATTTTCCATAAACTGTCTCTATGTATGCTGTCAAAAGCCTTTTCAAAATCAACGAAATTAATGTACAGCTGTCTTTGACATTCTGAGCACTGCTCTATAATGTTCCTGAGAGTTAATATATGATCTACACATCTTCTGTTCTTTCTAAATCCTGCTTGTTCTTTCCTCAGTTTGTGGTCTACTGCTTTTGAAATTCTCTGTATAATTATCCTGCCTAGTATTTTGCTGGGAACTGAGAGAAGAGTGATTACTCTCCAATTATTGCAGTCTGCAAGATTTCCCTTCTAGCGCAATTTGACAATTATTCCTTTGTTCCACTCTGATGGTGCTGTCCCCGTTTTCCAGACTTGTGCAAATAGTGGTTCTAATAGTTCTGCTGCTAGCTCAGGGTCTGGCTTAATGTAGTGAGATATCCGTGATACACTCGCCCAAATATAATTAGATTACCTCATTTTGAATTTTTCTTCAATACGCCAAGATAGATTTTCTACACCTCCCGCCACCATTTGCCCTGCCCTACTTATGTTTCTCAAACAGTCCAATTCGAGTGACGTAAAGTTACCGTTTATAACCGCTACTAGAAAAATTTGAAAAATTGTCAAGGACGATAAAATCTAATGCCAAAATATTTGGACACTCCTTGATTTTTTTTAACTAACGTATTCTAAGAATCTATTATTAGTTACAACATCCGACAGTAGTTATATTTTTCCTTTTCAAGAACGTCGCATTTTCAAAAACGGCAGTAAGCGGCTTACGATTTGAATCTATTAACGCAACGCGATAGTACCCATCCCCTTTTATCAAAGGCTTTTTCGTACTCCGTCCTAAATTTTTAAATATAACATGAAACCGCTGTTGGAAATCGGCCAACACGTGTTTCGTTCAATAAAAAAGACGGGAGACTGAGAGAGAGAGAGGGGGGTTAGTATGGAAAAAGTCTAAACCCACTTGGGTATTTTCAAACTGAAACGAATGAGTGCAGGGGAGCGCAAGGGACTAAAGAAAGACAGAAACGTAGATAATGTTATGCATTCTATAGAAGGATGAATAACAAGGAAAAGACAGAATGGAATTAAAAGTGATAATGTTGTTTATTCAATACTATACTATTTCCCATAAAAACGTATCTAGACTTATAAATAAAGAGAAAAGTACAAAGATGCCAAATTAGATAAAGACGTAGAAGAAAATCTACTGGATAGATAAAGGATATTAGCCTGATTAATAATCACTTTTCATCTTTTAGATAGCTTCAAAAGTGACTGAGTTATCGCATAAAATAAAATTTGACACACAGACATACGATCACACTGATGTCCCAGCTCGATTTAAAAGTAACATTTTGCTAGTCGTTGCTTGGAAACAAGTCACATTGGCTTGCCTCATTTGATAAACACTACTAAGAGGAAGGGGAGAGGTATAACTTTGAAGTTTTGCCAACCTAAGGCGACACATTGTCTAAACAGTAATGTTAGAAGCAGATGGACGAACTTATTGATAAACGTACATAAATGTTGGGATTTTCAAAAAAAAAGGGTCAAATTGGAGTAGTTTAAACTGATTGGTTAATTTTAGAATAGACATAGTGGGAATAAAACTGCCGCTTCTGACATGCAGGGTGCCACTTGATGGAGATTTTTCATACAAGCAAGGTTTCAAGCAGAGCAATTAATGACCAAATTGCCGTTGCGTCTGTAGCTGCAGCTGTCTGAAAAGTA
The DNA here is from genome assembly GCA_024509875.1 of Oreohelix idahoensis. Taxonomy (NCBI): domain Eukaryota; kingdom Metazoa; phylum Mollusca; class Gastropoda; order Stylommatophora; family Oreohelicidae; genus Oreohelix; species Oreohelix idahoensis. Next base: position 1,205,162 of record JAMPIV010004136.1, on the reverse strand, counting down.
CCATTGATAGCCTGTTAAACCTTAACATATTGTGTGATTATTTCAATGATTGCGGTAAGATGAATAACCTTTTTAATACATTATTTGAATGTAGAGGCCAACCCAGATACTGCACCATAACATTGTGTGTGTACGACATTTTGCTTTTGTGGAAGAATGCGACAGCCTAGGAGCACAGGCATGTCTAAGCAGACTTAGGAAGCAAATCAAACACAATTTGAGTTGAATATTGTCATACATATTTTGACTGTAAGACCAGAAAGTCACTGGCAGGCCTATTGATATATTAACTTTGAAGAAAAGAAAAGATTGTATTTTCAGCTGAAGAAGAAGAAGATGATGTATATTGACAGGGGCGTTGAGACTATGTGGAAAAGAAGATACCCACTGTTATGAAGAAGTCACAATAAAGTTAAAGACTGTAGCTAATTTAGTTAGCTCTTTTATCTGATCACAATACTTGTTTAATGATGTTAAATTGGTAGTGGTGGAGATAGTCAGCTGGAGACTTAGGGAGGCTTGTTCCTCTTGTTTCAGGGTTACATCACCCAGTTCAAGTAGGTCAGAAGTTGGAGCTGCAGAAGTTGAGGCGACCTCCCGGTTGTTTCTTTATAAAATCTTACAAGTAGTAGCAGACTCCAGAATACACGGCAGTGGATCGTGTGCATTTTTCTCAAACCAGTTGATAAAGTCCTCATTTATTCCAGTTAATGATATCCACGAAAAGATAAATATAAGTGGATGGAAGCAGACATCATCATCATCAGTTGATAAACTCTTAATACAAGACCCTTGCCCTGAGCAAGAGACATGCTGAGAAATCTGAAGCTCGCTCGAACATCACCAGAGTTAAATACTGTGTTGTTGTGTTGCTCGTGGTTCGAGTATGGAATGTCAACTTGACCTTCGCAGTGGTGTGTAGACATAGATGGAGTGTATAATGTGCGAATGATAGGAAGAGTTCGTGGTGTTGACAAATGTTCTTTTCTCACACTCATGTATGGCTGGAAGTCATCGACACCAACGACTGTGTACCTTTACTAAAGTTTAATTGGACGTACACACTCGACAGCACAGATAGTGACAAATCACAGGTTGGCATAATACATCATGATACAGTGGATAAATGGTCTTGCAATGTTACATGGGCACTCATGTAGAATAATTGTATAATGGACTGTCAGTAGCCAAGCACTCAGTATCGCCCATATATATATCAACTGAGTTTACTGACAAAACACGTCAGATTATAAACAATATCCAAGATGGCTTCTACCTCATCTCGTCTAGCGAAGATTCTTTAACATAAGGTTCAGCACAGTTTTTTCATATAATAATATTGAACCGCTAGCAATGGGTTCTCATGTGTAGCAGTGATCTCTGGACTAATCAAGCGATAATACGGGCATCCCTTTTCTCTTCTTGAAAGTCACTACATGTTTGGTTCCAAGATGGCTTCACTCGTGAGCTGTCACTCACGTTTGGATACAGATAATGAATCTGTCCTAAAGTTAGTCATTCATAAAACATTTCATTGCTCTGTAGATTTGATCATGAACAATTGACTGCATTCTACAGGATATAGTGCTGCTAGGAATCGAAGTCGTTTTTCATCGAATCAAATATATTCTCTTAGACATTCAAATCGTACCTATCGAAAATGGTGGCTTCAAACGAGAGAGTTCACAAGAGTATCTTTTATTACCTTGGTATCAGAAATATGATTCTGCCATTCCTTGGCAATACGAATAAACACTGGGGTAAAGCATACACGATAGGTCTAGACGACTATCACTTTCCCCACCAATACTGAGATCACTTTTTTTCGGCGACAAGCCGACATAGAAAAACACAGTACCCATCAGGACGAAGCCAAATCACACCACACTCTAGCGACACATCCGCCGAATAGCCTTTGACCTCTCTAGAGACAACAGAACATATAGTTCGACTTAGATATGTAAAGATATACAGATATAAGACAGACTCGTCCTACTCAGACAAACAATACACATAAATTCAGGCCATAGATATTCTGAAGCAAGAACAATCTATTATTACCCAAACAACGAATAAATCGCAGTAAAATGGATTCATCCGCGGAGTTCGATCGAAGAGACGGCACAACTTTCAAGGGAAGTAACTCAATAATGACTTTCCCTTAAGCACTAAAAAATTACCTATTTTGTTTACAAAATATTTGCGAACATAACAAGTATACTAATGTATTGATATCAAAGAATGCACGTAACACCAGTCATCCAGGGTCTACACGGAGTCTCAGATAAGCCAAAATCTTCAGGGCTTATGCAAACTCAAAATATAATTAATCTCCACCCTATTCAGTAACAGTTTTAAATATGATGTGAATACCAGTTTTTTCCCAATAGTGACTCTTCAGATAACAGTAGTCTCCAACAGGGAATAAACGTGTATAAACATTAACATATTAAGTGATATATTGGACTAATGTCCTTCTTGTGTATTTAAGTTGATATAACACAATAATTTCATTTTAAGTTAAACATTCCTGTCCTAAAAAATTTGAGGGACAGGAAATTAAATTGTATATAAATATATATATATATATCATAACTTTAAACCCAGTCTTGTTTATTCGATGTTAGTGAGTTAAAATTGTATTTGTTTAACACCTTCATCACTACATTATTCATTACCCTAGACACCAAGCTATATAAATAACATCACAAACACTAAATACCCAAAATAAATCGCAGAGTGAGATCGTAGGGTGGTAGCAGTCAGGTACCCTGAGAACATCTTCATCAACTATTAGACTCAGGGACTTGCATAGCTGACCTCACTCTGTAGACACATACTAACTATTTCTTTTAACATCAAAACCCACCACATATATTGGGGTCCCGTCCCGGGATTTTTAATAGTAATAAAAGTAATCATATTTATAAGGTGGAGAATTGTTTTAGTTGGCATAGCCATGGTTAATTAATTAGCCATAGCATTTGTTAGTTGTTTAGTTAGAGTAAATATAATTTGGTGCAAAAGATGGCAGATTTGGCCAAATTTAGATCGGCTGCTCTACAGATTGCAAAGGAAATGGGAATGGAGGGGCAAGTTCTGGTTCAATATGTAACCTCAGAATGCGATAAGTTCATTGAGAGAGAAGATAAGAGATTAACTGAAGAAAAGAGGTTACAATTAGAAGATGCTAGGGAAGCTAGGAAATTAGAGGCTGAGAGGGAGGCTGAGATCAAAAGATTACAGTTGGAAGAAAAGAAATTGGAGGCTGAGGTACAGAAATTGGAGGCTGAGACAAAGAAATTGGAGGCTGAGGCTGCAAAAGAAGAAAGAAGACAGGTTGCAGAAAGGGAAGCAGAAGAAAAACGGTTACAAAGGGAACATGAGCTACGACTAAGAGAGTTAGAATTGCAAGGCCATGCTCCTGAAATTGGTCACATCCCATCTACCTCTGATGCTACTGCCAGTCAGGGAGCCTCCAACTCAGCTATGGGGTTTCATATGGACTCCTTTGTAGAAAAAGAGGATGACATCGAGTCATTCCTCTCTAGATTTGAAAGGTTAGCTACAAGTTATGGTTTAGAGAGGGAAAGGTGGAGCTTGAAAGTATCTCAAGGACTTAGGGGAACCTCGTATGAGGTATTTTCCAAAATGAGCCAGGAAGATCAGGAAGACTATGACATATTAAAACAGGCTCTTTTAATTAGATACGAGAAGAATGGTGAGTTTTATAGAAAGATATTTAGAAATGCTAAGCTCCTGTCTGGAGAGACATATCATCAATTATCTGCAAGGTTGGAAACCTATTTGGAGAAATGGACTGCTCTAGGGAAAACCCAAGACTTAAAGGAAATGATTATGATAGAGCTGGTGAGAGAGTCCATGGCTCCAGACATGATAAAGTTTCTCATGGAACAGGGTGCGGAGAGATTAGATGATGTGCTCAATGTTGCTGAGAGGTATCAGGCAGCCCAGGCAGAAGTAGCTGGCGCTAAAAAGAAACAGGTAGACAATAATAAAGCTCCTCAACCCCATAATAAGTTTGATACTAGAGATCAGGGTAACAGGGGTAAACCCAACTATGATAGACCCAGGTATGACCCTCGAGAAAGAAACCCGCAATTCAATGAGAGGAAACCCTACAGACCGGAAAATAAATATTGCAAATTCTGCAGAATGAATAACCATAATACAAAAGACTGTAGGAAGAAAAATATCCCTCCTTACCACGCTGCATGCCTTAAAACAGGAAGTAAGGGACAAAAAGGAAAACCTACTGGACAGCAGGAACCTTATCATCCCCCTGTATGTGAAGACGTAGTATGTAATGGGGCCACCATCAGGTGCCTTTGTGGTACTGGATTGGATTTTGACTCAGTCGTATGTTCTCACCTGGTTCACCCGGATCAGTATACCACAGAAACAGTGGAAATACAAGCGGCAACCAAGGAAGTAGCAACTATGACACTTCGCATAGCACGAATCAGTGTAAAAACACGCTATGTGGAAGGAGTGATTAGAGCAGCAGTGATAAACGAACCAATCTACCCTCTGATATTGGGGTGTAGATACGTCTTTTTAAGAAACCTAAAAAGACATGTGTTGCGTGCATATTTTGACGCACATATTACAAAAATCGATATGGCTATTTAATATGGAAAAAATATAGACATTCATTCATTTGTGTATGAAAATGCTGTCTATGGTAAAAGCGAGAGAATCCATGTTTGATTCACACTTTTGATTATAGGAGTAATCGTTCTTGATATTGATCCGGCGCATGGATTGCTCTTACGTTTGTACTTATTTTTTAGGGCCAGAAAATATATTTGCTTATTATGTTTATGGCCTGAATTCATATGTATTACATATTATTAGTACAAGTAGAATCAGTCCTATATTGTATATTTTGGATGGGTAGGCGGGACTAGATTCTTATTATTCCGGTCTAGCGGAAGTATGAGTTGTCTTGACAAGTCGTGATGAGTTCCGATGTACCGTGATAATGGCTTGTACGCACTTTTCAAAGGGCTGGTAGATTGTTAAGGAAATATAATTCAGGAAGTGGTTTTCTTCTAAAGGAGATGGTATCTCTACTATAGTTTATGTTAGAGACTCTCCTAAGGTACGGTACAATGTATAATTCGGACTCCATGTATTGCCAGACCCTATTTTGATGATCTCATGTCGATTCGACCTAGATGGAACATTGTGCTTCGTATCGCTAGGGTCGTGTTTTGTATCGACAAAGATGACAGACTTTCCTACAGCGGTTATGGCTACGTGAATTAACCTGATCATCGTAGAGCTGTATGGGAACATTTATGAAATCATTTATATACCCATTATAAATTAACTCTGGCTTATATTCTCCTTCCTATGAATGAGTGAACGACAACTCAGGGAGGCAGCCATGTTAGATTTCGGTCATCATATGTTTTGATCACTGCCAAGAGAACAGATTATTTATCCTATTATCGGACAGTGACAGGGAGATCTCAATCTTGCTAGAAACCCCCTCTTTCGTGGTTTCATAATATATGCTACAAACTATGGACGTCAAATAACTTTAGTTATTTACCGATCTGCCTTCACTGACGCGTTTAGTCAGATAGGGGGATGCGGCCATAATGTATCATGACAATTGAACTTTTGATGTACTGCCCATTATTTCTGAATGTGTCATGACTTCAGATCTGCTATGTATACCTACAAATTGATATGTCAACATACCATGATGTACTCGTATGTCCCAGTGTGTACGTCTGAATAAATTGAGTAAACAAAGATTCCAGCAGTCTGCATTGGTGCCTTGTAGACACATGTGTATGAGTGGTTATATTGGTCAGCACACGAACAGTACACCATTCGCGGTAATCACACTCTACACTTCTACTTCATACATACACCATCCTGCGTCGGTTGGAGTGACCAAGTTTAGGGCCTGCTTCCCCTGGAGCCTTTGCCTTCCCTAACTCAGGACTAGGGTGAGTTACCCATTTACAGCTGGGTAGACTGGAGCATGCCTGATCTCAACAACACACCACTCTTCCTTACAGAGCATACAGACTGACACTTTACAGAGTGGAAAGAAGAAAAGAAACTTTACAGTGGTGGCCAGTCTGAGGAAGGTTACCGTCTTTTGTTTAAAACAATGAGACCTGAGGTAGGTGTAGAATTCTCAGATTTCATCTCAAAAGCACGAATTACACTTTCACGATGGATTGATTTATCCAAAACAGAGAAAACATTTGATGGTCTTACGGATTTATTGCTAAGAGACAAGGTCATGTCTTCTGTAAATAAATCATTCCTAGAGTTCTTACATGAGCGTAAACCTGGTACAATAAAGCAAATGGAAGAATATTGTGACCAGTATGCCACGGCACACCCTGACATGATTCTTAGTAACTCTAACATTAAAGAGAGTATGCCAGTTGCTTCGGCAACAGAATATAATCAGAATTACTCACACAAATTCCAAGGAGCTAAAAATAAATTTGATAAAAAGGTTAATTGGAATAAGTATCAAAACCAAGATAACCACTCAAATCAGGGTTCTTCTTCGAAGAACTGGAATCGAGCTGATAGTCCTCGACACGCGAGGGGTACCCATAATGTTAGAAATTCTCGGAAAGGGAGTAGCTATAGGAACTACCCAAGTGCTTCATGGAGACAACAGAAACAATATTACAGGGATACTCAATATAACGAGCGTGATGATTATGATCATGAATATTATGATTCAAACCCAAATAGGGGTTATAACAGAGGCAATAATAATTATAGAGACAATTATAACCGAGGTAGATCACAACACAAAAGACATGGTAAATCGTATTACCAGGCTAACTCTGCACAACAGGAGTTTCACGACACCGATAATCAGAATAATGATAAAAAAGACTCCAACAGTGTAGCAAATTCCGCTTTCGATTTTGCTAGAGCATCTGAGTGTTCGCAATGCAAAACATTATTCGATCCAACCACAGTGTCTACTTTAAGCTGCGGTCACCCGCTTCCCGCTCTCCATGCGTCAATTGCGCATAATGGAAGGGGTGCTCTTGTCTTTAATAGAGGCCTAATAGATGGTACTCCGGTATCAATTCTTTTCGATTCGGGGTGCACTACCATTGGAGTGAGGCAATCACTCGTAAATCCTTCTCGAGCTACAGGCAATATAGTCAAATGTGTAACATTTGGTGGCACATTGGAGAAGTACTCCACTGCCATTATCAATATTGCTACGCCTTTCTTTACAGGAGAGGTGCAAGCATGTCTCTTGCCGAATCCGATCGCTGATCTTATCATTGGTCGCATTCATGGAGTGAAAGAATGCACTCCACAGCAAATTTCTAATTGGGAAAATGTTAATATGCAATCTGCTAATGCAGTAATCACTAGGGCTCAAGCTCTTAATATGCCACAATCTTCACATTCTGAAGATAATGATGCGCAGATCCAAGATGATCCCTTGGAGATTGCCCACGATTCCTTTATCAAACAGCAGGAAGATGATCCTACTCTAAAGAAATTCTTTACTCTGGCAACAAAAGGTGATCCGAATAAGGATACTAATCGTAAATCTTGGATTACGATGAAGAATGGCGTATTTGTACGTATGGTACAAGACTCCGCTAAGTCCATTCATTCTCAAATCCTTGTGCCTAAAAATATGAGAGTTAAAATCTTACAGCACGCTCATGATTCGCAGTGTGCTGGACATATGGGTTTTTCCCGTACTAAAGCTAGAGTGCTTCAATCTTTCTTTTGGCCTGCTGTGAATAAGGACATACGAATCTATTGTCGATCTTGTAAAGTATGTCAAGAGATTAAATCCAGAGGTCCACGCCATGATGCACCTATTCAGGCTGCAGACATTCCCATTCGGCCATTTAAAAAAATGGCGATAGACATCATTGGTCCATTTAAGATAAAGTCTGCTAGAGGACACCAATTTATTTTGACGTGTGTTGATATGTGCACACGTTGGCCGGAGGCTGTTCCTCTAAAGAGCATAACTACTGCTGATGTCGCAGATGCTCTTTGGTTAATATTTTCTCGTCTGGGGTTTCCAGCAGAAATATTATCCGACCATGGTACCCAACTCATATCGGATACCATGTCTCAAGTAATGTCGACTCTGAAGATAGAGAGATCGCTGAGTAGTATTTATCATCCTATGTCCAATGGGATGGTGGAACGTTTGAATAGAACTCTGAAAAACCTACTAGGTAAGATAACAGAAGATCATCCTCAGGATTGGGATAGGGTTTTACCCGCGGCGCTCTTTGCATATAGAGAGGTCGCCAACGAACATACAGGATTTTCTCCCTTTGAACTTGTCTTTGGCGCGAAACCGCGAGGTCCTATGTCCTTACTTCATGATCTTATAACTGCTGATAATATTGTCGATGACACAAAATCCTCTTATGAATATGTCATCGCACTTAGACACAAGATTATTGAAGCATGCAAATTGGCAACTGCTTCTTCTGAATTTGCGAAACAGAAGGCAAGGGAATTTGCCAATAAAAAGAGATGTTTGCGAAAACTTTGTCCAGGTGACAAAGCATTTGTCTTGCTACCTTGTAGGGAAAATAGACTTCTCATTTCTTGGAAAGGTCCGTACGATATAATATCAAAAGTTTCCGATATTGACTATATCGTCGATATTGACGGGAAGCGTAAAACCTTCCACATCAACATGCTCACGGAATTCCATGAACGTCCTGATTATTTACAACCTGTTTTCCAGGCAACGGACGATTTTCCAGTCCAACATGGACAGTACTCATCTCTGTCAGTAATACAGGATGAGGAAACGAGTTTCTCGGATTTAAATTTGCCTTTTCCAATGATTCCTCTTCACTCTAATGAATCATGGAAAGATGTTGCAATTTCTCCAGATTTATCCCCAGGAGAGCAGAAACAAGTTTCTACTATGTTAGAACAATTTCAAGATGTCCTTATTGACATTCCTGGTCAAACTGATGTCATTCAACATGACATTATTCTTACTGACCATAATCCTATAAGAGTCAGACCGTATCCTATCCCGATACATTTTCAAGCACAGGTAGAGAAAGAGTTAGATGAGATGATAGAGTTAAAAATTATTGAACCATCCACATCAGCATATTCTTCGCCGATGGTTATAGTACGGAAAAAAGACAATAACATACGTCTTTGCGTGGATTATCGCAAATTGAATCAAGTAACTAAATTCGATGCTGAACCTATGCCTTTACTAGAAGAGCTACTTACGAGACTATCGAATTCTCACTTCTTTACTAAACTCGATTTGTCTAAGGGATATTGGCAAGTTCCACTATCCGAACACGCCAAACCGTTTACTGCTTTTTCGACGCCTAGGGGTCTATTCCAATGGAATTTCATGCCTTTCGGTCTTATGAACGCCCCTGCTACATTTGTACGCATGATGCGTCGAATCCTATCTCATCGCTCAGACGTCATTGCGTATCTTGATGACATCTGTCTTTTCAGTGATACTTGGAACGATCACTATAATGGTATAAATGAACTATTGTCTATCTTACGCGAGCATAACCTGACAGCGAAACCATCGAAAGCATGTATTGGTTTTAGCGAAATATCTTTCTTAGGACACCGTGTTGGTCATGGGTTCCTAAAAACAGAAGATCATAATACAAGTAAGATACTTAACATTTCTATTCCTAAGACTAAAAAGCAAGTACGAAGTCTCTTAGGTCTAATACAATTTTATGGACGATTCATCCCGAATCTGTCCTCCATTATGTCACCTCTTTCTTCCTTGCTAAAGAAAGGGTCTCCTAATGTAGTCCATTGGACTCAAGAATGTCAATCCTCTTTGGATAAGGTTAAAACTATGTTTTCTACTTCACCTATCCTAGTATTGCCTTCTAAGGATAAGACATTTATTCTTCGTAGTGACGCTTCATCCACCGGGATTGGAGCTGCACTAATGCAAGAGTACTCTGGAACTCTGCATCCTGTGATGTATATTTCTCGGAAATTAAATGCCGCAGAGAAGAATTACTCGGTCCTAGACCGTGAATTATTGGCTATGGTTTGGTCAATCCTTAAACTGCAAAGATTTCTTCTGGGCGCGCATTTCATTGTGGAAACTGACCAGAAAGCTCTTACGGCTATTCAGAGTAAAAATCTGAAGAGCGCGAGATCAACGCGATACGCGATTGCTCTACAGCCATTTCATTTTTCGGTGCGAGCTATCCGTGGGTCAGAAAATGTGATGGCAGATATTTTGTCTAGATGCCCACATGATTCATAACTGTTATACAACTTTGATACAGTTGTTTCTATGTTGAAATGTGTACACATATGTAATATATCATATATTGATTGTAACACTACTTAGCGGTTCATTGATATTTATTCACCGCTGATCTTTCAATGTTTTTCGTCTTTGATGATCATGATGTTAGGATATCTTAGATGAAATTTATGTATAAACTAATGTGGAAATTGTGTCATTGCTAATATTGTAGTATGCGTTGGTGACACCTCTCTGGAAATATTTATACTTAGAGAAGTACTTTCTCTAAGGTCATAAAACTTATGCTTATCATCTGCGCATTGTTATTGGTGCGTTGTGAGCCTATTGTAGGTTGCTCCTAGATGTGTTTCAAAAAAAAAAAAAGTACCATTTTTTTTCCCGAGGGGTGTGGTAATCTGTTGCGTGCATATTTTGACGCACATATTACAAAAATCGATATGGCTATTTAATATGGAAAAAATATAGACATTCATTCATTTGTGTATGAAAATGCTGTCTATGGTAAAAGCGAGAGAATCCATGTTTGATTCACACTTTTGATTATAGGAGTAATCGTTCTTGATATTGATCCGGCGCATGGATTGCTCTTACGTTTGTACTTATTTTTTAGGGCCAGAAAATATATTAATTTGCTTATTATGTTTATGGCCTGAATTCATATGTATTACATATTATTAGTGCAAGTAGAATCAGTCCTATATTGTATATTTTGGATGGGTAGGCGGGACTAGATTCTTATTATTCCGGTCTAGCGGAAGTATGAGTTGTCTTGACAAGTCGTGATGAGTTTCGATGTACCGTGGTAATGGCTTGTACGCACTTTTCAAAGGGCTGGTAGATTGTTAAGGAAATATAATTCAGGAAGTGGTTTTCTTCTAAAGGAGATGGTATCTCTACTATAGTTTATGTTAGAGACTCTCCTAAGGTACGGTACAATGTATAATTCGGACTCCATGTATTGCCAGACCCTATTTTGATGATCTCATGTCGATTCGACCTAGATGGAACATTGTGCTTCGTATCGCTAGGGTCGTGTTTTGTATCGACAAAGATGACAGACTTTCCTACAGCGGTTATGGCTACGTGAATTAACCTGATCATCGTAGAGCTGTATGGGAACATTTATGAAATCATTTATATACCCATTATAAATTAACTCTGGCTTATATTCTCCTTCCTATGAATGAGTGAACGACAACTCAGGGAGGCAGCCATGTTAGATTTCGGTCATCATATGTTTTGATCACTGCCAAGAAAACAGATTATTTATCCTATTATCGGACAGTGACAGGGAGATCTCAATCTTGCTAGAAACCCCCTCTTTCGTGGTTTCATAATATATGCTACAAACTATGGACGTCAAATAACTTTAGTTATTTACCGATCTGCCTTCACTGACGCGTTTAGTCAGATAGGGGGATGCGGCCATAATGTATCATGACAATTGAACTTTTGATGTACTGCCCATTATTTCTGAATGTGTCATGACTTCAGATCTGCTATGTATACCTACAAATTGATATGTCAACATACCATGATGTACTCGTATGTCCCAGTGTGTACGTCTGAATAAATTGAGTAAACAAAGATTCCAGCAGTCTGCATTGGTGCCTTGTAGACACATGTGTATGAGTGGTTATATTGGTCAGCACACGAACAGTACACCATTCGCGGTAATCACACTCTACACTTCTACTTCATACATACACCATCCTGCGTCGGTTGGAGTGACCAAGTTTAGGGCCTGCTTCCCCTGGAGCCTTTGCCTTCCCTAACTCAGGACTAGGGTGAGTTACCCATTTACAGCTGGGTAGACTGGAGCATGCCTGATCTCAACAACACACCACTCTTCCTTACAGAGCATACAGACTGACACTTTACAGAGTGGAAAGAAGAAAAGAAACTTTACAACATGTGATTATTGCAACAGTACAGACCAGATCACAAGCAAGGAAGGAGGATGAAAACCCAATAAATACTCATCCAGAGGAGATGAGGAAAGCACAGGCTGAGTATAGGTCACTAAAGCCGTGTTTCAAGAAACTCCCAAAATGCCATACACCTCCAAACAAAGGAGACTTTTATATGAAGAATAAAATTCATGTATAGGAGAGCTGGAACTGGTTCCACTGGTCATGGACAGCTGGTACTTCCCACTTCATATAGAGAAAAAGTGATGGAGTTAGGACATGCGATTCCCTTCAGTGGTCATATGGGGATCAGCGCTACAGGACAGCGTACAGCTTGTCCCTTCTTCTGGCCAGGGATAACGGAATGTGACCGTGTGGCCAGAAAGGTGTAATTTTTGACTGAGCATAGGACTCCTGATTTGCTCCCTAGAGGGATGGGTGGAGTTTTCCCTGACATTTTGACGTGGCGGCTATCATGTGGTGCATGGTTGGAGATGCAGATTTAAAATTGAAACAGTGAGAGGCTTCAGTGAGAGAGCTGAGAAGTAGCCAGATCGTTCTTGTGCAAAATGCGCCCTCGTACAACTGAGGCCTTGGGCTTTTGCATAGTTGCGTCTGTGCTAGGAGAACTAACGACATAGAGGTATGCTTGCATATAAGTACATTTTTATAATACTTTAGATTTAGTAATATTAGACTTTTAGGTTTAGAAGTTAAAGCTTTGTAGCGTTTGTCTATCTATAGCTTGATAGAAGCTGATTGGCGATTTATGTGTATTTAAGTGTAATTTCACGTATATCTCATCGCTATTTTCAACAGTGAGACTGTGTGTTAAATGTGTAAAGTACTAAGTGAATTTATAAGAGGAATTCTAGTGTCGCATTGCGCTGTATACAAGTGTATACTTATTACCATTATTATTATTATTTGTATAGTGTTAAGTAATGGTTATATTGCATTCTTTTGAGCCGTAAGTGTGGTTAATTCTACATCAGTGATTATGGTGAGAGGAAGATTAGCGTACCCCCTGACTCCGTGAGTAGCGTAAGCCTATTACGTTTAGTACAGAGCTGTAAGAATAGAGTATATATCTGCTTGTTCTTTAGAGCAGCTAGGCCTCTCACATACTGATAAATTGCTGTCATTTAGACCAGTGCGCTGTGTGGAATATTTCATCATAGATAGAAGTGCTTCAAATAAGTTTTCTCTCGCGTGATGATGTAGTTAGTAATTAGCAGTAGTGTGAAGGCATTATTGTTGACTGAGATATGTTTATTGTATGATTACACATATACGCAGACCTGCATGTACACACACACACACACATGGTCATTTAAGTGCATGTACTTGCATAATTTCACACATATGTATGTATTATTAAGTAGATGATGTTTGTCCATTAGTACGATGCTAGTTTATTTTGTTTCATTTTATTTCAGAGAGTCCAGCAGTCTGTGCTGGGTTATTAGATGGTGTTACCTAGTGCTCCTAGATTCATATAGAGTTACGACAACTAAAATTTGGCCGCAATTTTCTGTCGAACCCGTAGTGCAGGCAAATGGACCCGATCATGAGTTTCGGACCCAATTTGCATTTTCGTTTAGGTTAGCTAATAATCTGAAATAAAATTAGATGCAAATACAGTAGCACATATTTGTACTATTATTGGTATTTGAAGTAACAAAACAACAAAAAAGAAGAAAACTAGTTTACTTACCGGTTTATTGAAAAGAATCAGTAGAATGGATTTTTAACACATACTCCGTTGAATTTTATATTCCGTTAGAATTCCACTATTTAGCAACAAATATTCCGTTAGAATTGCAACACTTAGGAAAAAACATACTCCCATCGAATTGAACTATTTACCTAGTTTGAAATGTGGAAACTGGCGAATGACTGTTGCAGACACTGACAGTTTTACTAGACCAGATGATCACAACAGTTTATGTTTTCATTAAAAATGCGACTATGTACAGATAGTTTTAACAAAATCTAATTACATATTTTGGACCGGAGATTTTATTATGTGTTAGTACTATTTTATATAATTTTATTATATATATATATATATATATATATATATATATATATATATATATATATATATATATATATATATATATATATATATATATATATATATATATATATATATATATATAATTTATATTATTATATAACAATAATATTATATAATTTATTATATAATGTTATATAATTTTATTATAATTAAAAAATATTAATAAAAATATACAATTCTATTACCTATCATTTTAAATTATATAAATTTAAATTATATAATTATGAAATAATAATAATTATATAATTTATATTATATAATTTATAATTACTGTATATAGATTATATAAAATATATAAATAAATATAAATATAAATAAATATATATAATATACCATTAGACCTGGTAAAGGCGATTAGTGACACACTAGCCAAGGTTGACAACAGCGCCAGATATGCGAACATAAAAGGTAATATTGACTTATTTGCAGTTGACCCACACGTATGCCGTAAATGGCTTACGGACATTGATAAGTATGCGATGTCAATAAACGCTAACGAATTTGAGAAAGTGATAATTGCGTTTTTTCGTCTGCTGGTCTGGTCACAGATTTTGTGAGAAGGCGATTAGACACATTCCCCAATGAAACGTGGAAAGATCTTAAAGCAGAGTTAGTTAGACGGTACTCCTTCGTGACCGACCCACAAGTTGCTTGGCATCAGCTAAGGAAGCTGAAGCAACACAAGAATGAGACTATGCAGATGTTCAGCGATAGACTGCTGAATCTTGCCGAAGAAACATTCATGGGCCAGGAAGTTAACTTCCAAGATATAGACAATCAGCTAATAGGTATATTCATCGATGGGTTGAATAATAATACACTAAAGTTAATGTTGTTAAGGAAGGATTACAGGACGCAGAAAGACGCAGTTTCAGCTGCCTTGGCAGAAGAAAATGTTAGGAAACGCTTAGACATCCGATTGGGACAGACGGAAATACAGGAGGAAGCGGAAGAACCGATGGCAGTGGACCAGGTAGACAGGCGGAGACAGCAGCAGGGTAGGTATAGGAATGGAAGACAACAAAGAGGAACATTATATGTCACACCTAACGTTAGATACTTCCGGTGCCAAAATATTGGACACATGGCAAGATTTTGTGATCAACAGGTAAGGTATGAGAGGCCACGATCACCAATTGGTCAGTGCTGATATTCTCACCAGACAGGTTCTAGACTTAGGGCTAACAGAGGTCGTGCCTTCTATGGTAACACTCGAGCATATACACATAACGCCAGAGGAGTGCGCTACCCTATAGTTTACGACACTAGTAGACACGCACAGAACTATGGTCACAGGAGGCCGTACCAGTTAAATAGTCAGGATGTGGATATTGCACCAATCGTTACTATCGGTTGCTATGAATTGGCAATTTTGCACCACTTCATATGTCTGGTGTCTAACATCAACGATAAACTCTTTCTGGACGCAGAAATGAATGGACATCTGTAACCCCTGTGCCCGCCTCACAACACGGAAACCCCAAACTCACAGTAAGAACCAAAGCTAGATGCCTGCGTCATTAGCACCCTTCTATAATGCAGCGAGACATAGACAACGTATGCTAAGCAAATATAAAGGCTCAATACTTTTTAACTAGGTTGTCTACGCTACATCCGCGGCATTGCATTATACGACAAAGTGACAAATATCAGAGTGATGTCACGCGCTGGCCTTCAATTTATTTAATAATAATACTAATAATAGCCCCTTAAGTCATAACTCACCATGGGCATGCGCTAGTTAGGTGACATCCCTAAGCTGCTTATTTTTCTCTTGTTCCTGTCGACGTTTTCTCCTCTCTTCTGCTTGCCTTGAAAGCTTCCTTTCGTTCAATCTGAGGTAGCGCCGTAGACAGCATTGCCCCTTGCTACGATCAGCAGCTTCAACCTCCCAGGCTGCTGGATTTTTGTCTAATGCCCTCATGGCTGTATTGCACACATCTCTGAACCTCAGCTGTGGTCGTCCAACTGTTCTTTTGCCATCTACCAGTTTAAACAGTTCATATTACGTTGGATTAGCCATGTCTGCTTCTTGGAAGATCGTCGTATCTTCGGACAACTGGCAAAAGAACGGTCAGGCTACCACATCTAAAGTTCAAAGATGTTTGCGAGAGAGACGTGAAGGCACTAAGGCATCAATCCAGCATCCTGAGAGGACAAAGCTGCCGATTGTGCCAAGCGGAGATGATACGTACGGTGTCGCCTCAAAATAGGCGAAAAGACACTCATACAAGCAGAAGAGAAAAGTGACGTCGAAAGGAATAAAAAGGAAAAAATAGCTGAGGGTTATCAATTGAAGGGAGCATCATTCCATAGTTAATTAGGAGGGGAAGAGGCTACTACTACATAATTGTATCTGAACACGGAAACATTTATGTCGGTAATGTGACTGAGAGATTTTGATTGAAAATTTTAGAAATGGTAGTTTGAATTTGAAAATAAAATATCGAAGCTTAACAGATCTTTTCTCAAACATTTAATGATGTGACAACCGCAGTATGGAAACATCCTAACACCTCTCATCTCCATTGTCTTCTTAGTTAAAGGTAGCGGAAAATTTAAATACACGCATACCGATGGAAAGCATGGGTAAAACCACTCTATTGCTCTATGTATAGTTGTAGATCGAAGCAATTTCTGTAGAAACAAGCACTAGTGGGCTCCGAATGAATTACCTCATCTGATATCAGTCGCGAATATGGAAGTAGATGATGTGACCTAAGGGTCTTTTATATTTGGACATGCGCCCTAATATAACCGACTAGGTTGAACGGGACGCGCCTCGTCAAAACGAGGCAAAAGTTTTACATAAAAAAAACACCAAAAGATGATGTGTGAGTTTAGACTGAGTATGAATGAGTAATGTGAAAGTAGAGAAAAATAGTCTCACTATTGAAAATAAGGAGAGAGATATGACTCTGGAGAGAAGAGAGATAAATCAGATATCTAATGTCTTCTTCCCAGCCATACTGGAGACTATGTTTAAGATGTCACATCTTCATCCGTCCTCTCTTGTTGTATAAGTTAGTCTATTACAGTAAGGACTACATAAGCAAACATCAAGTGACAGGTAGAATAGAAGTGAATTCTGAAATAATTATATCTATTGCGTAAATATCCACAAAGGAAATAAAATAAAATAATCTCACTAGCGCAATTAGATTAGTGATTTTGTATCACACCCAAGAACACAGGCAAACCACTACTACACTTAAAAATTACATAAAACCTGCACAATCTAACTAACAGGGGAAGATCTCAGTTCTCTGTGACGAAAATGGCCGCTCCTGTGCTGTTAATAAATCCGGGAAGATAAATTATTCCTCAGCTAGGAAATGCCATACTTTTTCCCACTAATTCGGTGTTCTCGTTCGATAGAGCTCAGCTCTCACTGTGGCAAATATATATTACATCCAGATGCTTTCAAATGCCTTTGGCTTGAGGCGATACTAAATGACGCTCCTCTTGTACTAGTTAGTGAAGACTTGAAAACAGGTACCGAGTACCAGCAACTGACTACTCCTCTATGAAGTTATGTCAGTATATGCCGTTTTGACCGGATATCAATAAGTCTGACCGTATTGCCCACAATCATAGATGGCAATGGAAGCAGCTCGTATGTGCTGGAGTGATGGGTAATTCAAATGGCGGCAATAGGTGTTGTAGGTATGTAATCCAGGGGACAGGAATAATGCTAGACACTGCAGTATATCAGCAATCGATGTGGTATTTTATAATCCCTGAAACAGCCTTACAGGCTGGCAACAGGCTATTTTGCTGGACACTGCAGTATAACCTGGAAAGCTGCAGTATAAACTGGGAAACTGCAGTATAATGGGAATACAGTTTAACAAGACGCTCGGTAGTGGATGACCAAGGATTTCGACTGAAAGAATAATCCTAAACTCAATAGAACTGAGATTGGCACTTAGCACTGATCCACTTTGTAAGGTAGGAAAATTTCTCTGCGGTGGAATTTAGCCTGTCCAACGTAAGAGTGACGTGATTAATGCAGAGAAATCACGACAATATCTAACATCATATGTTGCAAAGAACATCTGATTAAATGAACAATGAATAAGCAAAAACCTTTATTTAGGCAAATTAAAGAACATCAGCATTAACAAAATAAATGAGAGGAACTCGTATCTCCCAAGCAGAATATTTTCACTGGCACATAAAAATACAGCGCATAGACCAAAAATGGAAAATGGTAAAGGAATCACACGTTAAAAATAAGTGTGTCAGGAATGTCAAATGATTATAAAGAAAGTTGAGTGATTCATATATATATATATAAATCCAAGGAAATATAAATGGTACCAAAAAAAAATACAAGGCAGCAAAAGAAAGCTTCGTGATGAATTTAAAAACAAGACGCAAAGTACATGCAAATACATGAATTAATACTTTTAAACGGGAGCCGCGCTGGTGTAATGGTTACCACATTGCGCTGGCGATCGGGCGATCGAGGTTCAAGCCCGGGCGAGGACATTTGAGACAGTGTCGTCGACTGAGAATTGGACTCGATTAATTCGAGCCCTGGCGAAGATATTTGAAGAAGTGTCGCCGACCAAGGACTGGCGGCTCCTGAGCCGACCAAGCTCTAAAGGGTGCCCTCCGAAGACGGTGAGTATCTGCCTGAATGGCGAGGGAACACCTGTCAGTGTACGGGGAAAAAGGGATACTCACGTAAAAATCAGTCTCAGGTTAGATATACTAACCGGAGATTCTCGCCTCGAGTAATAGCGGGCGTACGTTAAAAACAAAAAACAAAAAAAACATTCTTCCTCTGTCGCCTACTTTTACGTAGAAAAATCTACTTCTATGTGTTAGTACTATTCGCTGGGGGAGGTTAAGAGGAAGGAGGGTGGGGGGGGGGGGGGGGGGTTATGTCTACGCCATTCCCTATATGCCAAGAATTGTAATATTAACCAGTACACGAACCCCCGAGTATTCATTCATAGAACCCCATGGGATCCGTAGACCACATGTTAAGAAACCCTGGTCTGGGCGAAGTACGATGCACTAACAGAAGAAGGCTAATGTGATAAAGCAAAAGATTCTTTTTTATTGGAGGGGAAATTTAAGGTAATTTACTTAGTTCACCAGTATGACATTTTAAATAATATCGCCGTGTCGTGAGTTGAATGAGATTATCTGTCATTTTCTAGCTGTTAGCACCACCTCTCTTTGTCCAGTGATTTTATCTCCTCCCATGTTTTGCCCTGGGGGTTCCAGAACAAGGAATGCCTTGAAATGCTATCAACAGGTTTCCTCAATGTGTGTCCTATCCATCGCCACCGTCTTCTTCTCATCTCTTGTTCCGCTGGCACTTGTCTGGTTCTTGTCATCAGTTCCACATTGGTAACCATGTCATACCATTTTAATCCTTCTGTTCTTTGCAAGCACCCATTTATGAAAGTCTTTTGCTTTTTGGTTGTATTTTTTTTTTTTTTTTTTTTTTGTTCTCCATGTTTCAGAGCCATA
This sequence comes from Oreohelix idahoensis, assembly GCA_024509875.1. Lineage (NCBI taxonomy): Eukaryota > Metazoa > Mollusca > Gastropoda > Stylommatophora > Oreohelicidae > Oreohelix > Oreohelix idahoensis. Next base: position 1,185,379 of record JAMPIV010004136.1, on the reverse strand, counting down.
TAATATGACTGACTTGACATTTGAGTTGAATATTCTTATTTTTGTGTTGTATCCGATGTCTTTTTATCTTCAAATATCTCCCAATGCAATCAAAGCTCCTCTTGCTTTTGGTATTCTTATTTTGATATCACTGTCTGTCCCTCCAACTATGTCTGTATTGCTGCCAAGATATGTTTGCGATTCTATATTTGTAGTGGTATTTCTTCAAGTTCAACCATTTTATCATTTCCTTCATTTATTCTCATTATTTTTGTCTTTCCCTCTGCATTTTCAGATCCAATTGCTGTGACCTCTCATCGAGTGTTTCCATTTTGTCCTGCATCTGATTACAGTTATGGGACATGAGAGCCAAGTCATCAGCAAAATCTAGATCATCCAACTGCTTAGTCAGAGTCCACTGGATTCCATTTCTGTTGTGTGTCGATGTTTTCTTAACCCAGTCTATTGCTAGTAAATAGCAGCAGTATTAACAGGCTGTGCTACAGGAGAAGATACATTCATTCCATGCACTCCACTGATCCCCACTGATATGCGTTTTAATTTTAAGCGACTGCAATATCCAGTGGGTTTTGCATTTGCAATAACAATGAGCAATGCCCATAGGGCAGTCATTTAAGGTTTGATTTTGGTTTTAAGGACTTCATTACACTCAGACAACTCCATCAGTGCTCCGATTTCCTCCCTTAGATCACACAAGGAGGACTTCAGCACAGTGCACGAACTCCGTAGCACCTGCGAGAATCCCAATGTGTGTATATAGGAATCACACATTCTATGCGTTATTTTGTAGTCACTTAAGGTACCAGGTATTACCTTAGAAAATTCATGCTTTTCACACGGACAGCTATATGTTGCTTTCTCCAGAGTTAGTACATCAAGAAAGTTATTCATTTTTGCCCCAGACAGCAACACTAAAGATATTGTTTATTGAAAGCACGGAATAATGTTGCAATAATATTATTAAGAAAATAACCATAAGTAAATATGACGCTATGTAGTCAAATATTGTATTGTAACGTAAGTGAATTTTAAAAAAAGCAAAGAATATAAATTTATTTAAAATATCAGTTTGATTGTTACATTTTCAGAAGTTTCATAAACAGTTACTAGTAAAAAAAAAAAAAAAAACCCGGCGATGCCGCATACTTACAGCTAATAAAAATGAGTGCGTCGTATACATGAGACATTCTAACACCTTCTTAGACTGATTCAATTCAGTTACAATACAGAAAATCAGTTACTCACAAGCCAAATTAATGGTAATTGTCTTAAAATGTGCAAATGAAGAAGTACTGAGGGGAAAAAAAAAATATATATAGTTAAGCACATGTTTTCAAAATAAAAGGTTTACGTATGTCAACAACGCGTATTCAGTAAAAGACAAACTATACGTATGCCTGTATCCCTGTAAGTTTTGTTAACAGCGACGTAAATAATAAAGTTTCCGATACTGTTAATGGAAATTAAGAACAACTTAGCTGACTCCAATACTTTTCTCATCCCTATTCCTTGATCAAGTGGATTAATGTCGCCAACATATACAATCAAGTATCCAAAACCGCTACACACGATGTACAACAAACATACGCTTATTAAAGTTTTGGTTGTTTTTGAGATTGATTGTTGGGAAGTTAGTATATTTTTTTGACTTCCTCCACCATATGTCATCTTCCTGCGTCGGTTTGTGATTACATTGACCTGGACTCCAATGGCAGCACAGCCGATGGTTACGAGGACAATTGGTACGATTCCTGTCATGTTGTTGAGGATGTTCCGAAAGGTCTGAAATGCTCCGCTTCTTACATCCTGGGAATAAAGATCGGAATAGAAAATACGTCCAAGTGGAATACCCTGTACAAGAACTTGCTTAAATTTCAACCAGAACACATTATAGTAAATACCAGCGGCGGCATTAAGTAAAAACATTAAGGAGAGCATAAACATTGTTCGTAGCGGCGTCACTATGAAGCGGAATTTTAGAGGAAAAAAATATTGCACAGATACGCTCTCCTGTAATCAATGTAGGAATTATCATTGAGCAATTAGCTCCAACATAATAAAAGTTGGAAAAAATAATATAAAAAACATACAAAATGTAATTGACACTTTCTGAGAATTTAAATCCGAGAGGATCTTTTTCAGTCATAATATACCAAGAAAAGTTACATAGACCAGTCAGAAAGAAAATATCAGACACAGCCAATGCAACAAGCAGTATGTTTGAAGATTTCCTGAATCCCAGTCGAGTCAGTACGACAATGCTGGTCAAGTTTCCAACTATTCCCAATATACTAGTGCTGGGATATATCACGTAATAAAATACCCATACTATGTAACCAGCAGTTTCGTCACTGACAAGCGTGGAACTTTTAGGTAAGACTGTAACTGTAATCACTAAAGTCGTGTTTGTCGACATTTTAATCTGGAGTCTAGTTCGCAGCAATAATTCTTCTGAATGTTGGTATTCATGTGATTGTGAAATATTTATTAAAGTATGTATTAATGTAAATTTTCGCGAAAGTGTACAAAATATTTTAAATATATGTGTTCTAAATTGATAATGAAGTAGATAAATGACAATCCTGAATACACTCTTCCATGTTGTCCAGAAGTAATAACGTTCTTGTTATAAAATTACTTTGACCTCCCTCGATAATTTAGAAACAAAAGTAACACTTCATCGTATTGGCTGAATTTATTAAAAAAAAATAAATAAATAAAACCTAACAGCAGAATGTTAACGAGTACTGGACCATTAGTTGCATTTAATAGAAAATTAGTCAAACGTCTTTCATTCAGAGTGCTCTAAAATTAGAATGAACTCAGTGAGAAGTCAGAGTTTGCACTTATTTTCTGCAAAATAATCGTCATATTATTTTCATTATCAGGTTTCTCAAAGCTTATAGGAATAAGAAAAGAACAGGTGAGGTATTCTTCTGTTGAAATTATAGATGGCTTTTACATTTCAGAACAAACTTAAAACTTAATTGTCTTTAATTCAAAGCTTATATAGTGAATTATGGGAGAGTCAATAGTTCAACCCCCAAAACCATTTGGAATTTTAAAGATCATTTAATTAAAAGGACGCAATTTAAACAACACAAGTCACGAGTGAAATGACCGTGTACATAATTTTAACATTTTCAAACATTTAATTCATGTAACTTCACCGAAAGTTTCTTATGTTTTTGATAAAGCGTTTACTTTGGTTAAGTGTTTATCTTTTTAAAGTGTTATCGTTGTTTCAATCAAGCAACACGAGTGGTAACTTGTAGCTTTGTATAGAGCCGCTGACAATATGAACATCTGTGTAGATTCTGTAACACCTATCTAGAAGGTTAGTTTTCTGCAGAAAATTTTATCACTTTCACTGAGAAAAATGGCAAACCGTAATTTTCACTAGACAATTTGAAACAATGAATTGTGTCATCTCGGTACAGTAAGCGAAATGTCTTAACGGGGAGAATCGAAATAATCCACTTTTCATGGTGAATAAAGCAAAAGCAGCCTTGATGTGTTTTGCCCGCTAAATATAGTTTAAAAAAAATAATCTTCAGTAATAAAATATTCATCATCATCTCATCTCAGCCCGTAACCCGTCATGGGTCGTAGGGGTGCCATGGTGGAAGCATCAGCAGACAGGGTCCTCCACTGCTCTAAAATATTAGGAAGAGCAAATCAATAGGTAAAGACGTCTGTATGAGTGAGTCATTATCAGTTTCACAGGCTTTACAGAAAAAATAACAGAAGAAAGAAGCGGTAAGAAAATCTACTACAGAGGTAATAACTGCATCCGTATAAATTTAATCATTTTAGTTCCATCGTCAATACTGACAACTCTTGCGGCATTAATTGCGAGATTTTTCAATATTTATGACTGAATAACCAGGCCGATGCTAGACGAGGGAAAATGAACACACATTGTCGTATGGACTGGCCTGGAATGCAAATAATCTTTCTCCATGCTGCTCACCGTTTTTGATGGTTTCTTTCCTGCAGTTCTAAACTCATTTTCCTGTTGAATTTATTGAACTAAATAGCAACGAATTTGTATGATACATGCACGCCTCGACTGGTGGTTAGAGAAATGGAAAGCCCTCCATCCTAACAAAGCAGGATTTAGAAAAGGAAGACAGACTGTTGACCAGGTAATCCGACTGGTGCAACAGATTGCTGATGCTTTCCAGGAAAACCATGTGTCCGCAGTTTTCGTAGACCTCAAGCAGGCATACAACCGAGTATGGAGAGATGGTCTATATTTCAAGATGCAGAAGATGGGCATAGAAGGAAGAATGTTTCGTTGGATAATAGATTTCCTCACAAATAGAACCATCTTCACAACGTTCAACGGAACAACATGAGGGAAAAGAACCATTCAAGAAGGCCTCCCACAAGGCTCGGCCCTAAGCTGCACCCTCTTCCTCATATACATAAGCGATCTGGCAGATTACCTTGAATTACCCAGTGCCCTGTTTGCTGATGACCTTGTCTTTTGGGCAGAAGGGAAGTCCCATTTGCAAATGCAAAAGAAACTAAACCGTGCACCGGCTGCTCTAACAACCCACTGCAGCTTCTGGAAAATGGTGATCAACACGAGTAAGACAGTCTACACTATATTTACACTCAGCAACAAAACAGTAAGAAAAGAACTGGATTTAAAACTTGATGATACAAAGTTAGCTAAAGAGAACAATCCGACTTATCAAGGGATGCAGCTAGATACCAGACTCACATACAATACACATGTTGAGTCCCTAATTGCAAAGGCCTCTAGAAGGCTAAACCTCATAAAGCGATTGGCAAGCACTGATTGGAGAGCCAATCAGTGTACCCTACGACAACTGTACTAGGGATACTTGCGCTCAGTTATGGATTACTCTCTACCCCTGCAAGCCACTGCTAGCCCAACACTTAGACTGAAACTAGAACCCCGACTAGCGCATGCAAGATTTCCGCCAATGTGGAACCCCTAGAACTAAAGAGAGAGAAATCAGTTATCATCACGGCAGAAAGGTTCTTGCGAGCTGACAAGGATGACCCCTGCAAAAATGTTATCAGTGACCACAGCTCCAAGTACCGAATTAAAAAGACATCTTTCACTAGAAGGTACCAAGAGCTTTCAGGGAATCACTACATACCAGAGACAAGACTACCTACTCAAGTTGTGCCTGACCTACCACCTCACGTAGAACTAAAAAGACAAATAATACGTACAAACCTTCTGCAACCCGCCAATAAAAGCCTCATACCTACACTGCTGAAAACACTTGCCATGGAAACCATGTGTCAGTATGATGAAGACATTATCCATGCTTACACAGACGGATCAGCTTTCAAAGCAGTCATAAATGCTGGATATGGGGCCATAATCATCCCACCCAGTACAGAAGAACCCATCAAAATTACATGTTTCTGTGGTACCTGGTGCACAAACTACGAAGTCGAAGTAGTCGCCATCCAGAAAACCCTAACTAGAATTTTTGAACTCGTTGAATCAGGCGAAATGAAACCAAATGATGTTGTAGCATTCTCAGACTCGCAGGCTGCCCTCTTGGCAATAGGAAACTGGAAAACCAATTCAATCAATACTATCCAGAAGGTACAAGAAACATGCTACAAAATTATGAACTTGTACGGAACAGAAATATACATGCAATGGATACCTGGCCACATAAACATCACATTGAATGAAGTTGCTGATAGACTGGCAAAGAAGGGAGCAAAAATGCCTCAGATTGACCAACCATTGAATATGTCAACAATTAAACAAATAATCAAAAACAACTGTAAAGAAGTTTGGCTGAACACGTGGGCACAGGCTAAAACAGGAAGAAGACTCTTCATACACCAAACAGCCCCAAATAAGGAAGATGCTATGAACCATATCGAACTAAGATACCGAACCAAAATTTTCAGATTGAGAACAGGTCACTCTACACTAAATAGCCACAGAAACAGAATATGTCCACAGAATATAGCAAAATGTAGACACTGCCCACACCCGTTATAGACAGTAGAACACCACCTACTACAGTGCCCTGCATTTCAGGGACTGAGACAACAACTGCTACCATACAACCCATCCATAGACAATACACTGTATGGCAGCTCAGAACAGCTTATACGAACTGCGCAGTACCATATAATGACATCAAGGTCACCAAGGCTATGTTGTAAGATCTATCCAGGCCTCCGCGTCGCAGGAAATAGTAAAATCGCGAAATAATTGCCGAGTCTAATGAAGTATAATACCGACTTTCCACAAGACGCATGAAAATGAATCGTCATACAGTGCACGTGCTGACACAGCTACGGTTTGCACAGGTATACACCGATTGATTTTTTGTATTGCTCAAGTATGAAATGAATGATGTGACGAATAATAGGAATCGGGAGATGCAAGGAACACGAGGAATGAAGCAATCAAAATCTAGTTTAAATAAAACAAAAGTTGTGGCCTTGCAATGAAAGAACAACAACAACAAAAATTGCCTCGTCTTAGCGAGGCGCGACACGTTCAATCTAGACATAGGGTATGTCCGTTATATCAGGGCGCATGTCCAAACATATAAGACCTTGTGGTCTGGTTTAGATGAAGTAATGAATAAACAGAAATGGCCGAGTTCATTGTAATATATCAAATATTTATTGTAGGAATATCAGGATTTAAGAGTAAAGGACACAATAAATAGGAAATCACGTGTTAAACGGAAGTGTTGTTCAGAAAAAACACCAGACAGCAGAGTAAGTTTTATTCTCCATCCAGGAAAAAACCAAACAACATACCAATATTACATACTTGAGGTGATTTTTACTTTCTAACTTTTAAGTTTAAAAAACATGCACATTGTAACTTTGACAATGAAATTTTACTTCTTAAAAAATTTCAAACAATTTAAGCGTCACTTAAACTAGGATCATTCGGGCATTGTTATAATTATACTTCACTCTGTCAAACATCCTGACCTCATCATTGACCGCCTGCTGCAGATAATTTAAAATGAACGCTCAAGCCGAATTCAGTCGCTGTAAACTAATTTGAGTAGTTGGTCTGCCAGTTTTCAATTACATTTTCAGTTGGCAGATGTAATTTAATTCATATTTTCTTACAACAGTCCTGTACCCTGCCTCCTCCTCTTCGATGTTCATAGGAACATTGGCATACATAATCTTGCTAGAGGGACTAGACTGTTTAACCTTGTTTGGTTTGTAGTTAAGATATTGTGTAAATGTAGTTTGTTATGCGAGTGCGTGTGTTTTATTATCATTATTATTTGTACATAAGTATTATTTTCAATGAGTTTTACTGTTTGCGGTATTTACATTTGAATTTATTGTTTCAGTTTTTCTTGCTTATATGAAAGCTTACTGTATTGTTGGGAGTTTTATGCTTTGTGTGTTGATATCTGTGTGCTTCTTTGCTTTTTTTTTTTTTTATTAGTACTTATTTGTAATTGTGGTAGGTGTCACGAGGTGGTTGAAGAATATATCTGATGTAATAAAATGGATGGAGAAGGTTGACCGCGAAGGGTCTTCAACATCAGATTTTTTTGCCGACAATGTGTGTCTGTTAGGGAAATATAATTGGGATGCCGTAAGATATCTAACCACGCATCTCTCCAAGAACCGCTGGATCACAAAGGTATGGTCACCTGTATAAAAGAGAACATACTCGTAGATAACAGGTAATCGTACTATTATTATGTTTTAACACCCACGTTTAGGTAAGACCTGTAAAATCGCTCCGGTATTTAATTATTTATTAAAAAGAACTTCACGACTGTCTAGCTAATATATCGCTTTTAACACTAGCTATGAACAGTTAATTACTTAAGATTTACACAAGATGAAATAGAAATATATTGTTATTAAACATTTTCGATCGCCTAGCGTCTTATAATTATTTTACGCATCTATTACTCGGGACATAATGGGTAGTTACATTTTTGATTTACATCTGGAGAACTTTGCTATAGGTTTATTTAATAGGTTTAAATTAACACAAAAATCCAGTGAAATATAATGAACACGTTAAAACTCTTAAATGCTAACAATATTTTACCGCAAATCAAGAAACTAAGAATATTTCTCCACTTTATTTGTATAGGAAATCCAATAAAATAAGACTCCAATTGCGCCCTAGACTACTCCAGAACTCTTGATAGCGACTGAAAACTTGAATTTTAGGATGTTTCATTATATATTAAATTTTTGGAAATCGTTAGCTCCATGTCAGATTTCTTGTCTCTCCTGATTCTCGGGAACTTTTAGCGTTTGGGCCGCGAATCAAAGCTCTTTTTCACAACTTTTTACCGATACCTCCTCCGTTCCTCTTCGTCCTGCAGAGATTTCTAACCCGCGTAGACTGTTCGCGTTCACGTGTTATCCAGAGGTGTTAAAAACTCTGTTCACTCCTAGTGACTACAAAAGACGTTGATAACTGACCACCTGCCACCTCTAACACGCCTCCTTGAAGGGATGACAGTAAGAGATCCAACGATAGCTTTATTTTAATAGCTCGAGAGAGAAGGCAGTAGGCGTGGCTAAACTAAAATAAGACAAAGGGCGAATGTCGTGGCTGCTAGTAGATAACTTATTGCATACTAATTAGCACACGTGGGAATTCCACGTGGGACCCACGTTGGCGATTTCATTCCAAAATTGAGGGCCCCCGGTGAGATTCAAGGGTAGCTTCTATTTTCATGTGTCACAGAGTGGACTGGCAGAATTATAGACAACACACAGATAATGTGTAAAATAGAGTGAACTTGAGACAACCTGGCAGAGGATTCATTAAAGCTATTTCTCTTTCCAAGCTTCAATACACTTATACCGTCTTAAGAACCACCCGCGCTCTCTCTCCTTTCTCTGGTCAAACTAGAGACGATAGTAAGAGTTTGCAATATTAAATATGGATGAATGGTCGTGAACAGCGCGTTAATAAATGAGTAAAATTTATTAAAGGTTCTTGAAGGAAGAAAATATATGAAAATAAGTATATCAGCACAACAACATAAGAAAGGCATCAGTATTCACATTAGTTAACAAAACTCCAAGTAAACGCCAACGAACAAACACCACACCAACACAAAACCTGTAGAACACCGAGAAATAAATAAACAGAGTTACAATCCGTCTGCTTTTGGGGAACCACATTCAATAACTCCAGTTAGTGTCTTTATATGTATATCCTTCTATAGGTGATGAAATACACTGATAAATCCACTGTAGGCGCTATCCATGCACCGTTGGTTACACCCTAATAACGAGATAGGTTGTAGATTACTCTGCCTGTATTCGGCTGACCGCTAATACGTGCGGGGTTTTGAATGACCAGTAAACACACACAAGACGAGGTCAACTTAGTTTAAACGGTCCATTGCGCTATTATCCATGCGCGTGAAATTAGGCATGCGTACTTGATGTTAAATCCGGTTTGGCTGGCTTGAACTTTATTTGTGACTGAGTGCACCGTTTAAGCACACAGTCTGGTGTTTTCAATTCTGCTGAAGACGCCGCGCTGATAGATATGCTGGAAGCCATAATGCTCTGACTGGTGATCAAGAGGCGAGTAGGAAACCACTACTACCAACTGCGCTTTCAGATTTGCTTTGGCTCGTTATACATTGCATGAGCTTATTTCCCATTAGAGGGATGTGAAATAATGTGTCCAACCTTCCCTTGAGGTTGGCGAACCTTGTACAGCATAATTTTAAATCAATTATTTGTCTCTTATTTCTTCTATGCTCTGCTTGACGTATCTTGACAAGACTGACCTAACCGCCAGGGGTGATGATTTTTTGCCAAATGTATATTATTTCCTACTCGTTAGGCTGACAACTGGTCTACTGTTTCCTAGTTCTCCTGACTAGCTACTGTCTATTGTTCTTCTCTTGTATTACATAGTCTATCAATTATTGACGAGACCGACATACCTGGTTGACCAGAGAATATACACATTTTTTTGGTCGTACTGGCAACCTTGTCAATCTTGTCCACAGTAATAAATATAATATGAACTGTCGCTCAGCTAGTCAACCCAGAAATTCCAAAACTAAAAACACTACTATGTCCCAAGTGTCGTAAAACACTACTGTTGATGGATAGTCACCCTTTGGTAATAACTCTATGTCAATAGATTTTCGCCCTTTGATTTGAAAGAAAGTGACAGATTTTCTTATTCAACTCACAACAGTAGGACGCGAGTCAGTGAGATTGATCTCAGTACCAAATAGGACACTGACCACAATCCCCTTGAGGGAAGAAAAGGTAGTACCCACTAGTCACGGCACTTGATTATGACTAATAAAAGACATCTGGTCTTCTTCCTTTTAATTAACCGAGGTAAGTATACTCTAGTGTTTACGCCTTAGTGCAATCCATTGCTAATACCGTGCAAAACAGGATGGTTATAATCTCAGTCTTCAGTATCTGTCACTCGGTGATATCTTCTCTTTCCCACTTGAAATAAGCGACCCCCCCCCCCCCTCCCCCCCCTACCTTAATCATTCGACGTGACGTTTATTAGCGACAGGAATCTTATTTAAAATGTCCTCAGGAAAACATTCACTGGGATTTGAGGAATTTACGAAGAATGTCCGACAATGTTTCATAGAAGATGTCCCCATAAATATGGGGATTGTTCTGGTCAGGGCTGGCTCTTGGACTGTGTGAGAGGTGCGACCGTACTGGCACCGTTTTGAGGGCGCCGAAATGCATAAAAGTAAAAAAAAAGGTAAAAACAAATTAAAATTGCAAAAGAGAACACAATTGAAACAAATACCTAACTCAATGCCACCACTGCAAAATACACAAGAACATTACATTAAACAACACGAGACTGATCGAAGCAATAAACAGAAAACATCAACCTAGAGAAAGAATGGGATAAACTGTAGAAATAAGTTAGAGCCTTGAACAATAAAGCAATTTATAACAATCGTAACAAAATCAAACAAGGTGACAAAAAGCTCTCAGGAAAAAATGTCTGAAATTGCACTCATGGAAAACTATGCTAGTGCTAACCATATAGTTGTCCCGATAGACGGGAAAAAAAGCGATCATTGAATAACAAAAGAGTTATGATATCAGAAAGCTTGCATGGCATAATCATCCACAGCATGATCATGCATCAGCTGATAAATTTCCATTTTTGCTTTCCATTACACAAATTTGAACACTCCCTGCTAAGAGATACATCTTTGTTACATTATCATCTATAGAGCATCAGGTAGTTTGATATATTAATTATATGTCATAAATACGTCTTACGGTTAAAGTTGCTTTCTCATTTTCAGATATTAAAGCAGTGTGTTCAAAATAGCAAGTGATTATGATTCTTAACAAACCATGACAGCTTTTTTTTTTGTTTATTCTATTTGTCATCAGACTTACTCTATAATCAGATTAAAAAGAAGACATTATGTAAGTTAAACAACGATGCTTCTATTTTTTTAAGTTCCTTGTAGTTTGTTTCTCAACAAATAGACTCCGAATTTCATGTCAGTTATTAGACAATTATATTCTTAATATATGCATTTGTTACCTGTCAAATTAATACGTGTTTTGTTGTTTAATCTTTTACTATATCACACATATCAATAGATCGGTCTTTAAAAAAAAAAACTGATTTATTATAAAGGAAAATTGAATATCTTCTTCGTGCAGTCTCTAACGTGAACTTTGAATAAGGTGAAAGAAAGCAGTAGTCAGATTGAGGATATTTCTTTTTCCATAAAGCTTGTCCAAGAATGGTACTGGTGGCGGCCGAATGCGCTTTCTCTGTTCCTCATATGTCGGGCATCTTTTAAGCAGATGTTCAGCAGTCATTTTATCGGTACCAAAGTCACACGTATCAGTAGTTCCTATATTTAACTTCTTGAATAGGCTGTATCCCAATCTGTTGTGGCCTGTACGGAGTCTAAAGATTACCCCTCGTTTTTTTTTTTTTTGCTAAGCTGATAATATACATAATTTTTCGCTTTATGTTCTGCTTCCAATTTGTTCCTATATCTGCTTCTGGTAAAACTCTTTGCCCCTTCGTGAGCTATAATTTGTGACATAAAACATTGTGTTCATTCGTTTCATTTGTCTGTCTACACTCATCTCTGGCAGTATTCATTCGATCACTCTTTTTGTATCTTCATCCGGTCATTATCTTACTTTTACGCCTCCATCTACCGATATTATCATATCATCGGGGGACACACCTCGACACTCCGAGACGTTTTAGGCTTGACTGCACATGAAATGTTACTCTTTGATCGTGGACAGACAACGACTAGCCAGATAGAACATTCGGTTTGCCGTTTGACCCCAGTTGTCTATTTTTTTTAATATAGACGGGCTATTGAAAGAAGCAAGTATTGCTTCCTCCAAGGAAAGGATGATTGTTAGGTAAATTCATGACAATAGTCTGGGAGTATATTTATCAATAATGAGGTATAAGGACATCTAATTTACATTGCGTAAGTATTTCCGGTCAACCTGGCTGAAGACGGTGAATTAAACATCAAATATGGGCACTGACTAGCAGAAAATGCAAATATGTTAAGGTTAACTTGACTGTAACAATCTGGACATCGGACATACCATGCAATGATTTCCAGTAGATCTCTTAAGAAAGATTGTGGAATTAGGACAAGGAAAATGACATAATGGTTCCGGTAAATGTAACACAAAATGCAATATCTTATATGGTCATGTAGTAATTTTCATGGTGAGGGGTTGTGGGAGAATTTACTAAATCAAGACTCCTTAAAGCATTAAATTAGAAAATCAACTAAACTAAATTGTGATTGTGTTTCTCCCAAAAGAACATCATAAGATTATATTTTGCGTGGAAAAAACGTAAATTTAAAAAACTTAGAGCGCTTTAAAGTTTCCCCACTGTATTTCCTGTCATCGTCAAGGAAACCAGACCAGGAGGTGACAGAAGATTTTATAGGGAGTGATTAGAGCCAGAATAAGTACCATTATTCTATAAAGGCTTTTATTATTCCGACTCCAATAAATCTTCCCTGTGTTAAAAGCAAATATATGTATCATTGCAATTAATATTAGCTCACGGGGAAAGACTGCAGAAAATTCTATCTGCCTTCCAGTGCATCAGTCTGAATATATTATTATCCCTATAGGAATGAGCCGCAACATGTACATTTTCCTATTTTATATTTGCATTTAACATGTATGAAATGCTTATTGATGTACAATTGTACATGGGGTTGACAACATCAACATATACAATAATTCGCCACAGAAACCACGACTTCAAAAGTTGGTGACTGCTTCGTGTGGGTTTCCTCATTTTACAGCCATCTGCATACCTTTAAGTGCATGCTTTAAATTCGTCCTCTCTCCATCCTAGACTGCTACAAGAACAAAGTGTACACTGTCTATCAAAATAGTTGGGAGAATACGCCGAGAATTAAACTAATAGAGAAAAAGTAGAAAGCAGAGCGAGAGAGAGAGAGAGAAAAAGAGAGAGAGAGAAACAGAGTGAGAGAAAGAGAGAGAGACAGACTTATAGACAGATAGACATATAGATGTCCGACTGTTCATTTACCATCTTCCAGCTGTCCAGCGTAATTAAAAACAAAGAAACAAACAGCAGGACTCATCGCTCCAAGGAAACGTATTAATTACTGTTGTATTTTTATTTTACAATCAGATATTTGTCTTCAGAAAATACTTGTGATTAACAGATTAGTGCGCTGGGAATTGCGTTTTTTATATTACTCGAATTTAATCATTTAAATGTTTAATAAGTAAATTAAGCATTAGTACAATTTCAGTGCAAAACTAAGTCTGTAATTTCAAATAATAATAACACGATGGAATATATATATATATATATATATATATATATATATATATATATATATATATATATATATATATATATATATATATATATATATATATATATATATATATATATATATATATATATATATATATATTCTAGCAAATATCCACGGCATTTGCCGAGTACAAAAAACCGTAACTGAACCGTTAATAGCGTCTTACGTCTGTTAAAAATGAGATAAGACTTGATTAATTATTTATCTCCTTAAGAAATGGTCTGGGTTACCGACTGGTTCATATTTAACATATTACATACGGTTGTCCTTGGGAGAAGCAAGACTCCTCCAGTTGTAAGCCAGGAATGGTTAATGTTGTCCTTGAGACTTGTTAAATGACATGGCAAACCTCAGCCGAATAGAAAATTGTAGTCTCTTGAAGTTAAAGTGCATGTCAGATGGTATGAGGGTATACGTGGTATAGAGACATCTTCTACCTTGCCACTGCCAGTAAGTATAGTGGCCTCGATGACATGAAGCCTTAGATTTTTAACTGCAAGCCTTGTGCCATTGCAAAGTCCATGCTGGTCTAAGTTACATAGAAGCATGATTGGTGCTGCTACTTTTAGCTGAAGTTGATGTGGAATATGGCCTGGTGGTTCTAATGAATTTAGAAATTCTGTAAGATAATTTACAACCTCGGATAGATCTCAAGAGTGTCGAACGATTTGTATGTAAGGGAGTTTCCGGGTTGTAGTAAAATCTGCGAGAATAATCGCTCATTTCAGTAAGATTTTAGTCATAAAATGATAATAAATAAACCCGCCCGATTGTGTCTGACGGTTGGCATCTTCGGCGCCAGCAACACTGCCTTTTGTGCAATGCTAAAGCCTATAGAACGATCCCACGGTAAAAATCTAACACGCGTTTTAGTTTCGGTTTCGAAAACGTACTACTAATATTTAACATTTTGCCAGATCTGCTGCATACACAATGCAGCCTAGCCTTATAATTAACGATTTGTTAGAAATGTAACGCCTAAATGCTGTCTGAAGTAACGTAATCTGTCAACAGTAACGCAAAATTTGGTAGTTTTTTGGACTTTCTCTAAGTAGCAATAACGAGACGACTGTAATACATTAACGCAAAATGCTACCAACGCATGCCAAAACCCGCGTCGTTCTGCACGCGAGACTAATAGTATATACACGCTGTGGCAAAGCTAACGGATATACACACACAGACAGTTTAAATTCTCGACGCGTAGTGTAGTTGTGACGTCACAAAAACAAGTTGGTTTTTTTTTTAAATTAAAAAGTGAGACAGAAGAAGGAGGACAAGGTGGTAGATTTATGTAAAAAGTTATAATTAACGACTGTCAGTGACAAAACTGAAAATCTAAACGAAAATGAATATAGTCATAAAAATTATATATTCGTGTAGCTTAGAGTATTCTGAGCACAAATATGTTTTAATATTAATGGTAGTCAAATTATTAGCCAAGTTATTGAGAAAATACTAAATGTCTACGGACGCGCGACCAGACAGACTGTTGTTCCTGCTTGTTTTTTTTCATAACGTTAGTGGGCACGGCAGCTTAGAAAAGAGGCATTGAGGTAAATTCAAATTCGCTTGGGTAACAAGAGTATAGGAGGGAAAGGGGAGCGGTAGGAAAATTGTTACCAAAAACTAACATCTTTTTGTATTGGCATAACTAAAGCAGACTGGCCAATCGACTACCAGACGCAGATTTTGTTTGGAATTATTTTTGTTTTTCAAAAACTACATTTGAATTCTGGTGGTCGCAAGCTTTCGATTGGCCAGTGCTAATAAATATTAGCAAAAGGCTTTCACTATTCATTGCCAGTTGAACAAAACTTTTCATTCAAATACGCTGAGATCAGCTGTGTTAATTGTAAAATTAAATAAAGAAGTATTCACAGTCTGGACAGTGCAGAAGAAACTGAGGCCACTTCTTTGCAAGTCAGCGTCATTTGTTTATATTTCTTGAAATTTTGTGGTAAGAATGCTTTATGAATTTAATATGTTTAATCCCACTGCCAAAGTTAAATACTGCTATTGGGAAAAGTGAAGAAAGTACCGGGAGCAGACATTGTTGAGTCCTCACATTGAACTGTATCTAACTGATGTATGTTGTCATGATTGTGTTTTCATATTATTGCATTAGAATATATTAGTAAGCCTCTGTGTTCCATGAACACTGTGTAACATGCCTGAAGCATTTATATTTAAAAAGAAAAGAAGAGAAAATCATACCAAAGGAAATGTGGTTACTCCACATTATTTTATTGAGGAAAACTATGTAAACGTACAGTGGCGTATCTGCCATAGGGACCTGAGGTATGGTCACAGCAAGGTGGGAGTCATGTAAAATTAGGGGCGAGTGCACCTGTAATGCACGCGAGGCTGAACCCATAGCACAGTAGGAAAATAATAAATATAAGAAGTGATCAGATATAAAAGACCAGGATGTCCTTTTGTTGCAGAGGTTTTATTTCCTGTTGCCAGCTGGTAACAGGAAACCTGCTGAGTGAGAATAAAGACATCAAGTCTCCGACCATTCGTTTATGCTGTCAAAAGATAACGGGAGGAGCTTGGTCCTTTTGAGAGATCGAGATTTTCTGCAACTTCATACTGTATTATCATTATACAAGGAATCCCAGGTGATGTGTTAAGCATCTGGGTATATCTGACACTTTCGTTTAATAAACACTGGTATTTCAAATCATACTCAGGAAGTTTATGGGGTATGATGAAACTACAGCCCCTCATACACAGTGACTCTCCCTCTTAGATGAATAAAGTGTAAGCTGTGAACATTTTAACAGGAAAGATATAAATATTAACTTTATAGTTTGTGGACAAAGAGTCCAGATATTTTAGTTGATCTTTTCTGTAAACTATCTTGTCCTCATTTTCAAAGACCTGTCCAAAAGATATGACTGGACAGGCAGATTAAATTGTACAGAAAACACATTCATTTCAAAGAAAAACTTAACCACTGGTTTTATTCACTTCCTCATAGAAAATTAAAGTGTTTTTGTGTTGTGTACCATCATTTCATTTCTCCCCTAGACACTAGGTACATCATACACCAGACACTAGAGCCAAAATAGTGACCGTGTGAGATCTAGGGAGTTAGCGTTAGGTTCCCTGCACATAATTCATCATCATCATTTATAGAGTCAGGGGCCTACATGTGCTTGACCTCACACGGTTAATACAGACACGGATTTCATTCTTTTAGGATACCATCATAACCTCCCCAGTAAATCAAACTTTGTAACAAAAATTGTGGGCTTGTCCGGGGATTTGAATTTCTCCTAGTACTACATACATTGGGGTCTGGGTTAGCATTAACAACATTCTATTTTTCCCAGGGAATCCCCATATATTATTACCCAAGATTTGGCAAGTGAAGAAAGTGTCAGAACCCAGAATTAATTAAATAAATTTATACTTAGTTAGAAACTTAGTTAGTACATTTTGTATTTATCAGGATGGCAGATCTGGCCAAGTTTCGCTCTGCGGCTGTGCAGACTGCCAGGGAAATGAATATGGAGGGTCAAGTCTTAATTGACTATGTCACATCAGAATGTGATACATTTATTGCTAGGGAAGAACATAGGTTGGCTGAAGAGAGGAGAATACAGGTAGAAGAGGCTAGGGAGATTAAAAGGTTACAGATTGAGGCTGAGAAAGAGGCTAAGGCTTTAGAGGTTGATATAGAGGCTGAGATAAAGAGGCTCCAATTTTAGGAGAGAAAATTGGAGGCAGAAGAAAAACGACTGCAAAGGGAGGCAGAAGAAAAACGACTGCAAAGGGAGGCAGAAGAAAAGAGATTGACTTCCGAGAGGGAGGCAGAAAAAGAAGAAAAGAGATTGACTGCCGAGAGGGAGGCAGAAGATAAAAGATTACAGAGGGAGCATGAGTTGCGACTAAGAGAGTTAGAGTTGCAAGGCCTTGCTCCGGACAATGGTCACAGCCCCTCTACCTCTGATGCTACTGCTAGTCAGGGGGCCTCCAACTCAGCCATGGGGTTACATTTAGACTATTTTGTAGAAAAAGATAATGACATTGAGTCATATTTAAGCAGATATGAAGTATTAGCCTCAACTTATCGGTTAGAAATAGAAAGATGGGGGGTAAAGTTGTCTCAGGGTCTTCGGGGAACAGCTTATGAAGTGTTTCCCAAAATGAGCAGGGATGACCAAGACAACTATGACATGTTGAAGCAGGCTCTTCTGTTAAGATACAAAAAGAACGGAGAGTTTTATAGAAAGAAATTTAGGAATGCCAGGCTACTGTCGGGTGAGACCTATCACCAGTTCTCCGCCCGGTTAGAAACGTATATGGAGAAATGGGCTTCTTTGAGAAAAACCCAAGATCTCAAAGAGATGATACTCATAGAACAGATGAGAGAGTCCATGGCTCCAGACATGAGAATGTTTCTCATGGAACAGGGCGTGGAGAGGCTGGGTGAGATAATTAATGTCGCTGAGAGGTATCAGGCAGCCCAGACAGAGGTAGCTGGCATAAAGAAAAAACCAGTAGATCAGTATAAGGCTCCTGAAAACCATAATAAATTTGACAACAGAGGTAAGCAGAACTTTGAGAGGCCTCGAAATGATTTTAAAAATAAAACCTCACATTTCAGTGACAGAAAGAATGATGAAAGAAAACCTTTTCATCAAGGTAGATGGTATTGTAAACATTGTAGGAAGGAGGGACATGACACTAAGTTTTGTAAAAGTAAACCTGCTGGATTTGCTGCTATGAAAAAGGGGAACCAGGAGGTAAAGGACAAACCTGCTGGATAGCAGGAACCTTATCACCCCCCAGTTTGTGAGGATGTTGTATGCAATGATGTCACATAAGGTGCCTCTATGATACAGGTTTAGATTTTGATGCTGTCGTGAGCTCGCACTTGGTGAACCCAGATCAGTATACCACAGAAACAGTGGAGATACAAGGGGCAACCAAGGACCTACCACTCATGAAACTTCCCATTGCTAGGATAACAGTGAAAACTCGCTATGTGGTAGGGATAATCAGAGCAGCAGTGATAGACGCACCCATCTACCCTCTGATATTGGGGTGTCTTTATGTCTACTTGTGGAATCCCAAGAGACCTGTGGTCTTGGCAGCAGTCCAGACCCGATCACAATCCAGAAAGGAAGAAGATGAACCTATAAGTACTCATCCAGAGGAGATGAGAAAGGCACAAGCTGAAGATAGGTCACTGAAGCCGTGTTATAAGAAACTCCCAAAGAGCCATACTCCTCCTAATAAAGGAGAATTCTATATGAAGAATAAATTGTTATATCGGAATGCCGGCACTGGTTCAGCTGGTCACGGACAGCTGGTCCCTTCCCAGTTCATATAGGGAAAAGGTAATGGAGTTAGGTCATGCTATCCCCTTCAGTGGTCACATGGCGATTAGCGCAACAGGACAGCTATAGCTTGTCATTATTTCTGGCCAGGGATAACGGAAGACATAAAGAGATATGTAAAATCCTGTCCCGAATGCCAGAGAGTAGCTCCAAAGCATTGGACTGCTCCAGCAACTCTAGCGGAAATGCCCATAGTGGGAACCCCTTTTGAGAGAGTTGCAGTGGATACTGTGGGACCTCTCACTCGGACCAAGAGGAGGAACAGTTACATCCTTACTCTGGTAGACACTTGTTCTATGTGGGGAGAGGCGGTAGCCCTGTCGTCAATCGATTCGAAACATGTGGCAGAGGCAATACTTACGATATTCACAAGGTTAGGATTCCCGCATCAAATCTTGACTGATAATGGCTCACAGTTCAAGGGGAAACTAACAGAAGAGGTTTTCAGGTTGTTTCAAGCCAAGCACTTTCATTGTAGTCCGTATCACCCCCAAGGGAACGGCCAGGTAGAGAGGTTCAATGGGACTCTCATTTCTATCCTGAGAAAGCTGGCACATGAGAAACCTGATACGTGGGACCAATACTTGCCCGCCGCGTTGTTTGCGTACCGGGAAGTACCACATAATTCAACCGGAATGGCACCCGCAACCCTGTTATTTGGGAGGCCAATAAAATATCCTCTCGAAGCTTTGTTAAGGACCTGGACAGATGAGAAGGCAGAGGAGACTGTTACCTCATTCTATCAATATGTGAACGAACTGACCACTCGTTTAAAAACTAGTTGGAAACTTGCAAATGATAATTTGAGACAAGCCAGGAAAAAGCATGCTGCTTATTATAATAAGAAAGCTAAGGATAGGGAACTTGCTGTAGGGGAGAAAGTACTTCTTCTATTGCCCGGCAGCAACAATAAACTTCAGATCGGATGGCAAGGGCCATATACAGTTTTGGAAAAGGTATCCAGAACAAATTATAAGATAGACAAAAAGGGAAAGGAAAAAGTCTATCATGTGAACCTTTTGAAGAAATATCTGGACAGACAAATCAAGGAAGGAACACACCTATTGGCCTTGTCTATCGCAACCAAAATGAAAAATGACCCTCTCTCCTCATTTGAATATCCACTGAAAACCAGTGAAACGTTTGCACAGATGAAGATCAGTAATCACCTGACAAAAGGACAGAAGGAGAAGGTTCAACAGGTCCTTGAGAAACATACAGATGTGTTAACGGATAAACCGGGGCACACAAATTTGTTGGAATATGATATGAAACTACTAGACCCAGCACTATCTGTATGAGGCCCTATTCTATTCCTTTCGCTAAGGAAAAAGCTTTGAAAGAGGAGATAGATTATTTGTTAAAAGAAGGGATTATTTCTCACAGTGAGCCTCCTTATAATTCCTGTGTGGTTTTGTTGCAGAAACCATCGGGAGAACATAGACTGTGCATAGATTACAGGAAACTGAATGCTGTCACAGAAGGTCAGGTGGATCCATTACCTGATACTACTCAACTATTTGCCATGCTGAACAAGGCAAAATATTTTTCTAAGGTGGATCTTAGCAAAGGCTATTATCAAATTTCAGTAAAGCCTGAGGTTCGACCTTATTTAGCCTTTAGCACCTCGGAAGGTCATTATGAGTTCAACATGTTACCGTTTGGGTTGAAAAATGCCCCGAGTGTGTTTTCTAGGATGATGCGAAAATTGCTGGATCCCCTGAAAAATCCATGTATTTCGAATTTTATGGATGATATCCTCATTGCTACGGAAACATTTGAGGAACACGTTACCTCTTTGAATATGCTGTTTGATAGACTCAGAGAGGCTAACTTAACCGCTAGGCCAACAAAATGTTGTATTGGTTGTAAAGAGTTGGAATTCTTGGGACATACTGTACATCAGGGTAGCATGACCCCTGATCCCAAGAATCTGGAAAAATTGAAAAGAGCACCTAGGCCACAAACAAAGAAAGATGTGCGATCTTTCGTGTCGTTGTGTGGTTTCTACCAAAAGTACATTAAACATTTTAACTCTATATGTGCTCCTCTGACGGATTTAACTCGAAAGGGTCAACCTGATACAATAAATTGGTCCGCACAGTGTGAATTGGCTTACCAGGAGTTAAAAGAAAAACTCACAAGCAGGCCAGTATTGCAATTGCCTGACTTGAATCAAGAATTTATCGTGAGAAGTGACGCAAGCAATGTGGGCCTAGGCGCTACATTGTTGCAAAGGTCCTCCTCACAAGATGGAGAATTGAACCCAGTTGCTTATGCAAGCCGCAAGTTGAACAAGGCGGAAAAAAATTATTCAACAAGTGAAAAGGAATGTCTAGCTTTGATATGGGCTATAAAAAAAAATTCCAGATTTATTTATATGGCAGGACATTTGTGGTCCAAACGGATCATTCACCTCTCGTATTCCTGTCACAGGCCAAGCATGAAAATTCCAGATTATTGAGATGGTCATTATTATTGCAGCCATACTCATTTCTGATTGAATATATTCCCGGCCCTCAGAACGTAGGTGCAGACTTTTTGAGTAGACATCCTTATGATGAAGATCAGAAAAACGCGTAAGACTTCATTGAGCTAAGTTATCTCGCAGATTATAACCTGCAAATGAATGCATGTTTTAGGATGGGAGGTGTGTAGTAAAATCTGCGAGAATAATCGCTCATTTCAGTAAGATTTTAGTCATAAAATGATAATAAATAAACCCGCCCGATTGTGTCTGACGGTTGGCATCTTCGACGCCAGCAAGCACTGCCTTTTTGTGCAGTGCTAAAGCCTATAGAACGATCCCACGGTAAAAATCTAACACGCGTTTTAGTTTCGGTTTCGAAAACGTACTACTAATATTTAACATTTTGCCAGATCTGCTGCATACACAATGCAGCCTAGCCTTATAATTAACGATTTGTTAGAAATGTAACGCCAAACTGCTGTCTGAAGTAACGTAATCTGTCAACAGTAACGCAAAATTTGGTAGTCTTTTGGACTTTTTCTAAGTAGCAATAACGAGACGACTGTAATACATTAACGCAAAATGCTACCAACGCATGCCAAAACCCGCGTCGTTCTGCACGCGAGACTAATAGTATATACACGCTGTGGCAAAGCTAACGGATAAACACACACAGACAATTTAAATTTCTCGACGCGTAGTAGTAGTTGTGACGTCACCAAAACAAGTTGGTTTATTTGAAAAATTAAAAAGTGAGCCAGAAGTAGGGGGACAAGATGGTAGCTTTATGTAAAAAGTTATACTTAACGACTGTCAGTGACAAAATTGAAAATCTAAACCATAATGACTCTAGTCATAAAAATTATATGGTAGTGTAGCTTAGAGTATTCTGAGCACAAATACGTTTTAATATTAATGGTAGTCAAATTATTAGCCAAGTTATTGAGAAAATACTAAATGTCTACGGACGCGCGACCAGACAGACTGTTGTTCCTGCTTGTTTTTTTTTTCATAACGTTAGTGGGGACGGCAGCTTAGAAAAGAGGCATTTGAGGTAAATTCAAATTCGCTTGGGTAACAAGAGTATAGGAGGGAAAGGGGAGCGGTAGGAAAATTGTTACCAAAAACTAACATCTTTTTGTATTGGCATAACTAAAGCAGACTGGCCAATCGACTACCAGACGCAGATTTTGTTTGGAATTATTTTTGTTTTTCAAAAACTACATTTGAATTCTGGTAGTCGCAAGCTTTCGATTGGCCAGTGCTAATAAATATTAGCAAAAGGCTTTCACTATTCATTGCCAGTTGAACAAAACTTTTCATTCAAATACGCTGAGATCAGCTGTGTTAATTGTAAAATTAAATAAAGAAGTATTCACAGTCTGGACAGTGCAGAAGAAACTGAGGCCACTTCTTTGCAAGTCAGCGTCATTTGTTTATATTTCTTGAAATTTTGTGGTAAGAATGCTTTATGAATTTAATATGTTTAATCCCACTGCCAAAGTTAGATACTGCTATTGGGAAAAGTGAAGGACGTGCCGGGAGCAGACATTGTTGAGTCCTCACATTGAACTGTATCTAACTGATGTATGTTGTCATGATTGTGTTTTCATATTATTGCATTAGAATATATTAGTAAGCCTCTGTGTTCCATGAACACTGTTTAACATGCCTGAAGCATTTATATTTAAAAAAGAAAAGAAGAGAAAATCATACCAAAGGAAATGTGGTTACTCCACATTATTTTATTGAGGAAAACTATGTAAACGTACAGTGGCGTATCTGCCATAGGGACCTGAGGTGTGGTCACAGCAAGGTGGGAGTCATGTAAAATTAGGGGCGAGTGCACCTGTAATGCACGCGAGGCTGACCCCATAGCACCGTAGGAAAATAAAAAATATAGAAGTGATCAGATATAAAAGGCCAGGGTGTCCTTTTGTTGCAGAGGTTTTATTTCCTGTTGCCAGCTGGTAACAGGAAACCTGCTGAGTGAGAATAAAGCCATCAAGTCTCCGACCATTCGTTTATGCTGTCAAAAGATAACGGGAGGAGCTTGGGCATTTTGAGAGATCGAGATTTTCTGCAACTTCATACTGTATTATCATTCTACAAGGAATCCCAGGTGATGTGTTAAGCATCTGGGTATATCTGACACTTTCGTTTAATAAACACTGGTATTTCAAATCATACTCAGGAAGTTTATGGGGTATGATGAAACTACAGCCCCTCATACACAGTGACTCTCCCTCTTAGATGAATAAAGTGTAAGCTGTGAACATTCCAACAGGAAAGATATATATATTAACTTTATAGTTAGTGGACAAAGAGTCCAGATATTTTAGTTGATCTTTTCTGTAAACTATCTTGTCCTCATTTTCAAAGACCTGTCCAAAAGATATGGCTGGACAGGCAGATTAAATTGTACAGAAAAAAAATATTCATTTTAAAGAAAAACTTAACCACTGGTTTTATTCACTTCCTCATAGAAAATTAAAGTGTTTTTGTGTTGTGTACCATCATTTCATTTCTCCCCTAGACACTAGGTACATCATACACCAGACACTAGAGCCAAAATAGTGACCGTGTGAGATCTAGGGAGGTAGCGTTAGGTTCCTGCACATAATTCATCATCATCATTTATAGAGTCAGGGGCCTACATGTGCTTGACCTCACACGGTTAATACAGACACGGATTTCATTCTTTTAGGATACCATCATAACCTCCCCAGCAAATCAAACTTTGCTACATAAATTGGTAGGCTTGTCCGGGGATTTGAATTTCTCCTAGTACTACATACATTGGGGTCTGGGTTAGCATTAACAACATTCTATTTTTCCCAGGGAATCCCCATATATTATTACCCAAGATTTGGGAAGTGAAGAAAGTGTCAGAACCCAGAATTAATTAAATAAATTTATACTTAGTTAGAAACTTAGTTAGTACATTTTGTATTTATCAGGATGGCAGATCTGGCCAAGTTTCGCTCTGCGGCTGTGCAGACTGCCAGGGAAATGAATATGGAGGGTCAAGTCTTAATTGACTATGTCACATCAGAATGTGATAAATTTATTGCTAGGGAAGAACATAGGTTGGCTGAAGAGAGGAGAATACAGGTAGAAAAGGCTAGGGAGATTAAAAGGTTACAGATTGAGGCTGATAAAGAGGCTAAGGCTTTAGAGGTTAATAGAGAGGCTGAGATAAAGAGGCTCCAATTTGAGGAGAGAAAATTGGAGGCAGAAGAAAAACGACTGCAAAGGGAGACAGAAGAAAAACGACTGCAAAGGGAGGCAGAAGAAAAGAGATTGACTGCCGAGAGGGAGGCAGAAAAAGAAGAAAAGAGATTGACTGCCGAGAGGGAGGCAGAAGATAAAAGATTACAGAGGGAGCATGAGTTGCGACTAAGAGAGTTAGAGTTGCAAGGCTTTGCTCCGGACAATGGTTACAGCCCCTCTACCTCTGATGCTACTGCTAGTCAGGGGGCCTCCAACTCAGCCATGGGGTTCCATTTAGACTATTTTGTAGAAAAGGATGATGACATTGAGTCATATTTAAGCAGATATGAAGTACAGTATTAGCCACTACTTATGGGTTAGAAAGAGAAAGATGGGGGGTAAAGTTGCCTCAGGGTCTTTGGGGAACAGCTTATGAAGTGTTTTCTAAAATGAGCAGGGATGACCAAGACAACTATGACATGTTGAAGTAGGCTCTTCTGTTAAGATACGAAAAGAACGGAGAGTTTTATAGAAAGAAATTTAGGAATGCCAAGCTACTGTCGGGTGAGACCTATCACCAGTTCTCCGCCCGGTTAGAAACGTATATGGAGAAATGGGCTTCTTTGGGAAAAACCCAAGATCTCAAAGAGATGATACTCATAGAACAGATGAGAGAGTCCATGGCTCCAGACATGAGAAAGTTTCTCATGGAACAGGGCGTGGAGAGGCTGGGTGAGATAATTAATGTCGCTGAGAGGTATCAGGCAGCCCAGACAGAGGTAGCTGGCATCAAGAAAAAAACCAGTAGATCAGTATAAGGCTCCTCAAAACCATAATAAATTTGACAACAGAGGTAAGCAGAACTTTGATAGGCCTCGAAATGATTTTAAAAATAAAACCTCACATTTCAATGACAGAAAGAATGATGAAAGAAAACCTTTTCATCAAGGTAGATGGTATTGTAAACATTGTAGGAAGGAGGGACATGACACTAAGTTTTGTAAAAGTAAACCTGCTGGATTTGCTGCTATGAAAAAGGGGAACCAGGAAGTAAAGGACAAACCTGCTGGACAGCAGGAACCTTATCACCCCCCAGTTTGTGAGGATGTTGTATGCAATGATGTCACCATAAGGTGCCTCTATGATACAGGTTTAGATTTTGATGCTGTCGTGAGCTCGCACTTGGTGAACCCAGATCAGTATACCACAGAAACAGTGGAGATACAAGGGGCGACCAAGGACCTACCACTCATGAAACTTCCCATTGCTAGGATAACAGTGAAAACTCGCTATGTGGAAGGGATAATCAGAGCAGCAGTGATAGACGCACCCATCTACCCTCTGATATTGGGGTGTCTTTATGTCTACTTGTGGAATCCCAAGAGACCTGTGGTCTTGGCAGCAGTCCAGACCCGATCACAATCCAGAAAGGAAGAAGATGAACCTATAAATACTCATCCAGAGGAGATGAGAAAGGCACAGGCTGAAGATAGGTCACTGAAGCCGTGTTATAAGAAACTCCCAAAGAGCCATACTCCTCCTAATAAAGGAGAATTCTATATGAAGAATAAATTGTTATATCGGAAGGCCGGCACTGGTTCAGCTGGTCACGGACAGCTGGTCCTTCCCAGTTCATATAGGGAAAAGGTAATGGAGTTAGGTCATGCTATCCCCTTCAGTGGTCACATGGGGATTAGCGCAACAGGACAGCTATAGCTTGTCATTATTTCTGGCCAGGGATAACGGAAGACATGAAGAGATATGTAAAATCCTGTCCCGAATTCCAGAGAGTAGCTGCAAAGCATTGGACTGCTCCAGCAACTCTAGCGGAAATGCCCATAGTGGGAACCCCTTTTGAGAGAGTTGCAGTGGATATTGTGGGACCTCTCACTCGGAGGAGGAACAGTTACATCCTTACTCTGGTAGACACTTGTTCTATGTGGGGAGAGGCGGTAGCCCTGTCGTCAATCGATTCGAAACATGTGGCAGGGGCATTACTTACGATATTCACAAGGTTAGGATTCCCGCATCAAATCTTGACTGATAATGGCCCACAGTTAAAGGGGAAACTAACAGAAGAGGTTTTCAGGTTGTTTCAAGCCAAGCAATTTCATTGTAGTCCGTATCACCCCCAAGGGAACGGCCAGGTAGAGAGGTTCAATGGGACTCTCATTTCTATCCTGAGAAAGCTGGCACATGAGAAACCTGATACGTGGGACCAATACTTGCCCGCCGCGTTGTTTGCGTACCGGGAAGTACCACATAATTCAACCGGAATGGCACCCGCAACCCTGTTATTTGGGAGGCCAATAAAATGTCCTCTTGAAGCTTTGTTAAGGACCTGGACAGATGAGAAGGCAGGGGAGACTGTTACCTCATCCTATCAATATGTGGACGAACTGACCACTCGTTTAAAAACTAGTTGGAAACTTGCAAATGATAATTTGAGACAAGCCAGGAAAAAGCATGCTGCTTATTATAATAAGAAAGCTAAGGATAGGGAACTTGCTGTAGGGGAGAAGGTACTTCTTCTATTGCCCGGCAGCAACAATAAACTTCAGATCGGATGGCAAGGGCTATATACAGTTTTGGAAAAGGTATCCAGAACAAATTATAAGATAGACAAAAAGGGAAAGGAAAAAGTCTATCATGTGAACCTTTTGAAGAAATATCTAGACAGACAAATCCAGGAAGGAACACACCTATTAGCCTTGTCTATCGAAACCGAAATGAAAAATGACCCTCTCTCCTCATTTGAATATCCACTGAAAACCAGTGAAACGTTTGCACAGATGAAGATCAGTAATCACCTGACAAAAGGACAGAAGGAGAAGGTTCAACAGGTCCTTGAGAAACATACAGATGTGTTAACGGATAAACCGGGGCACACAAATTTGTTGGACTATGATATGAAATTACTAGACCCAGCACTATCTGTATGAGGCCCTATTCTATTCCTTTCGCTAAGGAAAAAGCTTTGAAAGAGGAGATAGATTATTTGTTACAAGAAGGGATTATTTATCACAGTGAGTCTCCTTATAATTCCTGTGTGGTTTTGTTGCGGAAACCATCGGGAGAACATAGACTGTGCATAGATTACAGGAAACTGAATGCTGTCACAGAAGATCAGGTGGATCCATTACCTGATACTACTCAACTATTTGCCTGGCTGAACAAGGCAAAATATTTTTCTAAGGTGGATCTTAGCAAAGGCTATTATCAAATTCCAGTAAAGCCTGAGGTTCGACCTTATTTAGCCTTTAGCACATCGGAAGGTCATTATGAGTTCAACATGTTACCGTTTGGATTGAAAAATGCACCGAGTGTGTTTTCTAGGATGATGCGAAAATTGCTGGATCCCCTTAAAAATCCATGTATTTCGAATTTTATGGATGATATCCTCATTGCTACGGAAACATTTGAGGAACACGTTACCTCTTTGAATATGCTGTTTGATAGACTCAGAGAGGCTAACTTAACCGCTAGGCCAACAAAATGTTGTATTGGTTGTAAAGAGTTGGAATTCTTGGGACATACTGTACATCAGGGTAGCATGACCCCTGATCCCAAGAATCTGGAAAAATTGAAAAGAGCACCTAGGCCACAAACAAAGACAGATGTGCGATCTTTCATGTCGTTGTGTGGTTTCTACCAAAAGTACATTAAACATTTTAACTCTATATGTGCTCCTCTGACGGATTTAACTCGAAAGGGTCAACCTGATACAATAAATTGGTCCGCACAGTGTGAATTGGCTTACCAGGAGTTAAAAGAAAAACTCACAAGCAGGCCAGTGTTGCAATTGCCTGATTTGATTCAAGAATTTATCGTGAGAAGTGACGCAAGCAATGTGGGCCTAGGCGCTACATTGTTGCAAAGGTCCTCCTCACAAGATGGAGAATTGAACCCAGTTGCTTATGCAAGCCGCAAGTTGAACAAGCCGGAAAAAAATTATTCAACAAGTGAAAAGGAATGTCTAGCTTTGATATGGGCTATAAAAAAATTCCAGATTTATTTATATGGCAGGACATTTGTGGTCCAAACGGATCATTCACCTCTCGTATTCCTGTCACAGGCCAAGCATGAAAATTCCAGATTATTGAGATGGTCATTATTATTGCAGCCATACTCATTTCTGATTGAATATATTCCCGGCCCTCAGAACGTAGGTGCAGACTTTTTGAGTAGACATCCTTATGATGAAGATCAGAAAAACGCGTAAGACTTCATTGAGCTAAGTTATCTCGCAGATTATAACCTGCAAATGAATGAATGTTTTAGTGTGTAGTAAAATCTGCGAGAATAATCGCTCATTTCAGTAAGATTTTAGTCATAAAATGATAATAAATAAACCCGCCCGATTGTGTCTGACGGTTGGCATCTTCGACGCCAGCAACACTGCCTTTTGTGCAGTGCTAAAGCCTATAGAACGATCCCACGGTAAAAATCTAACACGCGTTTTAGTTTCGGTTTCGAAAACGTACTACTAATATTTAACATTTTGCCAGATCTGCTGCATACACAATGCAGCCTGGCCTTATAATTAACGATTTGTTAGAAATGTAACGCCTAACTGCTGTCTGAAGTAACGTAATCTGTCAACAGTAACGCAAAATTTGGTAGTCTTTTGGACTTTCTCTAAGTAGCAATAACGAGACGACTGTAATACATTAACGCAAAATGCTACCAACGCATGCCAAAACCCGCGTCGTTCTGCACGCGAGACTAATAGTATATACACGCTGTGGCAAAGCTAACGGATATACATACATAGACAGTTTAAATTCTCGACGCGTAGTGTAGTTGTGACGTCACAAAAACAAGTTGGTTTATTTGAAAAATTAAAAAGTGAGACAGAAGAAGGAGGACAAGGTGGTAGATTTATGTAAAAAGTTATAATTAACGACTGTCAGTGACAAAACTGAAAATCTAAACGAAAATGAATATAGTCATAAAAATTATATATTCGTGTAGCTTAGAGTATTCTGAGCACAAATATGTTTTAATATTAATGGTAGTCAAATTATTAGCCAAGTTATTGAGAAAATACTAAATGTCTACGGACGCGCGACCAGACAAACTGTTGTTCCTGCTTGTTTTTTTTATAACGTTAGTGGGGACGGCAGCTTAGAAAAGAGGCATTGAGGTAAATTCAAATTCGCTTGGGTAACAAGAGTATAGGAGGGAAAGGGGAGCGGTAGGAAAATTGTTACCAAAAACTAACATCTTTTTGTATTGGCATAACTAAAGCAGACTGGCC
Organism: Oreohelix idahoensis; assembly: GCA_024509875.1. NCBI lineage: Eukaryota > Metazoa > Mollusca > Gastropoda > Stylommatophora > Oreohelicidae > Oreohelix > Oreohelix idahoensis. The sequence continues at coordinate 1,155,220 of JAMPIV010004136.1, read as the reverse complement.
AATCGACTACCAGACGCAGATTTTGTTTGGAATTATTTTTGTTTTTCAAAAACTACATTTGAATTCGGTGGTCGCAAGCTTTCGATTGGCCAGTGCTAATAAATATTAGCAAAAGGCTTTCACTATTCATTGCCAGTTGAACAAAACTTTTCATTCAAATACGCTGAGATCAGCTGTGTTAATTGTAAAATTAAATAAAGAAGTATTCACAGTCTGGACTGTGCAGAAGAAGTCAGCGTCATTTGTTAAATTTTTTGAAATTTTGTGGTAAGAATGCTTTATGAATTTAATATGTTTAATCCCACTGCCAAAGTTAGATACTGCTATTGGGAAAAGTGAAAGACGTACCGGGAGCAGACATTGTTGAGTCCTCACATTGAACTGTATCTAACTGATGTATGTTGTCATGATTGTGTTTTCATATTATTGCATTAGAATATATTAGTAAGCCTCTGTGTTCCATAAACACTGTTTAACATGCCTTAAGCATTTATATTTAAAAAGAAAAGAAGAGAAAATCATACCAAAGGAAATGTGGTTACTCCACATTATTTTATTGAGGAAAACTATGTAAACGTACAGTGGCGTATCTGCCATAGGGACGTGAGGTGTGGTCACATCAAGGTGGGAGTCATGTAAAATTAGGGGCGAGTGCACCTGTAATGCACGCGAGGCTGACCCCATAGCACAGTAGGAAAATAATAAATATAAGAAGTGATCAGATATAAAAGGCCAGGGTGTCCTTTTGTTGCAGAGGTTTTATTTCCTGTTGCCAGCTGGTAACAGGAAACCTGCTGAGTGAGAATAAAGCCATCAAGTCTCCGACCATTCGTTTATGCTGTCAAAAGATAACGGGATGAGCTTAGGCCTTTTGAGAGATCGAGATTTTCTGCAACTTCATACTATATTATCATTATACAAGGAATCCCAGATGATGTGTTAACCATCTGGGTATATCTGACACTTTCGTTTAATAAACACTGGTATTTCAAATCATACTCAGGAAGTTTATGGGGTATGATGAAACTACAGCCCCTCATACACAGTGACTCTCCCTCTTAGATGAATAAAGTGTAAGCTGTGAACATTCCAACAGGAAAGATATATATATATATATGTATATATATATATATATATATATACATACATATATATATATATATATATATATATATATATATATATATATATATATATATATATATATATATATATATTAACTTTATAGTTAGTGGACAAAGAGTCCAGATATTTTAGTTGATCTTTTCTGTAAACTATCTTGTCCTCATTTTCAAAGACCTGTCCAAAAGATATGACTGGACAGGCAGATTAAATTGTACAGAAAACACATTCATTTTAAAGAAAAACTTAACCACTGGTTTTATTCACTTCCTCATAGAAAATTAAAGTGTTTTTGTGTTGTGTACCAATATTTCATTTCTCCCCTAGACACTAGGTACATCATACACCAGACACTAGAGCCAAAATAGTGACCGTGTGAGATCTAGGGAGTTAGCGTTAGGTTCCCTGCACATAATTCATTATCATCATTTATAGAGTCAGGGGCCTACATGTGCTTGACCTCACACGGTTAATACAGACACGGATTTCATTCTTTTAGGATACCATCATAACCTCCCCAGTAAATCAAACTTTGCTACATGGGGATCAAATCTATACGTTCATTATTAATGTTGTTCACAGCTAAATTTTTTGGTGTGAGAATTGCTCTTTCACATAGCCACGTATTAATCAGATAATTTTGTTCAAGGTGTGGAAATACCTGTGTTACCCGTTCATCAACTGACGTGACCCCTATGCTGATGGGAGCAGGGTTAAAATTAACATCCCTATCAAGAAGCGTTCTTTCTTCTCCAAGCTGTAATACATTTTGGGGAAACTAGTAATGAGGTCCATTAATTTGATCACTTTTAGACGAAAAACTCTGGCATTAAGGTCACGTTTATGGATGTACGTTTGACCAGGATCTTCTAGAATTTTCTTCCATTTTGCATTACAAGTGAGAGTAATAATTAGATCTGGGCGACTATAGCTGCTTACATAGATCTTCGCATCTTGTGTCCTTTCATGCATGTACCGTGGGCTATCAGTGAAACTTGAGGGAAGAATACAAAGTTGGCCCAGGTCCCCTCCAGTAACATCATTATTGATACCATCTCCAAGATCCTATGTTTATATTTTGAAAACAGGAAATGGAACAACAAAATCAAAAACTTCATTCGTGAAAAAAAAACGACAAAACAAAAACTATTCTAACGCGAATTTTAAGATGTGATTCTAACATTCTTTAATTAATAATATTTTTATTAATAATATATTGTTACATTCTTTAATACTATATTTTTAAGTACTTTTAAAAAAAATTGAACATACACTGATATAAGATGAACAATACAATTAATGTCTAACTTTCTGACAAAATAACTCGTTGCGTCCCTTGAAATACAGACGGATAATCACACGCAGAGGTTCTAAAATATAGATTATAACTTAAGAATATTATTAAAGAGCACCGACATGGAACAGGTTGGAAATCCTTGAACTATTGAGTGAGGATTTTAGATTGTATGACATGCTTTTCTTTAAGTATTGTAGTTATCTTTGTGTTTTATTATTGTTTATTTTAGTTCAGAATCAGCCTTCTTTAAAGTAGCATTACACTTTACATAACAGTGTGATTTCGTGACAGAGCCATAGGATTTGTTAAATCGCCTCTGCACTTCGGTAATAACGCGAAATTGTAGTTTCGCGACACACATCACGGTTGTTATGGTGAGCACTCACAGGTTTGTAATCACTTTTCTAAAGTGTCCAGAGCGCTATAATTTGCCTGTATATCTTCCCTTTTATCTGTGCCTTTGTTAGCTCTCTTGTGTTTATCGTGAAATCAGGTCGTCTAATCAAATTCGCGATTTTCAAACAAATTGTTTTGTTGATCAATAATAAGCAATAGCTGGTCAATAGACATTGTCTGAATGGTATGTATTTTTTTATATTCCCAGTGTTATATGTTATGTCTTCCCTCTTTGATAAATGAATAAGTCAAAGATTTATTCGTGAATATCTAACATCTTATCTGGATTTTTTTTTTAAATTGTTCATGTTTATATGTGATACTTATGAGGCCGTTATGATTTACTCTATATTCAGCACAGTTTTTAAAATGTTATCAGTTGAGTTTGTTATTTGTATTATTATTAACTTATAGAACAAGATTCCATTCTAGCGATTCGTATGTACTTATCTGTTTAATATATCCTAGTAAAAGGTCTGAACATTAATTTTTTTTTCTAACGGTATATGACAGTTTATCAAGCACATCATTTTTATCCTCGTTCCTGTAATTGTCACTCTGTGGGACATATATGTCTATGAGAATGGTGATCTTTTTCTGTTTTTCTGTTTTATTCCTTCCTAAATAAAAATTCACCTCAGATATGTATCTGTTGTTAATTTGGTTTTTGTTTTTCTGAGAGGCTAATGAAGGTAACTGCACATAATCAGACACTTATTTGCAACTCGTTAGTATTGAGATGCCACGATTGACTGCTCCTGTTTGGATCGCTTCTCAACGGAGCAACGTGGGTGCGTGAGCGAAAATTTTGCTTATAACATTCAGCTTTGTAAGACTATTTTCACTGACTTTCAATTTTTTCAAGGAGAAATCACAGACAGCCAATATAAGAGCTAGTAAACAGGAAGGACACCCAGTAGGACCGGCCACAGAAAAGCGCCGGTGATTGCTTCGTAATAAAGGTGAGAATGTACATATATTCTCATAGGGAACCAAAAGCAGAGCCAACCCCAGACTCCGAATGCAGCAAGGAGTGGAAAATGATGTAAACATGTGTATATATTTATTATAATTTGTAATAAGTTATATGTATACTTAGACATCACAACGGGCTGATCACCCGTTTGCCAGTCACTTCGATTACGGAAACAACAGCAAATGGGTTGATTTGCCGTTGCCCTAAAGACGCCACTAGGCGTGATGGGAAACAATGGCAAAGAAAACCTATCTGCTGTTGCCCTAAGACGCCACTAGGCGTAATGGCCACTGACTGCTTTGACGGTCTGTGGCTAAGGACAGAAGAAGAAGAAGAAAGATACTTAGACATGTTCACCCAGGCACAAGCCAGTGCATTCTCCGCTGTCCAGACATACTTTTAGGTCAAACTAACTGAAAGTAATGGTGAATTTGTATAATATCCACTGAGCTATACTGTATACTCATAAGGGATACATTTGCTGAGAAAAAGAGACAGCGGGAATGCGCCTGATTAGTATCAGAGAACATAAGAATTAGCAGAGGTTTTTTTAACTCTAAAGTTCGTGGTACGTGTCTAAAACACCTTTTGTGGTACCAGTCTATGATACCAGTTTGGAAGACACATCTGTGGTTCATAGCTTGTAGTCGACACGAGAAGGCTACCTTCAATGGTCTGTGAAGATACTCACAATAGACCCCAGGAGCGGTTACACCAATACTCGCGTTTCTGGGACGTGCCCTAGCCACAGACATCGTAGATCGACGGAGCCGTCAGCAGTCAGTAGAAACACTTCATCAATCTTACAACTAAGTGAAACTTATCCGGCCAGAACCAAATGACCACTTTAATCCTACATTTTAAGCGATGTTTCAGTGAAGAAACCAATATTAACTCATCAATCATTTATTTATTTTAAATTTGTTAAAAGATAATTGATCATTAAATTTGTTATATGTTGTTTTACAAATTCATAGTTGATTTAGTTATTACAGAGAGAAATGCACACGTATTTACCAGTATTTCCCATAGATAAACGACCTAATAAAGAAGCATTTACTGTTAAATCAGTTTAGTACGAGCTAATAATAAATTACACAGAAATCCTTCACAAAAGGCGGCGGGCAGATAACAAGTTAACATTGCTAAGACTCATTCAGCATTGTTCTTGATTTCTGAATATCTTGTGAATACTCCCTCGAGATAGAAGTATCATCATCCTTCTATTTGCATCTCTGCCAAGAGTAATCTTGTGCAAAGGTAGATATCTGTGAAGACCCACAATCGATACTCTAGGTTTTGGCCACTGTTAGACCATCACTGCAGAGCAAGGAGAGGCAACCCGTGACAATGCTAAACGGGGACATTGTACAATTAAATGAAAATAAAAACTACCTAGGCATTACTTTGATCGCCGTCTGACTTGTAAAAAAACAAGTTAAGAGATACTGGATGAGATCAAGGCAAAGAATGGCAATTATGATAACAACTTGCTGGAACAGCTTTGGGTGCAGATGAGAGAGTGCTAAAGACGTGATACACAAGGTGAGTGAGACCAGTCCAGTTTGGCATTGCAGTATGGGCAACAGTAGCTTAGTTAAACTTCGATAAAATCAGCAGACTCAAAAATCAAGCAATGAGAATTATAACTGGAGGCATGAAAGCAACACCTATAAAAGAACTAGAAAAGATTACATGCCTCCAGCCAAGGGAACATAGAAGAGAAAACCAGGCCTAGCAACAAGCTGAAAAATTCAAAAGACTAACAGACCATCCAATGTGTGCCATAGAATAAATGCTCTTAGAAGGCAAAGACTCAAGCACAGAAACTTTGTTGAATCAACCACAACACATGAAATTGTCACTGGTTGCCTCCCCTTTACTCTTCAGTGATGGTCTAACGATGGCCAAAACCTAGAGTGTATAATGTGGGTCATAAAAGGTATCTACCTTCGCACAGGAGTACTCTTGGCAGAAATACAGATAGAAGGATGACGATGCTTCTAATTCGAGGGAGTATTCATAAGATAATTCAGAAATCAAGAATAATGCTAAATTGGATTGAGCAATTGTAAACTTTGTATCTGCCCGACACCTTTTATGAAGAATTATTATGTATTTTAGCTCGATCAAGCCCCCAACTGATTTAATTCAGTAAAATCTTAATTTAGTAGCTCTGTTTTAAGTGTATTTAAGATGACTGAGACATACGGATGCAGTACACTCAAAAGTATTAAATCAACTATAAATTTATATATATATATATATATATATATATATATATATATATATATATATATATATATATATATATATATATATATATATATATATATATATATATATATATATATATATATATATATATATATATATATATATATACAAGTAACACATTTAATTGTCTTCAGGCGTGTGTCTACAATATGTCTAAAATATGTCACAACCTGGATAATGTACTGCCCTGTACCTTTGCAAACAAACATTCATCGCGTGACCAGCTAAGTTGTGTTCTCTCCACGGGAGAAATTAAGAACCCGCAATAGCCATATCAGCGCTAAATAAACTCGCTGGGGCGAACTTCGTGTTAATCTGGCGCCCATGTTTGGTACACGAGAATATTACCAAGAAGATGGCGATCAATATCGCATCACGTGTCTACTCTCTCAGCAGGGATGGTCAGGTAAACAGACGTGACGAATTATTACATGAAGATGTGTAAAGAATGACTCAAAAATGCCAATACTGCCGGATAAGAAAAGAGGGCGAACAAAATTATGTGACACAGAGCAGTTTCCATAAATACAATATCAACCATTAAACCATTGTAACTTTACCGACAAAGAAGAGGATGACAGACTGGCAAAGAAAGGTGGAAAGCTATATCAGCCTGATACAAGCATAACTTTCAAAGAGGTAAGGATTTTTATCAGAACCAGATATAGAAAATAATGGAAGCGGAGCATCCAGTTCATACACAAAATGATGCATATTACCAGCTCAACCGAAGAGAACAAGCGGCAATCTTCAGATTGCGTACAGGCCACAAGAAAGGGGGATACCATCTATTCAACAAGCTAAAGATAGGAACTCCCGATCAAGTGTAACTGTGGTACTGATAAAATGACTGCTGAACATCATCTTCAAAGATGGAAAACATATGTGGAACAGAAAAAGCGCATATAGCCACCGCCAATACCATTCGAGGAAAAGCTCTACGGAGATTCAAATAGTCTCAAGCTGACTACTGCTTTCTTTAAAACATTCAAGTAGACATCTGAGAGTGTGCGAAGAAGAAGAAGAAGAAACATATAATAAGAATGTCAGATTTTATAACCGTGGGACACAGTAAAATGTAATTACATAATAATCACCAGGTAACTTGAAACAAGGTAGGAGAGGTAGAGAGAGACGGAAGAACACACAGAGAAGAGAATTGGAGACATAAATGAAAGGAATGAAGATGTGGAAAGACCATGAGCCGAATGCACAGGAGAGGAAGACTGGGTATAAGTTTGTTTTAGTCCTATGCTCCTAGTGGAGCAGAAGAATAATGATGATGAACCTGAAGTATTTTCCAGAAATGGGTAGAGGGCATTATATGAAGTAAGCTTCATTCTCCTCCAAGAAAAGAAAACCAATGGAATATCCGATATATTTCTGAGAAGATTTTTTATTCCAGCTGAAAGAAAAGAGAAACCAGAAAAAGAACACCACCCTCATACATATGTATATATATATATATATATATATATATATATATATATATATATATATATATATATATATATATATATATATATATATATATATATATATATATATATATATATATATATATATATATATATATATATATATATATATATATATATATATATATATATATATCTTCTTCTTCTTCCGTCCTTAGCCAACGACCGGCAAAGCAGTCAGTGGCCATTACGCCTAGTGGCGTCTTAAGGGCAACAGCGAATAGATTTTCTTTGCCGCTGTTCCCATCACGCCTAATGGCGTCTTTAGGGCAAGGACAAATCAATCCGTTCGCTGTTGTTTCCGTAATCAAAGTGACTGGCAAACGGGTGATCAGCCCGTTGGTATATATATATATATATATATATATATATATATATATATATATATATATATATATATATATATATATATATATATATATATATATATATATATATATATATATTCCACTCAGTGGTAACTTCAGCACCGAAAATAAAAATAATTTGTTTGATAAACTGACACACGCCGTTAAAACAATAAATTAATGCAATAATGAGGCCTTTTATTAGGACTTATTGAACAAGTAGGTTCAAACGAATCGCTTGAGTGGAATCTTGGTTTATACATTAATAATAATACACATATCAGCCACAACTGGTAACATTTTAAAACTGCTGAGTATGGAGTACTTCTCCAACGGCTTCTAATGACACAAACAAATCACATATAAATATAGATCAAATAATCCAGATCAGATGTTAGATATTCATGAATAGATATTTTACTTACTCATTTATTAAAGAGGAAAGACATAACATATGTCAAATAGATAATCGGACGACTCAGACAGACAGAATCTATCGACCTGCTGTTGCTTATCATTGACTTACAAAACAATTTTAAAATTCGCGAATATGACAAGGCGACTTGTTGTCATGACAAATAGCGCTAAATAAGCCACATATAAAAGGGAGGTACACAGGTAAATGATATCTGTATGCACACTTAAGAAGAGTGATTAAAAACCTGTGTTTCGTGACTGTGCACTGGACCAAATACGATGTGTGTCGCGAAATACAATTTCTAATTTTTAACGAAATGCAGAGGCGATATTGCAAACCTAAGGGCTCTGTCACAAAAATCATGCTTGTTGTCTAAAGTGTATTGCCCTTAAAAAAAAAAAAAAAAAAAGAAAACACTCATTCCGATCTAACAAAAGGAAATCACAACACTGAAAAAGCATGGCATAAAACCTAAAAATCCTCACTCAATTGTTAAAAAATTCCAACCTTTTCCATGACAGATTTTCCTGTAGAGAAACATTTCGTTAGAAAAATGTTACCGGCTACTACCTTTACTAGGGTCATTAATGTGGAAGTCTGAGGGCGAAAGAGGAAGAAGAAGAAGTAATATCCTAATTTTCTTAGTGTCTTGTCCCGTACGGATATTTGATATGCATTTGTTAAAATCATCTCTGCCAATTCTATGTTGCGTTCTATTTTAGATTGAATTACTGACAATGAGTTTGTTAACACCGTCTGTTTCTGAGATGGACTTAGGTAAATAATAGCTAGTGTCTTTAGAATCCCCACCATCTCAGCTGTGACTCTATAACTATTTTCTGTTGGACTTTATCTATTGCGCATTTCCGATGTTGTCGTGTGTACCTCTACTACAGGGCTACATAAAGTTGACCTTGAGCAAAGACTGTTTATGGTAGCTATACACCTGAAAGATCATATGAGTGTCTCTGTGCTTTGTTGTTTTTCATGGTAGAAGAAAACTGATGACGTCTCAAGATAAGCGCATTTTCCCGAAAAGTTGGTGCAAAAAAGTATGACGCACTGAACAAAGAAGCATGAAAATATTGCAAGGTTTATGGGCTTTTTAAAATGGGTATTCAAGATAACGTTACTCAAAGCACAGTGCAATGCATGCCGTTTCCCTTTATTCCCCAAAAGTACGTGCGATTGTTCCTTCACTTTCAAACACAGACTTTCACACAAAGCAAATTCTCTATATCACCATTTATTTGTCTCAGCTAGGTTTTTATTAGCGTTTGTAACCGGTATTTATGAAGTTTTTCTGCTTGGTAGCAGTCACTATCTGACTTTATCAGTTCCCACGCCGGGATAACTGGCATAATTCAATACTGCTGTTAACATTTTTGTGCAGAGAGTCCTGGTTTATTGGTTCCGGCATGCTTTTGGATACGTCTGGATATCTGCTGATATTTATAGGGATGTTCTAAACTGCCAGCTGATTCATAAAAAAAAAATAAAAAAACTGCATACGTAGGAAAGGTCATGTCGATTATCACTTTCGTTTTGCAAGTTATTCCTAGCTACTTTCTACGTAAATTCTAATGTATAGTTAAGACATAGACTTTTAGTCCTATCGGCGTCTATTTGGGTACACCAGCTATGGAACATAAATCTTAGTGCTACATCCTGTTTGATTTGATCTTATTACTGCGCGCTGTATTGGTTTATGAGACCGTGCTTACTTATTAATACTAGCTATAAGTATAAGAACCCAGCGTTACCCAGGTTTTTCCTAGTAACTGTTTAAGAAACTTAGAAAAATGTTAAAATCAAACTATGATATTTTGATATTGGGGTGAAAATTGATTCTCTTTTAAGGTAATGACTGCTGCTTTAAGTGGCTATCCTTCGGTCTTGTTTATAGTAATTGGAAATGCAAGCCGTACAAAATATTATGATTCCTGATGGTTCAAACGAAAAAGCGATTTCATTCTGCTTCCGACTTTTTTCAAGAAGAAAATTAATTATACTTATTTTCTCATTTGACCTGGTTGTGGTAAGTTGGGATTATTATAAATATTTATAGGGGACTTAGTGTACTGACTGAGATCAGCTGTGAAGGTATCTGTATATAATATGTGTGGTGTGTTACGGATGACCTTACTTTGCTACCACATTTAGACCTCAGTCAGACTTATTCTGGAATATTGTGATGACTACGTTGAATGTCTAGGGTTATGATAATGATGAAGTGTAAGTTCACAACAACAACATACAGATAAATACTTTATTTAAGATTCACAACACTGTACAACACTATGACAAGCACATACATATAACACTCTAGAAGACTAGCTTAAGTAAGTCAAGTGTTAACGTTTAAATTATGTATTAATTTCTTTCAAGAATAGATATCCTGATCCAACTACAGAGTGAATCAGGAATCACAATCAAATGTAAATGCAATGTCTATGTACACAAATTATACAAAGGATCTTTGTCCTGACATAGAATATTATTACAATATGTGTGTAGTGTTATGCTCTGGTATTAAGAGGTAATACTGGCTTTTGAAGCTATGTTGTTGTTTGTCATCACGACTTCATGTGTTTGTTAATGGTGGAAATAATCTTGAAGGGTTCACAGTTCTTTTTAATTGTAACCAATTACTGTCCCCCTTGCTTTAGTATTACAGTCAATTTTTAAATGTGGGTTATACAAGGGTGAGCTGCTCTGGATGACACAGTCTTAACTTAGGTGTCTGCGGCAGGAAAACTGTCTCCTCTGCTCGCTTGCTTCTCAGTTATCTTGAAATACACCACTCGTCAATATCTTAGACAAGAAGTCTGCTGCCAGCCCTCTGGATCCAGCAAAACTCAGACCAGGTGCTGCTCTAATACTTCAGTACCATGGTCCCTGAAATAAGAAGGTTGCACCTCCTTTTTCAGAACTAATATATAATCTATTTCCACACTGAAGTACAGGACATTACAAACACAGAGTTCAGCGCTGTATGCCAACTACTAGCTCCTCATGTTACAATATACCAGTATTCCTCTCCCTAATGGTTACAACGCCTCTGCAATTCCAGCTGTACTTCCTTCTGTACAATAAGATAGGTGTCATGTTACTAAATGGCAATCCCATATATGCCACTTCAGTTATACTCCTCTCTGACACTTTTACATGGTGGAGCAATATCTAGGCTTTGACTTCTGTTTGCTACTGAACCACACACATACAGACACAATTTATCAATTCCTATTCAATTTTCATATAATATATATATATAGATATATAGGAAACATGTCTAGCTTACCACAATTTAAGGAAATATACACTAGTACGTTGACTGGCGATGAATTCTGGCACAATTTTGATCTGCCTTATCCCAGGCTTTTATTTAGAAAAATATTAGCTTGCTCTCAACGCATCGGCTTCTCGTAAAGTTTATTTTCAAAACTGGCTCTGAACTGACGCTTCTAATTGACTATATCGAACGCTCTAACCAACGAGACCATGTTTACAAGAGCCTTTGAAAAAACCTTACCCATCCTACCGTAACCATTAACAACCAACTAGTACTTGCAGTCCTACTAATCAGGTTTCGCCTTACATATTTCTACAGCCAATCAAATCGTATCTAACTTGTTGGCCTCATTCCCCTAAAGCAGTGTTGTTCAAACAGCCATTATGAGCAAATATGATCTTGTGCTGTCAGACAACCTCACTATAGTATTTTGGCTATAATTTATTAAGTACTAGACCATTTCCGTAACACTTAACATATTCTTTGTCAGCAAGTCTTAAGGTACAAGAATATATAAGTTTAATGGGGTTAAGTGGCTTCGTTCAAAATATGTATTATTCTAGGATAGTCGTGTATTAGTTTTTTTATTTTTTCAAACCGCCACCTGTCCTGCCTTTTCGACTGTTCTGTCAGTAGAAAGTCAGGATTTCAGACGTAAAACAGTATTGTGTCATGTTTCCTAATAAGCATTCAACATGTTTTTTAAAACTTTACCTCGTATCGTTAGTGTTTTTTATCACTGTCTATTTGAAAAAAAATCAAGCCTGCATGCCTTTCGCGTGGGGTGGCATAAATTTTTAAATCGCGAGGCGACGTGGTAGCGTTGCATGCGTTCCTCCATGCATCTCTCTCTCTCTCTCTCTTCTAAGCCCGTCTGTCTTCTAGGTTAACGTAGTGTATATAATGACATTAATGTAATATTATATCTAGGTCATTAAGCAGTGTGTCTATCAAGGTCGTATAAGAAATACAGTACCAGTTTTATTTTTAGAAACGCGTGTAGTTTATGCAGTAGGCTTTTACTATCAAAACGTGGAAGCGTTACAGTTATGCAGACGAAGTAGAAAAAGGGGATCTCGGGTTCAGTCATTATGGCGTTCTACAACGCAGGTGTACGCTCTTGGGAAAAGCACTGGTCTTTTACCATTCTTCTTTCCCTCTATTAAATTACTTCGTTAGGCTTTACATTTATTTTCTCATTTATATATGTGGATTAGAATTTTTCACGACAAATTCTCCCCACTTAAAACAGACATCATATGTCAGTCCATAATTCTATATACACATAGAGAAATTTAATATTATTCCTGGTGATCCTGTGATTCTCATCACACGGATGGCGGCTTAGAAAATCAGCATCAACGTTTCGCTGCTTTATTTTTATCATGGATTAATGCAGGTGGGTCAATTCAAAGTAGGCACGACTCAAGAAATCTGCCCCAGACCTCTGCAATCCAGGAATCCATTTCAGTTATGTTACTGAACAGCTGCAAGGGTTACTGCTTGTCTTAATGCTGCTTAGCAATCAATATTCACCATTTCTCTTCTCTGAGTCTGCTCAACGACATGTCCCGAGAATATTAGATGTTCCTCAAATTGTACGTTATGAGGAGTTGATCTATATGGTGATATCTGAGTTGTGTAGGGGATCCAATAATTTTCTAATCATTCTAGAGAAGACACTGGGCGCATTCTTCAATCCAAATGGCAATCTGTTAAATTCATAGTGTCCCTCTGATGTACTAAAGGCTAGATAAGGTCTAACCTCAGGCTTTAATGGAATCTGATAGTAGCCTTTGCTCAGATCCACTTTTGAGAAATATTTAGCCTTATTCAGCCTGGCAAACAACTGATTTGTATCCGGCAATAGATCCACCTGACCTTCTTTGATAGCATTCATTCTCCTATAATCTATACAGAGTCTATGTTCTCCAGATGGTTTTCTTAAGACCACCACACTGGAACTATACGAAGATTCACTGTGTGAAATGATTCCTTCCTTCAACAAATAGTCTATCTCTTCCTTCAAGGCTTTCTCCTTAGCGAAAGGAATCGAATATTCCTTCATACATACAGGTGTGGGGTCTATAAGTTTCATATCATATTCCAATAAGTTTGTATGCCCCGGACGGTCCGTTAGCACCTCTGTATGATCATCTAAAACCCGTTGCACTCTCTCCTTCTGATCTTTCGTTAAATGTGTACTGATTTTCACCTGTGCAGCTGTCTCACAGGGGTGTAATGGATATTAAAATGATGAAAGTGGTTCCTTTTTCATCTCCATTGCAATAGACAAGGTCAACAAATGTGTCTCTTCCTGATTTTCTCTTTCCAAATATTTCTTCAGGAGATTCACATGATAGTTTTTTTCTTTCCCCTTCTTATATATCTTATAATTTGTTCTAGACACCTTCTCTAGAACTGTATATGGACCTTGCCATCCAATTTGCAACTTATTCTGACTACCGGGTAGAAGAAGCAGCACCTTCTCTCCCACAGCCAAATCTCTGTCTTTTCATCAGTCCACGTTCTTAACAGTTACATATGGACTTTTAAATTCACAAACTTATTTTTCCTGGCACATGTCAGGTCTCTTCCACTTGAAGCACTGTTGTGATGACTTTTCTTCCTAGAATCATCATTCACAAAACGACCGCTACCAATTTTTTTCTTGGGGCTTTCTCCCCACTTAGAATTCTTGATGAGAGATTTCCCCTCTACATCTTCTTCCTCCAGTTTACATAAGTCCGATTGAGGGATTTTCGGCTTATCCTGGGGTAAGACATCTTTTTGCACTCGCTGCATAGTGGCCATTGTAAAACAGTCAATTGAAGATTGTCCGTGAAAAGGGGCTTCCCATTCCACTTGGTCCACTTTATTATTCTTTCCATAGTCCGGCCTAAGTTTGCCCCGTGGCGTGTCCAGGTCCTGATCAATGTTCCCACTTGTGGGTGTTCCCTCATGTGCTATGCTACACCTTTCTACAAAATTCACAATGTCCCACCTTGCCTTGGGCCAATAATAATTTTGAGCTACTTTTTGGATGATGGTACCTATTTTTTCATGGTCCCCATCTTTTCTCACATGTAAGCTCCTTATTAAGTCTGTCCTATACCTTTTAGGAAGTACCAGCTGTCCCTGACCTTTGGATCTAGTTCCAGTCTTCCGGTATATCAGTTTGTTCTTCATATAGAAGTCTCCTTTTCCTGGAGGTGTGTGATAATTGGACAATTTTCTAAAACAAGGCTTGAGGGTCTTATCCCCAGCCTGCGCCTTCCTCATTTCATCTGGAGTGGTATTTATCATAATATCCTCCTCCTTTCTTGAAGTCGTCCTGACATGAAGGGTGGCCATATACACGGGTTTCCTTCTGCAATGGTCATTATCATGATTGTCCATCCGACAACTCTTACACCACCTCCTTCCTTGGTTGAAAGATTTTATTTCATCAAATTTCCTTTCATCGAATTGTGGGGTTTTATTTTTATTTTCATACCGTGGCCTATCAAACTGGTGCTTACCTTTGTTCTGATCTCTATGATCAAATGAATTAAAGTTTTGTGGTGCCTTAAAATAGTGTACCTGTTTCTTTTTATTACCTGTTACCTCTGCTTGAGCTGCCTGATATCTTTCAGCAACATTTAGTAACTCACCCAGCCTCTCTGCACCTTGTTCCATGAGAAACTTTCTCAGGTCTGGAGCCATGGACTCTCTTAGTTGTTCTATGAGGATCATTTCCTTAAGATCTTGGGTTTTCCCCAGAGAAGTCCATTTCTCCAAGTATATCTCTAACCGTGCAGAGAACTGGTGATATGTTTCACCTGACAGTAGTTTAGCATTCCTAAATTTTTTCCTAAAAAATTCTCCATTCTTTTCATATCTTAACAAAAGAGCCTGCTTTAACATGTCATAATTTTCTTGATCATCTCTGCTCATCTTGGCGAAAACTTCATAAGCTGTACCACGAAGCCCTTGAGATAACTTTAAGCTCCACCTTTCTCTCTCTAACCCATATGTGGTAACTAATAGTTCATATCTATTTAGATAGCTCTCAATATCATCGTCTTTCTGAACAAAATGATCTAGATGAAAATTCATAGCTGAGGTTGAGGCTCCCTGACTAGCAGTGGCATCGGAGGTAAAGGGACTGGCGCCATTTTCAGGAGCATGGCTTTGAAACTCAAACTCCCTTAGTCGTAATTCGTGCTCCCTCTGTAATCTTTTATCTTCTGCTTCCCTCTCTGCAGCCAATCGCTTGTCTTCCCTTTCTGCAGCTATTCTCTTTTCTTCTCTTTCTGCAGCTATTCTCTTTTCTTCTCTTTCTGTAGCCTGCCTTCTTTCCTCTGCTTCCCTTTCTGCAGCCTGTCTTCTTTCCTCTGCTTCCCTTTCTGCAGCCTGTCTCTTTTCTTCTCTTTCTGCCTCCAATTGTAACTTCTTAGCCTCAGCCTCTAATGCCCTAGCCTCTTTGTCAGCCTCAATCTGCAACCTCTTAATTTCTTTTTCTGCCTCTAACTTTCTTTCAGCCTCTTTTTCTAATCTTTTTTCTTCACGTTCAATAAATTTGTCACATTCAGTAGTGACATAAGCAATCATAACTTGCCCGTCCATTCCTAACTCTTTAGCAGCCTGCATAGCAGCAGATCAAAATTTTGCCACGTCCGCCATTTTCTAACAGGCAAATGTATACAATATTTAACTAAACAATTTTATCTATGAGTAATTAACTAAGGACAACCACAAGCACTGAGAGCTCAACCTTATTTTTCCACCCAAGAATACCTTTTTAATTTTTATTATTTCCAGAAGTGAATTACTCCCAATATATATGCTAGCGGAAGGTTCAATATCCCGGACAAGCCTCCAATATATGTGGTAAGTTGGGATTATTATAAATATTTATAGTAGACTTAGTGTACTGACTGAGATCAGCTGTGAAGGTATCTGTATATAATATGTGTGGTGTGTTACAGATGACTTTACTTTGCTACCACATTTAGACCTCAGTCAGACTTATTCTGGAATATTGTGATGACTACGTTGAATGTCTAGGGTTATGATAATGATGAAGTGTAAGTTCACAACAACAACATACAGATAAATACTTTATTTAAGATTCACAACACTGTACAACACTATGACAAGCACATACATATAACACTCTAGAAGACTAGCTTAAGTAAGTCAAGTGTTAACGTTTAAATTATGTATTAATTTCTTTCAAGAATAGATATCCTGATCCAACTACAGAGTGAATCAGGAATCACAATCAAATGTAAATGCAATGTCTATGTACACAAATTATACAAAGGATCTTTGTCCTGACATAGAATATTATTACAATATGTGTGTAGTGTTATGCTCTGGTATTAAGAGGTAATACTGGCTTTTGAAGCTATGTTGTTGTTTGTCATCACGACTTCATGTGTTTGTTAATGGTGGAAATAATCTTGAAGGGTTCACAGTTCTTTTTAATTGTAACCAATAACTGTCCCCCTTGCTTTAGTATTACAGTCAATTTTTAAAGGTGGGTTATACAAGGGTGAGCTGCTCTGGATGACACAGTCTTAACTTAGGTGTCTGCGGCAGGAAAACTGTCTCCTCTGCTCGCTTGCTTCTCAGTTATCTTGAAATACACCACTCGTCAATATCTTGGACAAGGAGTCTGCTGCCAGCCCTCTGGATCCAGCAAAACTCAGACCAGGTGCTGCTCTAATACTTCAGTACCACGGTCCCTGAAATAAGAAGGCTGTACCTCCTTTTTCAGAACTAATATATAATCTATTTCCACACTGAAGTACAGGACATTACAAACACAGAGTTCAGCGCTGTATGCCAACTACTAGCTCCTCATGTTACAATATACCAGTATTCCTCTCCCTAATGGTTACAACGCCTCTGCAATTCCAGCTGTACTTCCTTCTGTACAATAAGATAGGTGTCATGTTACTAAATGGCAATCCCATATATGCCACTTCAGTTATACTCCTCTCTGACACTTTTACATGGTGGAGCAATATCTAGGCTTTGACTTCTGTTTGCTACTGAACCACACAATACAGACACAATTTATCAATTCCTATTCAATTTTCATATAATATATAGATATATAGGAAACATGTCTAGCTTACCACAATTTAAGGAAATATACACTAGTACGTTGACTGGCGATGAATTCTGGCACAATTTTGATCTGCCTTATCCCAGGCTTTTATTTAGAAAAAATATTAGCTTGCTCTCAGCGCACTGGCTTCTCGTAAAGTTTATTTTCAAAACTGGCCCTGAACTGACGCTTCTAATTGACTATATCGAACGTTCTAACCAATGAGACCATGTTTACAAGAGCCTTTGAAAAAAACTTACCCATCCTACCGTAACCATTAACAACCAACTAGTATTTGCAGTCCTACTAATCAGGTTTCGCCTTACATATTTCTACAGCCAATCAAATCGTATCTAACTTGTTAGCCTCATTCTCCTAAAGCAGTGTTGTTCAAACAGCCATTATGAGCAAATATGATCTTGTGCTGTCAGACAATCTCAGTATAGTATTTTGGCTATAATTTATTAAGTACTAGACCATTTGCGTAACACCTAACATATTCTTTGTCAGCAAGTCTTAAGGTACAAGAATATATAAGTTTAATGGGGTTAAGTGGCTTCGTTCAAAATATGTATTATTCTAGGATAGTCGTATATTAGTTTTTTTATTTTTTCAAACCGCCACCTGTCCTGCCTTTTCGACTGTTCTGTCAGTAGAAAGTCAGGATTTCAGACGTAAAACAGTATTGTGTCATGTTTCCTAATAAGCATTCAACATGTTTTTTAAAACTTTACCTCGTATCGTTAGTGTTTTTTATCACTGTCTATTTGAAAAAAAATCAAGCCTGCATGCCTTTCGCGTGGGGTGGCATAAATTTTTAAATCGCGAGGCGACGTGGTAGCATTGCATGCGTTCCTCCGTGCATCTCTCTCTCTCTCTCTTCTAAGCCCGTCTGTCTTCTAGGTTAACGTAGTGTATATAATGACATTAATGTAATATTATATCTAGGTCATTAAGCAGTGTGTCTATCAAGGTTGTATAAGAAATACAGTACCAGTTTTATTTTTAAAAACGCGTGTAGTTTATGCAGTAGGCTTTTACTATCAAAACGTGGAAGCGTTACAGTTATGCAGACGAAGTAGAAAAAGGGGATCTCGGGTTCAGTCATTATGGCGTTCTACAACGCAGGTGTACGCTATTGGGAAAAGCACAGGTCTTTTACCATTCTTCTTTTCCTTCTATTAAATTACTTCGTTAGGCTTTACATTTATTTTCTCATTTATATATGTGGATTAGAATTTTTCACGACACTGGTGCACCAAGAAAGAAACGTCCACCATTCCACTTTTTTAACGTGTTTACTGCTGTTCTTCTTGGTCCCGTTCAAAGATATACATTTTATCTTGAATCCAGTCGCTTTTTATTTTCTCTGATATTTTTCTTGCTTGTGTATGTTCTATGTGCAGCACTGTAATATTCCTCTTGATGATGTATTAATATTTTATTATTATTTAAATTGTTCTGTCGTTCAGAAGCTCTGCTGTGTCTATACTTGTATACGTTTAATATTCGTTGGAGGTCTATTTATGACAATCTGTATCTTTAAGCTACAGGAGATCTATTGAAAAGGCAAGCCAGCTGGTCTTTAAAATTTGGGGAGCATCGTTAATTATAAATGTTTGCGTCACTTTTATGTGGCACACTTTGTTTATCCAAGACATCATTTCCATCTGTTATATTAACGCGTACATTAAATTAAAATACTCCTAATAAGATCGAGTGAATATGTTAAGCTGTATTCCACACAAAATACTGTTATTTCTTATGATGCAACTGCCAAAGGAGTTTCATGTGACCGTGGGGTGTGTATGTTGATTCAATTATAAGGCATATATGTTCAAGTTTCAGCGATAAAAACGAGAACGGAAAAAAGGATGTGTAGAATTCTGATTTAAGGCCGTCTGGACGGATTATTTTATCTCGGTGTAGTGTGTTTACCAGGGTTGCCAGATTGGCTTTTTTAACGTCAGATTTCAGAAATCTGACTTTAGAAAATTCATTTGGCTTTTTGGCTGTTTCCTGGCTTTTGTACATGCTAAAATTATCTGCACGAAAATTACAAACCATCCCTTTTCGAAATAATTTTCCTTTAAGAGAAATGTTTTTTGGTCAGTTACATTTGGCAATATTTCTGCCGCCATGAATCTAGGCAAGAAGTCGCCAACCGGAGCTCTGATATAACCAAATAAATGCGCTCTGATTTAACCACATAGGATGAAAGGAACGCGTCTCGCCAGGAGAAGGCAAAAAATTAAAAAAATAATAAAAAATAAAATAGCCAACAGTCGCTCCAGTCTGTCTGGTGTCTCGGAACTCCGAAGTGTTTGGATGTGATTTATAATCATACTAATCTGCCGCGAAGTGTACTTTCTATGTGTAATAACGTTTTGTGGTGAAACTGTGACACCTTCGGCTGTTTTAATAAATCATTTATTATCAAGTCATGGTCATGCTGTCAAATAAATGGAAAGCTTCTTACTATAGCAATCGTAAGTACAAAAGCAAATGGGAAGAAACATTTGTATGGGTCCAGAAGGCTGCAGATGGATCAGAGGCAGCTTATTGTACGTAAATTGTGCCACTGCAACATTTTACCAAGAAATAGCAACCTTTCAAATCATGAAAAATCGGAGAAACACAAGCGGAGAACTCCATTACAAGGCCAGACGCAACTTAATGTAAGAAATACTCCTAGACACGATATAGATAAATTTAAGGCAGTAGAGCTGCAAATTGCTGTAAGCATGACCTGCCATTGTGCAATACGTACAGTTCACCACCTGAGTGAAATCATAACAGCACATGGGCATGGGAGTACACTGGAGCACATAAAGTTATATAGAAGTAAATGTGCATGCTTAATCAAAAACATCATTTCGCCTGCACTGAAAACTGATTTAATTGATGACTTTCAGAACAAGAAATATGCCATCATTAAAGAGGAATCTACAGATATTTCAACTCAAAAACACTTTATGTTAGTTAGGTTTTTTTGTGATTGGAGAAAGGAAATTGTAACTGGGTTTATAGGTTTAATTAAAAAGATGTGGCCAGAGTCTTTCAAATTGCATTAGTTTTGCAACGGATTGTGCATCAGACATGGTTGGGTGTAACAACTATGTGTGGTGAAGACTAAAAGCTGTATCTCCTTTCTGTGTGAAACTCAAATGTATCTGTCTGTGATAAACGAGCGCCAAGGCCTTATAGCTCTGTCTTTTCCTACATCTCTCGTATTTTATTTTCTCCCACATTTGTGCTCTTTCATCCCACATTTGCTATTTCATCGTTTTGATTACTCGCGACCTGTATCTAGAGAACCGCATTTGTTCTTTCATCGGTGGTAAAATAAAGTCTTTTGATTGAGTCCCCATACCTGACATCATCGTTTGAAGTCCACATTGCATCGTGATAAATCTGGTGAAAACACATCTTGTCATCCAAAGCAGACATCTGGGCATTATACAATTTCTGTGGACTGTTGTTATCTTTGTTGCTCGGCCGCTACAAGCGACGGGTCACCACATTGGACGCCCAGTTTGGCCAGGTGAAAACGTCTCAAGCTGGCAACAATGGACGGAGGTAACAAAGAGTGCCGCCAAAACACACGGAGCGATAGACAATCAGAGAGTAATGTGACAGCACTTTTGCATTGGCCAGCCAATTATCTCAATACCTGTTGGTCAGGCAAGCCAGGCAACGAAAGGTGGTCGCGAATTACCCCACCCACGTTTGGACTGACAGGGGACAAGAGCGATTCTGAGAATGAGTGATATATATATATATATATATATATATATATATATATATATATATATATATATATATATATATATATATATATATATATATATATATATATATATATATATATATATATACTCGACATAACGTATGACAACTTGGGACATTTTATGCATACATGTGAATCATCATATCCACGAGAAGCATTTAGAGACACATGGGCTGTGTAGATTACTCACCATTTTGGTAACACGTATCATATCACATCATCATCATTTCGCTTTACACCAGTTCATTCTTAATTAACTACTACTTAATTAACTGCAATTTTACTATCTCATCTGTGTGTTTTGTGTGAATCGTCTTTTACCACCATCACGTTCTAACGATTGCTAACCCCTATATGTGTGGATATTTAATTAATAAACCCAACAATCGTTTGATCATTATCTAATTTTTAATGTATCACTCGTGCTGTCGGTGTTACATATTCACATATAGGAACATTTCTCTACTCAGATGAGTTTGGGGGCTTTTTCTGTTACGGGATCTAAGGGCAGAAGCTAAGGTCGTGGGGAAACAGAAACTCTTTCCATAATTAATTAGAAAACACTGTCCGGTGGAAAACATTCGCATTCTCGTCTTCCTGTCCCGATCTCGAATAGGTCTTTATTCTTTCTTAACGAGCCAATTTCTAGAGACTTTCTACCTAATATCTCATAGGTTATTCCTGGCAAAAACTACTGTCGTAGTTGCCCCAATATGCACCACACGACACTGTCATTCGCTGGCACTGTGCATTCAATATGCAGTATCCAAGCTACCATCAAATATTGGATTTTTACTGTCAGAAATACCCAAATGGTTTCGCCATAGTAAATTAAGACGAGAAGCATACAAAGAATTGTTTACAGTGTTGAACACAGCTTCAGAATTTGAGCCAACCCGAACTGCCCCCCTTCCCTATGAAAAATCTTATTTACGCGGTGGCTTGTTGTCGTAAATTTAGATAGGTTTGAAAAATATATTTATGGTCCCGCCTGAGTGGAGTGGATGGTGATAAGTACGTGAGAAGTAAAGGTGTGAGAATAGATTTCACGAGTGAATAGCTTAAGGGGAAGATCTGTCTCTGGAATGAGTAGTTTCTCTAGTCCAGTCTATCTATACGACTATAATTTAGTATAAGACAATCTTGCACCTCCCTATATCTAGAATTATAAGTTTAACTCCACACACACACACACGCACAGCTATGTGACAACAAGACACACAAACGTGAAAAACTATGGTAAATTGGGTATGGATCTGACCAACACACAAAGTTAAGTTCTTTTGTTGTTTATTATCATTAAACTTTACAACATCGAATATCTAAAGAAAGATCAAATAAAATCAGAATGTCATACATAGAAAAAATAACGGAATACATGCCCCCCCCCCCCCTCCCCCCCCCCATCCTTATTGAGGGAAAAAGAACCCAACAAGTTACTAACCCCAAAGGTCAAAAGTTAGCACTATGTTACAAAATAGACAGTAAAGAAAAGAACCAAGTTCCTACGAAATTCTACTCAGTAAGTAAACAATATTTAAGCAAAACCAAATATGATACAGTTTCTGTAACTAAGAAATTATTCACTCTCTCTGTCTGACATACAGTGGCCACTCAATCACGCTTACCTAATCTGGGTGATGTATCCCGTGGAAATACGAGTATCCTGAATATAAATTTCCAGTGTTTTTTTTTTCATCTTCCAAATTTGGCCCAAGTCCGTCCTCTATAAAACATAAGATTTTTATGAGGGGGACGCCAAATTTGGTGGTTGATTCCTGGATGGATAAATGTCACCTCGAATAGTTAATGTAAAAAAAAACCCGCGAGCTGTATTCACAGTAAACAGTAGAAAATACTTCCAGTCTTTTGAAACATCTGGTTGCTAAAACTGTTACAATTTATAAATGATGATGGTAAATCCTATCGGCTGTCTCTGTGGTGAATGCCGATTTTGAAACAGCGTAACTCTTATGGATAAAATTCACCTGGATAAGACTGTCAAAAGTCAGATAGAAATGTTATTTTTGTTCCGCCACAGTGGGCTGATAAAATTGAACAAATATCTGGGTATTTATAAGGCCAGTTAACTTTAATATTTGAAATGTTAATTTGCCTCTTTGGCCAGTCCTGTTCACAACTGAACTTGGGGACGCTAAGCCAAGAAGAAGGCAACATTAATAAATCAGTAGATGAAGAATAAGGATCAAAATAGACCGCTGGTCGCCATTTGATCAGGTCTGCTTAAGAATAGAGAAACATTATGAAAAAATGCTACTATTAAATCTCTACATACATATACACGGAAGGGGACACGACGATCTCTTATCCTCTCCGTCAGTCCTGATTAAAGTTAAGAGGCACACGGTGTCTTTAGCCTATCCTATTGCGCGTCGCTTAGCGAGTACATGTGTGGGTGAGGCATGCAGCCTTCCCCCCCCTGCTCCGGTCAACGGTCAGCGCACAATTTCAATTATTATTTAATTATCCCTACGTGCACTTAACAAATATCGCTTGTCATTAATAGCTATTAGATTGTCGGCTTCTGTTTGTTTAGTCGCATGATATTAAACACTAGTCACTTATATAATTACACAAAATGAAATATAACGTGACTTCTATGGTCCACTATCAGTCACGCCTAGCATGTTTATTCAGTCAGCTAAACCGTATCTTCTTGTGTAAGAAAGCGGGTGATGGAAATTACATTAAACTGAACTACTGGCAAGAAATATATGCGCGTTATTTTATTTCACTAGTTTTAACGCTAGGAAATCACAGTGAATTATAATGGTAAAACTTAACACAATTTAACACTTAAGCACACATTTCTATTACCAGAAAATCCGAATGAAATCCCCACGAAGGCTATTAACACATCTTCCACAATGGTTTTCGACGACGTGTTTAGGCTATCCAAAATTCTGAGTAACAACTGATAACTTGTTTGAGAAGACGCAGTGATCTATAGATGACGTTACTTTTCACACTATAGTGTATAGCAGAAAATCAGAAACTACGTTTCCCAGATAAAAGGTTTTTCGGTCGCTCTGTCTCAGGCTGTTAATCGACAACAGAGACTTAAACCGTGTAACGGGTGTCCTTCCGAGATTTTCCCCGTTTCTGGAGATCAAGTATTTGTCTCCCCCTGTATGTACGAACATCAAAGGATCCCTCGGGAAAATATTTCTGCCCGAGCGTCTACCTTCAAAGGTCCGGTGTTTTTCCACGTGCATCTGTCTGATATCTGACGATTGACAGATCAGCTCACGTGAGAAACTCAGGTAAACAAACCAGATTCGCTCCCTGTTATGACTGGCAGGTCGTGGAAGTTGGTAAACAACTTAGTTTGTTTACGTCTCAGGGAAAAGAGGCGTGGATTAAAAATGAGTAAACGCAGGCTGTAAGTTGCATGCAGAAAAATATACAGAGGTCCAAAAAAGTATGTATATGTGCTTCATTGATTATAAGAAGGCTTTTGACAGAGTCCACCATGAGAAAATAATTGAATGCCTCAAAGACATAGGAATTGATGGAAAAGATATAAGAATACTCAGTAACCTTTATTGGGAGCAAACTGCAACAGTAAGATCGGGAAGGAATTATTCACCACACATAGACATAAAAAGAGGTGTCAGACAAGGTTGTGTGCTGTCCCCCTGCCTATTTAATTTATACACCGAAAACATTTTCAAACAGATACAGGAAATACCAGGACTAAACATCAGTGGAAGGTCAATAAACAACCTTAGATATGCAGATGATACCGTGTTGTTAGCTGAAAGCGAACAGGAGTTACAAGAACTAGTGAAGCAAGTGAACAGTATAAGTCATGAATATGGACTCGATATTAATATTGAGAAAACAAAAACTATGATAATTAGCAAAACAGACGATAAACCCACATTAAAGATAATCGTTAAATGGGAAAATCCTGGAACAAGTCAAGAGCTACGCATATCTTGGTCATATAATAACAGAAGATGGCAGATGTGAAACAGAAATCAAGAGGAGAATAGGAATGGCCAAAGCTACATTCAACAACATGAAACATATACTGATATCCAAACAGTTATCTCACAAATTAAAACTGAGAATCATAAAGTGTTATATATATTCTGCATTTCTGTATGGTGCAGAAACATGGACGATGAATAAGCATTTTGAAGAAAGAATTGAGCTCTTGAAATGTGGATATATAGAAGAATGGGGCGTATCTCTTGGAAAGAGATGAAAACAAATAAGGAGGTCCTAGAAAATCTAGGTATGAAAAGAGAACTAATGAGGGAGGTCAAAGTTCGGCAGCTAAAATACTTTGGCCACATAAAAAGGCATAACACATTGCAGACGACCATAACAGAAGGGAGAGTTGAAGGCAAACGTGCACGGTGAAGACAGCGCTACAAGTGGGAAGATAACATCAAGAGATGGACAGGAAAGAGTCTATCAGAGTGCACCACCAAGACAAGAGACAGAAGACGTTGGAGATCCATTACAGCCAACCTTCGTTGTGGAGATGGCAACTGATGATGATGAAGTTGCATGGCGTTGCTAGCGAATCACAGACCTACGAGATTTCAAGGCTGTCAGATGCTGTAGGCTATAATTCCATTATACGTCACACTTGTGCGTGGAAAGGTTATGTTTAATATTTTGATTAACTGAAAAGAGCTAAAGGCTTATTTCACTTGCTGAACTAGCCCAGTCACTGTTTGATTAAAAATTCTAAGCAAGACCTCTAAAGGAAATGTTGTCAAACTACAAAAACTACTTGTTCTTTGAGTTTGCAACACCTCTTGTGCAGAAATTTGAAAGACTGAACAGCCTTTTTTCAGCAAACCAAAGCTGATCCTCATGAATTGTATCAACAAATATTCGTACATCAGAAGAGTCTTCAGAACAGACTGTATGATGCCAAAAAGACAGAAAAAAGATATTCATCAAGTTGATTTTGGTGTCATATTCTTAACAGCATGTAATTAGTTCCTACAGTAGAACAACAGTGCTGAGGCTGATGTAGAAATACAAAATATCAAAGAAAGATTTAATGTCTATGCTAGAAAAAGCTCTCAGTCAAGTTACAAGTAGACTTCCGTCAGCGAGAGATACATTTGAAAGTTTATCAAAATTGAGCCCTATGATAATTTTAAATCAAATTTCAAGGCCTATGTTTTCCAAGTTACACTTTATACACCATGCAGGAAACAACGTCAGCAAAATTGAAGAACAATACAGACAAATGCCTTTTGTCGATTGGAAAGAAGAAGCTCCATTTAAGAAAGATGGACTCCCTGTAGACACTGAACAGTTTTGGATTGGTGTACTTCAGCATCAGGCATTTAAACAGCTCGCCACCTTTGACCTTACTTGCCTAATAACCACTGTCAGCAATGCTGTAGTTGAGAGGATATTTTCTCTTGTGTCCTCCGTTAAAACGAAGGCAAGAAATTTAATGCAACTGAATCTTCTTTATGCAATTGTGAGAATCAGGGCAGAACTATTGTTTTTATGCAAATGTTGCAAAGACTTCACTGCATCTCCAGAAATGCTAAAAAAAACTTCACATCGGACAAGGTTTATGCCGTATGTTCCACTCACTCCAGTGGGGAGGATAGTAATGATCTTGAGCTTTTCATGTGATGTGAGTATGAAAAATATATTAAAATTTGTTTGACATTTTTATTGGCTTTTGTCTAGTATTATTTGGCTTTACATTAAAATTTCGATCTGGCAACCCTGGTGTTTACTGCCTCGCGCAAATTTTCGAGCGTTAGAGCTTGGTCTAATTGTTACTGTCTTGTTCTGTGAGAGGCTTTGTGTAGTGTAGAAACATGTTTTGTGCGTCTGTTCTTGTTTCTTCTTTATAACTGTTTATAAAATTCCAAGATGGTTTGACATATGTTTGTGTTGTTCGTTTGCAATTGTCCATTTGTATCTAGTATTTAGCGGATCTGTTTATTTTGTTGAATGTACCATTCTATTGCCAGGTACTGTTTGTTTGGAGTCTCCTGTGTTGTATATAACTTCGTTCTTAGCATTGCACCTTTATATGTGTGTTGTTTATGTTGTTCTAACTGGTCTTGCAACGTCTCGATAACCGGGTTTGTTTTTTCTATTTGTTTTGCTAGTTTGATTGCTTGTTCTAATATCTTGTCCTGTGTTTTTGATTTCCCGTGTATGTAGGTGGCAAGGGCCTGTGTCCTTTCTTTTATGGTGTTTTTTTAATAAGTCCCAATATCCTGCAATATTTTGTTCAGGGGTCTTTTCTGTGTATCCTAATATGAGCTGCGTTATTTCTTTTGTGAAGAAATCATGTTTAAACTGTTATTAAACTTCCAATGTGGATATCTTTTAGATGTTGTAATGGGCGTCCATATACCTAACACTGTATAAACCGCTTTACGGTCTGTGAAGTCAAGTGTGCTGTTAATATGTTGTGCTTCCTGTACCGTGTAAATGTCTGATGTATATATCCTATCTATCCTAGATGCTCGTCGTAAACCTGGATGTGCCTTATCTATGTAAGTGTACGATCTATTATTTGGTTCAACACTTCTAAAGGCATCATTGAGACCATGCTCTTCTAATATAGTTTGTAATATCTTCAACTGAGATGTCTGATCCTTAGTTACATGTTGGATCTCTGTTTGTAAGGGTCGACCGGCAAGATCTAGGTCAGATATGACACAGTTAAAATCCCCTCCTAAAATTAAGTTCTGTCCTTTATAGTGTAGTGATAAAACGTCAGAAAGTTCTCGATAAAAAGCTGGCTTGTTTGTTCTTTGACTTGGAGCGTATACAATGACTAATGTGTATGTGTCTTGTTCACTTTGTTTATTGTGTATTTGGACAGAGACTAATCTGCCATTGGTGTCCATGTTATGGTATGTTATTTCCCAGTCTTCTGATGTTTGTAAGATCGCAACACCTGTGTGTGATGTCCCTATACTAAACCACCCGTGTCTTAATCCTAATTTTGTTATGATTTGTTTGGCTTGGAAGTCTGAAACAACTGTAGTTTCTTGCAAATACACAAATTCACGTTGTTATTTTTTAAATTAGCTTTACCGGAGAGTTTAGTTTATTTGTTAATCCGTTTATATTTAATGACAATAAGGTTAAACTAAAAGGTATAGAGTGGGGAACCAAAAGAGTGTGCGCCATTGAAACCAAAACATTACCTTCTTGAATTCCATTCATACGCCTATTTACATACCTATACCTACGTATCTAACTATACATCTCACGGCTGTTTGTGCCCTTTACCCGAGCGATCTTTTAGTTTCGGTGACCGGAATTCTGACACCGGGTATAAAATTTTCACATACACCGTAAAAAACTACTGAAGTTTTTGGCGGGGAAAATCAGCTGATGTGTGTGTAAAATCAGTAAAATATAAATCATTACACACTCGTTCTGGATAAACACAGCGCTAAAATTCTTTTGTGTACTATAACTTTGTTCTGTGTTCTATTTTTTTTGCATTTTTATTTGTTTGAAATTAGTTTTGACGGAGTTACAGACTTTTGAAAACAGCGTCATCATTTGAGGAAATTCATATAATAAGTAATATTTTTATTAATTTAATATCTAAAAATCGGCCCATTCGTTTGAGTTTATAATTATAAAGACTTCTCGAAGGGAAGCTAAAGATTATTTCCACATACTTTTTTTTTTTTTTCATATCTTGAGAATGTGTGGTAGTCAGTTTTGTGAGTTTGGCATTACAAGAACAAGCATATTGTCACCAGATTTTATAGCATTTAAATCACTGTAAACGCATTCCTGATACTCACAAATCTTAAATAAGGTAGTAAAAAAATAACTTTTTGTAAAGCACCATCTGTTTTTGCATTTTCATTCATTTATAATGATATTTAGCTACGTATATAAGCGTCAGAAAACATGTAAAGCTATAGATAAATTACTTCCACATACTTTGATCTATCTTTCAAGTCTTGTTAATCTTGTATTTATAATATGAATTTTTTTTATTGTGTATGAGATAAGGACTGTTCCATTGGTGTTCTTTGGTAGACAATCCTGTGCACACGATGGCTGCCAAAGAATTCTAAGTAACTGTTTGTATATCTTCTTTCATTCACAGATAAAGCATTCTACATCCTGGTGTTAGACTTGATAGTCCCAAAATATTCCTTTATCTTTATACATACACAAGTAAACTATACTACATAACAACGAAATGGAACATAGTGTTTTGCATCATATGAATTGTGCCAGTGCACTGCGAAGAGCCTGTGGCAAGAGAGCATTAACTTCCAAAACAAAACGTTCAAATCAGAAAGCACTGAACTGTTCTAATTACGTTAATGATCTGTTCTTTGTGTTTGGAATTAACGTATCAGATGATATATCCACAGAGCATTCGACTATATTTTGTAAGAAGTGTTACTTACGAATACAAAACTCAAAAAGGAGGCATAATGAGAAGTGTCTTGAAACAGCCAAGTTACTATCGGAAAACAGTCAGCACATCTGGAAAGACTATGACCATAATTTAACTATAAGTGAATGTCAACTGTGCAATTATGTTGCAAAGACATCTTTTGGTGTTTTAAAAACAAAAAGCTGCTCTATCCCCTGTGATGTTCTTTCTGACCCCTCCATGTCTAGTCAGTCAGTTAGCTGTAGTCAGTCAGTTAGTTGTAGTCAGTCAGTTAGCTGTAGTCAGTCAGTTAGCTGTAGTCAGTCAGTTAGCTGTAGTCAGGATAGCTCTGTACAGCAGGAGAGCAAGGAGGAGAATTTGTACATTCCACTATTTCCAAAATTGAAAAACGCGCCAGCGGTATTAAAAATATAACTTCACAATTAAAATTTATAATGGAAACTCATTTGTTACAAATTTCTCCATCTGTGAATGTACAGATTCATCCTATAAAAAAAGGAAGTGTGAATGATAATTGAGCGATATTTTGGGGCTAGAGCAAATTATGGCAGTTGTTGCGTGAGAGTGACAGAATTAACAGCGTGTGGAAATCATTTAATAGATGTATTTATTAAATACACCTATTTATCTATTAAACTGAACATTTCGTTTTACTCATGACCATACTCATTTTTACATGACCATCGTGATGTATGATTGAGATAATTGTTAGCTCTCATGTTTTGGGGACAATTGGGTGTGTTATTTTAAGGTAATAAATGTGGACTTGCAATTTAATGTTTCAATAATTAATGTTTGACGCATGAAACCAAAACAAAACTTTGATATCCATTTTCTGCAGGTTTTCTACTTTTGATTTCTGTAATTTGTTATGCATGTTAATTGTGACCGATTTAGTGTAGATTGCATTATAAACAAACCATAACAAAATATAAAAAAAACGTAAATTTTACACTATTTCAGACTATTATATCTTCTGTTCTAATTGTGATAAAATGTTTGTTTTTGTTCTAAAATTTACTCTAACATTTCTAGTCTAGCTTTACGCAAAATTAAAGACGGTATTTATAATAATAAAGTAGCCTAAAAGCATTAATTAAGCCCTATCAAAAGTAAACATCGCCACATGTTTTTCCCATTAGGAAGTTGACCACGTGACCTCTGTCAAGTTGGCTATAAATAGCGCGGTCGGGGGAAAAGGGGAAACAACTAAAAGATCGCTGGCAAACAGCCGTGATCTACTCATATATGCATCTACATTCAAGGAGTGTGTCCTGAAAGGAAATTTAGATCCAACATAAAAAAAAAACAGAGTATGCAGTTCTCTTACTATTGCACAGAAAAGGTGCAATCAGTTCTGGGATGGAGGAAAAGTACTTAAGCATCTGTGTGGGTGAAGAAGAAGGTTGATTAACGTATGAAACGTTGTTGCATAAGAAAAGACATGCACACGACCTGGGAAAAGGAATAAAGATAAGTGACAAAAAAGACTATTGGATGAAAGAGTGTGGTTATGTAGTTTAAAAAGGGTGTGAAAAGCAAAGAGCAGAAAAGTGGTAAGGACTTGGAATACTGCAAACGGAAAGGATGTCTTGGCGAAGCAGAGAGTTACAAAATTGTATATACATACTTGCATATATATGAATCCACCAAATATCTTGTACCTCGATATGTACGTGAGTTAATATCTATATAAATTGTATGTAGTTACAAGTTTCTTAATGTCTTTAAGCATCCACGAGTTCCCCTCTGTACCTCTGAGTCGTCTATGTAATGCGCGTTGCGTTTGGAAAAGAGTTCCTTGTGCGTTTTTAGAAAGTTAGGTTTTGTTCTGCTGAGTTTCTTCCAGGTCTATCGAAAGTATTGGTTCGTAGTAGTCCGCTGTAGTAAGCGCCACCCAGGAAGAGGGGGCACCTCCTCTGAGTAGCGTGTCTGAATCTGAACCACTCGTGCTGTTGTTTTGTTGGTTGTTGATGTCGGTGGTGGTGTGGGTAGCTTCCGCGGTGGACTGAGGGGATGTCCTCGTCAATCTTCTGACTTTAATCTGTTTCGGTTTCTTTTTGTTTTATTTCCTTTAATTGACGTAGAGTGTAAAATTGTCATTGTTCATGTCTTCTGAGTCAGATTCGGGTAAAGTCATGTTGTTTGTGTTTTGTGGCAAGTCATTGGCTATCTGGGGAGTGTTTTGCGTCGATGGTGCAGCTGATGTTGGTGATGCTGATTTTGCAGGTTGTTCCTTGTCGGGAATTGTACTTGGAATTTCCGTCCGTGGTTTTTTTTTTTGGACATTGGTTAACTCAATGGCTATCTAGACCACATATCGAGCATGGCGTGCGCCTGTCAGTCATTGTAACGAAGATTTTTAGGTTTCTTTCATGTCCCTGCGACCGTAACCTCATGTTGATATAGTGAGGGATGTTTCTAGTCGGGTTACACGTGAACGCCCACTTGTCCGTGACATTCCGTAACTGAAAGGCTTCGGCTTCTTTGTCGCCCGTAATGGAGGCGACGATGGAAAGTACCGCTTCCTTTTTTAATTGTTCCTCCAACAATAAAAAAGGAAGCGGCCTCCAGTGTAGCACTCCCTTGGATTTTCCCTTTTCTTGGTGCTGGATGATTATTGACATTTTGGGGTTAGCCCATTCACATTTTTTCACATGCAGGTTTTGATAATGTGTTATATGCACCGATATCGTCAGGGTCGCATACCATTTCAGAGGATTGGCGAATCTGTACAGGGCTGCAATGTTGTTTGGACCGACCCCCAGCCAAAATGCTAGCAATAAGCGAGTAAGATGCTCTCGCGGCTTGTGGCCCGGATGTTGTTAAAACTAGGGTACCGGGTCTGTGTAACGACCTGCCTTCCAGGGCGTCTTCCATGTTAAGAATAATATCTTGAACCTTTATTTTGGATTTTGAAAAAGTACAAATATCCACTTAAAAAAAACACACACAACAAAGGAGATGAGAACTAACCGCTCTCTCAATTATTGGTTATTGTAAGGTGTTCAAACGCAACGGCAAAGACCACTATAAAGGCTACATTCAAGTCCAAATGGGAAAGAGAGCACCCGGGACATTTGAAAAATGACGCATATCATCAACTATCCAGAAAAGAACAGGTCATCATTTTTCGGCTACGCACTGGAATCAATAGACTGAGATATCATCTGTACCACAAATACAAAATTGGTGCAACAGATCTCTGCACCTGCGGTACCAACCCAATGACAGTCGAAAACTTCCTGCTTCAATACTGCCCAACCTACAGTAATGAACGGAGTAGCATATGGCAACAACCCACTTCTGTCAACGAAAAACTGTTTGGAGATGTTGGGAGTCTTGGGTTGACTACTGCCTTTATTAGAGTCATAAATGTGGAAGTCTGAAGGCGAACGAGGAAGAAGAAGAAGAAGAAGAAGAAGAAGTAAGGTGTTCAAACTACTTACTATTTAGATCCAGTAAAGACGGGAGCCGCTCTGGTGTAATGGTTACAACATTGCGCTAGTGACCAGGTTTTCAATGTTCAAGCCCGGCGCTGTCATTTGTAGGAGTGTCATCGTCCGGGACTTTGACTTAATAACCTGAACGGCTCCTGAGATAAAACCTCTGTGGATGGGAAGGAGCGAAGCCTGACCGGGTTGGAAGGATAGTCCTCAGGTTCCCCAGCCTCGCAATGACATGCCATTGGGCCGAAGGGCTGTAAGCCCAAGTGACGCTGGTTAAGGAAAAAAATAGAAATAAAAATCCCAGTAAAGATGTCAAAGTAACAGCTAAATTGAAACAAATGTTAAAAACCCTCCTTCGAAATAGTAACGATAAGAAAGTGTCCGCCATATTAAAACAGGAACCGATTTTTTTTATTTTTTTATTTTTTTATTCCTCGCATGAGGTTGCATATTTTTTCCTCGCATGAGGTTGCATTTGCCCCACCCATACCCGGCCCTGGTCAAGACCATATGTCCCAACACAAGAAGATCCAATGACAACATGTGTCATTGTAGTGATCCTCTGTGTTCTCACACTAGGTACCTCATGACATGAAAGTCACTACTGTTTCCCGTGTGTAGACACATGATCCCAGCCAAAAGCCGGATTCTAGGCATTGGGTTGTACAGCGTAAAATAAACAGGAACCGAGCTATTTTTTTTTTTTTTTTTTTTTTTTTTTTTTTTTTTTATTCCTCGCATGAGGTTGCATATTTTTTCCTCGCATGAGGTTGCATTTGCCCCACCCATACCCAGCCCTGGTCAAGACCACATGTCCCAACACAAGAAGATCCAATGACAACATGTGTCATTGTAGTGATCCTCTGTGTTCTCACACTAGGTACCTCATGACATGAATGTCACTACTGTTTCCCGTGTGTAGACACATGATCCCAGCCAAAAGCCAGATATTAGGCCGTGGGGTTGTACAGCGTAAAATAAACAGGAACCGAGCTTTTTTTTTTTTTTTTTATTCCTCGCATGAGGTTGCATATTTTTTCCTCGCATGAGGTTGCATTTGCCCCACCCATACCCAGCCCTGGTCAAGACCACATGTCCCAACACAAGAAGATCCAATGACAACATGTGTCATTGTAGTGATCCTCTGTGTTCTCACACTAGGTACCTCATGACATGAATGTCACTACTGTTTCCCGTGTGTAGACACATGATCCCAGCCAAAAGCCAGATATTAGGCCGTGGGGTTGTACAGCGTAAAATAAACAGGAACCGAGCTAGTGCGTTGAAAGTGTGTTAATTCTGAATTAGCATTGAAAGTGGCACATCAAATACGAGTATGTATTCACTATTTAAATATAAGAATGAAGTGTAATATTTTTTCATTAAGAAAGAAAATGCAAAAAAGAAGTTTTTTAAACAGTAAAAACGCTAAAAGATATTTTACAGTTCGTAAAACACTAATGTCTATTCTTAAAAATTTTACAGTTTTACCAGAAACAATAGAAAAAATTAAAATTTAGCATTTAATACATTAATTTTTTTCTCATTTAAATTGTCTCCCTTAGGTTAAAATAAATGTATGAGTAGGTCGTCATTTTGTCCTATTATACTTTCAGCTGTTTGTCTTGTGGGTTTATTTTCTTACACGATTTATGTCAGATTTGTTGATGTGTACTCTTTTTAACATCTCGTCATGGGTGAACTGAGCGTCCATCATTCGGGCACTGCCCATGGCCTTAAAGTAGTACGGTGTGGTGGTGGAAAAGGGGGTGGGGGGGGGGGAAGGGAGTTGCACGCTTGTCTGGCTTCCTACTCTAGCCTTCTCACCGAAACAATCACTTCTGGTAGCTCATAAAGTGGGTCTGAAAATACACAAGCAGAACAAGATTATGAGAATACATGCAAGAAACGATAGCAAGAATTTACTGGAAGAAACACAGGAACACAATGAAGATTCATTTGCCTGATTTAAGCATGTTAAGTATACATATGAACTTATGGAAATGTAAATGTGATAAATATGTACACCATGATGTAATCATTATCCACTCCCTGCTAAACATGGAGCCCGGTGGTACCTCTGTCGTTGGTTTTCTCTGAGAGAACAGAGCTTGCTGTGGTGGTTTACAACACTATAATTTTCCAAAAAACTTCAACAAACATTGACAAGTAAAATACAGAATATAAATCAACTCAGCCGCACAAGACAGAAGAAGGTCTTCCGGAAAGTCTTGCGAGTGCCTGAAAACATACCTTTATGTTTGTCTAATATTAATTTACTGTTTACAGGCCTCGGGTTTCCCTTCCTTATGTGTTATTTATGTTTAGAAAAAGCTGAAACGAGTCTAGGAAAATCTCCAGGATTGGCACCTGGAATGTTCGCACTCTATATGAACAAGGGAAAACTGTACAGGTAGCAGCAGAAAATGACACATTATAGGATTGATATCCTGGGTCTCTGCGAGACATGGTGGAGGGTGTCACGAGTTGCCTCCCCTTGCTCTGCAGTAGTGGTCCAACAGTGGCCAAAACCTAGATTATCTAATGTGGGTCTTCAAAGGTGTCCACCTTCGCACAAGATTACTCTTGGCAGAGTTGTAGATAGAAGGATGAAGATGCTTTTATCTCGAGGGAGTATTCACTAGATATTTCAGAAGTCTACAACTATGCTGAATGAGTTTGCATGTTAACTTTATATCTAACCGGCCGCCTTTTGTGAAGATGCGTAAAAATTATTTGCTCCATCAAGCCCACAGATTTAATTGAGCGAAATTCCTTTTAATAGCTCGATATATATATATATATATATATATATATATATATATATACATATATATATATATATATATATATATATATATATATATATATATATATATATATATATATATATATATATATATATATATATATATATATATATATATATATATATATATATATATATATATATATATATATATATATATATATATATATATATATATATATATATATCTACATATATATATATATATATATATATATATATAGACATATATATATATATATATATATATATATTGATATATATATATATATATATATATATATATATATATATATATATATATGTATATATATATATATATATACACATACTAGAGGTTCTGGATCATAGATATGCCTTTCTCTCTGTAATGATTAATTCAACTAAATATTTGTCAAAATCAACATATACAAGTTTAATGCTCAAATACTGTGAAACAACACTTCGTACCTGAGGCAATGACACGTCTCCAAAGGTTTCTAGAGGTAACTGCTTCCGGTCAAGGCAGGGATCTTCACCACCTGTGGGATGAAGGTTTCACCTGTACATCTCAAGCTTCGATTCACAGACTAGTACAGCTGGTAACATGGGTAGAACCTCAAATAGTCTTTTCAATCTGTACCACCAACCTAGTAACTAGGCAAATCTTAGACGTCTTGCTCAGGTAAATAGGCCTGGCAACTTGACAGAT
Organism: Oreohelix idahoensis; assembly: GCA_024509875.1. NCBI lineage: Eukaryota > Metazoa > Mollusca > Gastropoda > Stylommatophora > Oreohelicidae > Oreohelix > Oreohelix idahoensis. The sequence continues at coordinate 1,118,371 of JAMPIV010004136.1, read as the reverse complement.
GTCTCGAACACACGTCTGGGATAGTATTTCTTATTCAAGATTTCCTCTGTGACGTGTGAGTAGTTTCTGTAAGAGTCAAGTTCCGTATTATTATTGGTGAGTTTTCTTTTCCAGTGGAAATACGTTTTATCGTTCCTACAAAATCAGAACTCTGATACTTTTCTTTCGTGTGGCAAGGTCCTAGATTTCTTGTGACGAATTCTGGAATGCATTGTCGTATGCTAGATGTTCTACGTTATTTCGTAGCTCTCGGCCCACTCTTCCTGCATGGCGTTCTGACAAATCATCCAATCGTGTGAATGTTTATTGGCGCCTCACATGCCAGCTAATACATTCAAAGTTCATTTTATGAAAACTTTTCCTCATGCAGTATTCTGCATGACTCATGCGTTCGAAAATTTCACTCATCCTCTGTATAAGGAGTTGATACATTCGACAAAATCTTGGTAATGTTTACGTTACAGCTACTTACATTTTTACAGAAGTAGTTATGAAATCTTAAGCAAACATTTTAAGCTCGCATTTACCTGCAGTCAATGTGGTATTATCACGCTTCAGGATCTCAATTAATCTCTCAGATGGGCCTTACGCTTGTCCGAGACACGTGAACAATGACAGTGGGGAAAAAGAGAGTGCCAACAAAAGAATAATGCACCTAATTCAGTACGCAGAACAAATATAGTTCAAAACTGCCGGAGAGAAAGAAGAGTTGGCCACTCGAAAAGCAGCAGCTGGGAGACTTTTTCAGGCCATAAATCGAGGATTCCTCAGCAAGAGAGAGGTTGGTAAGAAAACGAAGATGGCTGTATACCGCTCCACCTATGTCCCAGTCTTGACATATGGATGCGAGTCATGGGCAATGACTACAACCCATAAAAGCCAGATCCAAACCTCAGAAATGAGGTATCTGAGGAAGGTGGTTGAAGTAACAAGAAGAGACATGATACGCAACCAGACGATACGTCAAGGCCTAAAATGCCACGCCCTGCAGCCACAAGTAGAACAGTCCCAACTAAGATGGTTTGGCCATGTCTGCAGAATGGGAAAAGATCGGCTACCACTACAAGCATGGGAAACAAAGAGCCAAGGATCCAGACCCCGAGAACGACCCAGAGTCCGCTGGGAGGACAACATTAGACAATCTTTGAAGGACTGAGGACTAGAATGGAACCAGGCCAGGAGGAAGACAGCCGATAGGATAGTCTGGCGCTCTCTCTTCCAAACCTCTACACCTCACGGTAGAAGGGGAACGACTAAGTAAGTAAGTAACTGCCGGAGAGGCGAAAAGAGCGCACAATTTATGTCACAGAAGGGCATAGACAGCAGGAGATTGATCACATGCGAAATGGTGTTCTCAGGACTGAAGAGGAAAGAGCCCACCAAAGTGAAGGGGTTGCTCTAATGCTGTCTAGGGAAGCACGGAAGGCACATAGAATGGGAAGCAATGGATCCCCGAATTGTAACAGCAAGGTTTAAATCATACAAAAAGAAAATAAATATAAACATCAACCAGTGTTATGCACAAACAAACGATAAAGAAGAATATGAGAAAGAAGAATTTTACACCTGACTACAAATTGTCTAGGACAAAAAGAAACAGGTTTAAAAAAAAAAAAAATTTTTTGTAAATACCAGAGGTACACAACTCAACTAATGAACAGAAACATAATTAAACCCTGCAATTTCACTTTATAACAATTTTTTATGTTACATTGCAAATTTATATAAGGCGATGTTTTAATTAAAATTCATAACAGGTGTGTATTATATAGCGTTAGCTCAGCGTGGCTCTGTGTTTGTTGATTTTTACACGGGTCACTGGAAAAGGCGGGTGAGCTACGTTAAGCCGTCATGCTTGGCTGGGTCTCGAGAGACAGGTGACTGGTGGGAGAGAAGAAAGGTGAGCGATGGTGTGTTTTCATGGCGAGTGGACGTGTATTTGAGCTCCTGAGATGTATAGGATTTTGTGATTGATTCCTGTATGATACCAATTTCTGTACTTCAAGATCTTTTGTGAGGGGTACGAGATATATGCATGTGAAAGAAAGTATGTATTTCTTTGAACTGATTAAATAAACATAAGGAAAACTGTCGGGGACAGTGTACTATCCATTGACGCTACATACCGATACTGAGGACGATATATATATTATGCCATACGCTGTAATGGTTTCAAGTTGATATTTATGGAGCTGTGTTCCTTACAATAAACGTCGTTTAACTGTCCACTCGGCCTTGGTGGTGATCTGGATATTTAGGTGTATTGCTGTATGCGTTTTCCAGCTGTATGTCGCTATATTAACTTGGCCAGAGTAACTAAAGAAGTTTCAGATGACATATATAATGGCAACGCTACAGAAAAATGGGGGCCAAGCCACAGAAGAATAAGGGCCTAGAGCGGGGATCCTAAATCAAATATTGAATACTGATGTCAGGATAAATGTTTCAAGTCGTTGGACTTCATTTTCTGAAACATCAGAAATTTTCAAAATGGCGGTGTGTGTCATCTGCTGACTGTGTGAGCACGAAAGAACAGTAATTGCTATACTTATTTTCAACTAGCGACTTCAAAAGGTGAAGTAGTGAAAGGAAAAGACTTTCCTAATAAATTTACATTGACGACCTGAAGTTTTATGCCCGATGATGGACTTCTTTCAAGATTGCTTTTTCTCGACAAGTATGTTAAGAAGACGACTGACAAGAGAGCAGTTCTGTTCGAATCTTGAATTCTAAACCTAACCTGGTCCTAGCGGAGTGTTCTCATCGTGCCTTGGGAAGGAGGCGTTATAATCAGGAGGATCCAGTGTTACTGGCAAACAGATAAGTACATTTAAGGTTACATACAGCGTGTGATGCTGAGAGTTTTGTTTGCCAGAGTTATTTTTCTGTGTTCAATGGATTTTCGTTTATATATGTTCTTGTATTAAGCGGGTTGGTTTGCGAGGGAAACATTAGTTCACCATATCACTCCCATGGTCGTGAATTTTTGGTTGATCTGTAGGGTTTGATTAATGATTTTCTCAAATAGTGTGGCCAGCATTACAAAGCTGTGAGTTAACTGCTACTATTGAGATTACCATTGCCATTGTTTGTTCGTTGTAAAAGTACTGTTATTTGGAAAGTTTGTTATTGTCGTAAAGTTAATTGTAATTTTATTTAGTTTTTTCTGCATTATTGTTTGTGAAATTGTTGGTCTATTCTTGCTATCCTTCAGTTATTAGAAGTCATATATGTTGTGAAATCGTGCTTGTCTTGTCATAAGTGTGATAGAGCTAATTTTTCTCATTTGTTCTACAATTCATACATTTCTACCTTGTTTCTTCAGTAGTATTATCTTGATTTGGCTCTTTTCACTGTATTCTGTCATCTTGTTTGTATCCATTTTTTTGCTCCTTTTATAACATCTATTATTACACGCATTTGTTTGATTTTGGATGGTGTAATTATTGTTGCTAATATTGCTCACATTTTCTTGTTAAAATTGTTATTGGACCATTTGAAGTCACAATAAGAGTCAATTATGGCTACCTTGGAGTATTTTATTAAGGCTGGAAAAGAATTTGGAATGGAGGGTGAAGTTTTAAAAGAGTTTGCATTAAAAAAGCAGGCAAAGGAATTAAAAAGACTAGAGGTCAATGAAATCAGAGATCAAAGACAATTAGAGAGAGATGAGAAGAGGAGACAATATGAAATGACCCTTGAGGAGAAAAAAATTAGCCAATGCTCAGGACTTGAGATTGGCAGAACTTGAGTTGGAGAAATTGAATCTTCAACAACCACAGGTTAATCCAGTGAATGGTGAGGCTGGAAAAGGAGACAATGATTTCATTTTTAAGCTCAATTTGCTAAAATTTAACTCAAGTATAGACGATATTTCATGCTTCTTAAATAGGTATGAAGCTTATTGCCAAGAGTTTAAAATTGATAGAGCTACATGGCCTAGTAGGCTGATGACTTTGTTGGTGGGTGAAGTTCTTACTGCAGTCTGCACAATGGATGATCAGACCAGAAATGACTGCGAGGCTGTAAAAGCCTTGTTGCTAAAGAAGTATAAATTGGATGAAAATGGCTATAGGCTGACGTTTAAAATCATTATTACCAGATTCAGCTAAAGATTTTACTGAATTTGTTTCATCCATTAAACTTTATTTTTCTAGACGGGTTGAGTTGACAAAAATTGAAAAAAACATTTGATGGATTGGCTGATTTGATTCTAAGAGACACAGTGCCGTCTTCAATTAGTGGTGGCTTTTTATTATTCCTTCAGGACAGAAAACCAGAGACATTATCTACTATGGAAGATTTAGGGAGACAATATCAAATTGCACATACTGGTAGGAACCTAGGCAAAAATAACATTAAGGATTCCTTGCCAGTGGCATCTGCTATGACTATAATGTATAATTCCCCTAGACAGAGATCCGATAGTATGGATAGAAACTATCGAGTAAATAGAGATCATAACAATGGCAATTATAGAAGATATAATTTTAACAAAAAATCACAACAGCCTCAAAGTAGTTATAACTCTTATGATGATGGATATTTTCCTCCACCGTCATCCTTTAGATTTAAGGAATATCAAATCAGAGGTGGATATAATTTCAGTTCATCCAGAGGACAAAGGTCGTTTTACAGAAATAATGACAATTCTTTTAATAACAGAGGTTATCAACAGAACAATAACAGAGGTTATCAACAGAACAATAACAGAGGTTATCAACAGAACAATAACAGAGGTTATCAACAGAACAATAACTTTAGACAGTCAAGGGACCCTGAAGGTGCTAATGCTGTTGTACATGTTAATGACAATAATCCAGTTAGGATACTAATGGTGTCTCTCATGCTAATGCATGTAGTGTAAATTTATCTAACGGTACTAATTGTGCTGAATGTAATTCTTTGTTTCAGCCAGAAGGAGTCCCTAGACTCCTGTGTGGACATCCTTTGCCAGTCATGTCCTCTTATATGGGACATGATCAGTAGTTTTTGATAAAGGTTTTCTGAACAACCAACTTGTTTCACTACTCAGGGACACCGGATCTGCTACTGTTGGGGTTCAAAGTTCGTTGGCGGACCTTGCTGCTTACACAGGCGATAAGGGTTCAGTGCATTACATTTAGGGGTACAGTTGAGTATTATCCAACTGCAAAGGTATTTTTGGATACCCCTTATTTTACAGGCAGAACTCTAGTATGTCTGTTGCCAAAACCAGTGGCATGGGTAATTTTAGGTAATATTCCTGGGCTCCATGAATGACTGATGATGAGATTGTGAGGTGGGAGCGAAAACGACAGGTGGAAACTTCTAGGGTTGATTCTCCTAGACAATAAGTAATCATGAGATAGTCACAGGGAGGAGACACCTTAAATCCTGGTACTACTTCTTACCAACTGGGCCAGGGTTTCACAGTCTGACTATTTTTATGATAACAATACACCAGTGCTTATTTCGAAGACTGGGGTATTACTTGTAAGACTAGAACTCTTTACTGGCATACTCTTACATACATAAATAATTTTAAATAACCTCCCACTACACTTCGTAAGTAGACGTATCCACTTTCTTTTGTCATTAAAATTTTTAGATATCGCCACATCAAAATTATGAGGCCATTTGCTTGCTTATATTTCCCTGTTAGCTTCTTTGTGTTTTGTACAAGTCCCTCATATTTCCTTTGGCTGCAGCTTCCTCTGCTTCCCTTGCCAAACCATCAATATATTTCATCTTGTCTCTTTTGATGTATCTTCTTACTTCCTTGTTTGCTTCTATGCACACTTCATGAGCCTTGGCTTTGAAGCTTCTGGTTTTGCTTCTGTTTAAATCTGCATTCTAGTTTTTCCTGTCTTCTATCTTAATAATGGTTTTCTGTTGTTATCCATGCTTTGTGCTGATGTTCTCTTTTTCTCAGTACTTCTTCACATGTCTCGTTCCATATATTTTTTACTTGTTGCCAGTGGTCTTCTGTATTTGTTTCATCTTCCAGCTGTTGGAGAACCTGGTATTTGTTGGATACTGTGATTGAAAATGTGTCTCTTATTTCCGGATTTCTTAGATATCCCTTATTATAGCTGTATGCTTGTGACGAGTAGGGTGTATGTAGGTGGATGTGGACGATTAGACAGACAACACTGATACACCGCTCGTATAGCTCATTGTCCAAGGAATAACTCCAACAGCCTGTATCAATCTCCACTAATGTATTGGATTCACAAATAAATCCCAATGGACGCAGGGCCATTACAAATAATGTAGACATCATCAATTCCAAGTATTCTATAAGCACTCTGCTTCCCGGAATCACTACACACAGCAACTAGGATTCTTCATAAACAACTACTGCAACATCCACCCTTCTCTGCTCTACACTCTAGGCTGTCTCCTGTCTACTGTCCGCTCTCTACTCACTCAACACATGTCTAAATCAACACACTCCTCCCGCTGACTGCCCCTTTCATGCGTATTCACTAAAACCCGTGAAACCCTTTCACGCTCCACTGATCTTCATTCACGCATCACAAAAGCTAACAGCTTGTCTCAAGCAACGCTCACAACCCTGTAGCTAAATTCTTACCATGCACGCATTCTCAGCTCACAACAACTCACATGACTAATAAACTCCCGCTGGAGCATGGGAACATTCACACATGCAAAATACCATCAAAACACTCCGTGACATCCACCCCTTTCCCCACGTGAAAAACCGGGGTTTTTCATAGTGAAGACAAAGATGGGAGTCCTATACATCATCAAAGTAAACAATGCTTCCCTAAAAAATACATACACCCCACCCTAATAGCATACAAATTATTCTAGCGATAATCACATTCAATATCTTTAAAGTTAAACAAAATTCATTTTCATATCAGAGAAATGCATGCATCATTTACAAACTTCATGTAACGTCATCAAACTTACACAAATATAACTACAAGTAAACATGCTTTATTATAACCGTGACAAAATATCTGCCATTACATTGGATTGTCCCGTTACAGGCACGACAGTGAAGTGGAACTGTTGTAAGATTAAAGCCCATCTTGTCAATCTGCTGTTTGGTGACTTGGTAGACCGCAGAAAGACGAGTGGCTTGTGATCAGTTTGTAACAGAAAATGTGATCCCAGCAAATAACGTGACAGTTTGGATACTGCCCAGACAATAGCCAAACACTCTCTTTCAACTGTGGCATATCTTGTCTCTGCCGGCAACAAATTTCGGCTGGCAGAGAGGACAGGGTGCAGGGTGTCCTTGTGCATCTACATGAGACATCCCCCTATGCCCACTGCTGAAGCATCTGTTCTGAGAATGAAAGGTTTGTTTAAATCAGGGAGCATCAAAACTGGACTATTTGAAAAAATGTTTTTAATTTTGTCTAAAGCGCTTTGACACTCATTTGTCCACACTACTTTATTTGGCCTCCCTTTCTTAACTAGAGATGTTAGTGTGTCAGTTAGCGAGGAAAACTGAGGAATAAATTTGTTATAGTAATTAACTAATCCAATTAGACTCCTCACTTGCTTTTTTGTTTTCGGGACCTGTAATTTCAATATTCTATTGACAGTGGCCTCTTCTGGCATTAGCATGTTTCGACCTACTTTATGACCTAGGAATTGTATCTCAGAAAACCCAACTTTTACTTTAGTTGGTCTAACCGTGAGTTTATGTGTACGTAAACAGTGGAAAAGTGATTCTAGTCCTCTCACGTGGTCTTCCCACGAGTCGTGAAATATACAAATATCATCTATATATGTAATTACATCATCTCGATCACCTATAAGCCTTCTCATCATTCTGACACATGTGGCTGGTGCGTTCACCAAACCAAAGCACATAAAATTAAACTCAAACAACCCCTTAGGAGTAGTGAACGCAGTTAAGGGTTTAGCCGACTCTGCCAAAGGAATTTGCCAGTATCCTCTGGAAAGATCCAACTTAGTGAAATACCGAGCATTACATAATCCAGCTAATAATTCTTCTTGATTTGGCATGGGTTCCGCATCCAACACTGTGATGTTATTTAGTTTCATAAAGTCAATGCAAATTCTCAAGGTATTGTCCTTTTTCCGTACAATCACCATCGGAAATGCATAAGGGGATTGAGATGGTGAAATTATACCTAATTGCAGCATCTGGTCAATTTCTTTATTTACTGCTGCTTGATAATGGAGTGGCAATGAGTAGGGTCTTAATCGAATTGGATGATCTTCTGTCAATATAATGTCATGGTGTATCAAGTCAGTCTGGCCTGGGATATCCGTCAACACATCTGAAAACTGTCTTATCAGTTCCCTGACTTGCTTTATCTGATGATCTTCCAACGATGTACTTATTTCTACATCACGGTGAGACTCTGATGGGGTAAGAGGTAGGAGAAGTATTTGCAACTTAACATCATTTTCTTCATATTCCACCTCATCAATAACTGCTGAACACGTAACACTGCTATCAGAAACTTCTATAATGACTGGTTCCAATTCAATAGGGCGGTCCACAAATGCTTTCAACATATTGACATGGAACGTCTTGTCCTTTCCTCTGACACTTATGACGTAGTCCACATCTGTCACCTGTTTAATGACTCGGAAAGGTCCCTGCCATTGAATTAATAAATGATTTTCCTTACAAGGGAGCAACAACAAAACCTCATCATCCGGTTTAAATGACACCAGTCGACTGTTCCTATTTCCGTAAAACCTGTTCTTCGCATTCGCAAGTCGTAAAGAGTTTTGAGCCATTGTGCATGAGTTTATAATCCGCTCTCGAAGGTGAACAACATATTCATAACTAGATTTTGTTTCTTGCTCCTTGTAATTCCCTGTCCACAATTCTTTTAGAATGTCTAGTGGTCCTCTAGGGTTAGCCCCGTATATCAACTCAAAAGGGGAAAACCCTGTACCTTCTTGTGGTGTCTCTCTATATGCGAATAGCACTGCCGGTAAATATATATCCCACAACTTGGGAAATTCAGCGGTTACTTTCCCCAACATCTGCTTCAATGAACCATTGAAGCGTTCACATACGCCGTTGGACTGAGGCCTGTATGGTGTTGTGAATGATTGTTTAATTTCTAACATCTTACAGACGTGCTTCATCATGTCAGAGGTGAACTGACTACCCCTATCTGACAAAATTTCCCTAGGGAAGCCAATTCTACTAAATATTGACATCAAGGCTTCCGACACAGCTTCAGTGGTAATGGTTCTTAGTGGTACTGCCTCTGGCCACCGGGTACATAAGTCGACCAAAGTCAAAATAAAACGATTACCTTTCTGAGACATGTCTGGAAGTGGCCCAACAATATCTATAGCCACCTTCTGAAAAGGTCGACTTGAGAGATCCACAGCCATTAATGGTGCTCTTGGGTTCCTACCTTTTGGACTGAGCATTTGACAAGTCTTGCATGACCTGCAATATAGTTTGATATCCTTATTGTATCCTGGCCAGTAAAAATTTGCCAGGACTCTTTGGCGTGTCCTAGCAACACCCATATGACCGGCAAATGGTGAGTCATGAGCTGTTCTCAGTACAATAGACCTTAACGAACTAGGCACTACTATTTGACGCACTAATCTGTTTTGCGGAGCAAAATATCTAGTAAGGATGTCCCTTTTGAGTTCAAACCATACCCTTGCTGATTTGGTATGCTTTACAATTCCAGTTCTTGCATGGGCAAATAACTTCCGAAGCGATACATCGTCATGTTGTTTAGAAACTACATCCATCATTGATGTCTTAGAACCTGGATCATTGTCTGATAAAGTGCCATCTGATAGTGTTACTATAGGCTGATGTTGTAATATCATATCATCAGCTTTCTGCTGTGCTCGCGTAGTTGCTACCGATGCAAAATCGCTATGTCCCTGCTTCCATAATTTAATGTCCTCGTCAGTACATTCTTTAATTCCATGGACATTGCCTAGTATCAGATCGGCGACCGCATTATCATTAAGAACACATCCTTTTACCCTACCCCGCAAGAATGGCATATCAATATCTATCAACACCAGAGGGTACAACTCTACCCTGCCACCAAAAGTGATACACCGAGCAGTTTGACCCAACCAACGAGACCCCTAAATGCACGATCTCCGCACGCCAACTGTTGTACATCCTGTATCCCTTAAAACAGGTACAGCCTTTTGTCCTATGTAACCTGAATGTAAAATTAGGTTTCCATCTGTATGAACTGCCGATAAACAAGGAAGTGGATGGCCACAAATTAAGATTGGTTTCTCATCTTTATGGAGAACAAGAGAAGTCAAGTCCACCACGAAAATAAGAATCTTCAACTCAAATGTGAAGTCAGTCCTATTGTATGGCTCTGAGACATGGAGAACAACAAAAACAACAACCAAAAAGCTACAGACTTTTATAAACGGGTGCTTACGTAGAATAGAAGGACTGAAATGGTATGACAAAGTCACAAATGTGGAATTGATGACAAGAACCACACAAGGCAGTCCTTGTTCTGGAATCCACAGGGAAAGAGAGGCAGAGGTAGACCAAAAAACACATGGAGAAGAGATCTGGAAACAGAGGTGAAAATGATGAGGAAAACATGGAAAGAACTTGAGCGGATGGCACAAGACAGGAAGACTTGGCATGTGTTTGTTGAAGGCCTATGCTCCTTGGGGAGCTAAGGTGTATTGATTGATTGATTGACATCAAAATGATCGCATAAATCAACCTTGATGCCAGCAAGGACTTCGAACAAAGTGCCTTGCACCAAAGCGGCACTGTCGTTTTGTCCATTTCTGGAGCACAGGCTGGGCGCGCCTTCTACCCGCTAAAAGCAAGTATTTTAACGGCCCGTGCGGCATCATGCCCAATGGTATATCGTCGATATACCGTTTTGAAGACCCACACCGTTGGTATGCGAACTTTACGCCTTGGGCGCAAGCCGCCCAGTACAATTCCCTACATGGGAAACGATTGGAGTGGCAGAATCTGTCACTAATTTGCCTCCCCTGCTTTGCAGTAGTGGACCAACAGTGGCCAAAACTCAAGAGTATCTAATATGCGTCTTCAAAGGTGTCTACCTTAGCACAAGATTACTCTTGGTAGAGTTGGGGATATAAGGATAAGGATGCTTCTATCTCAAGGGAGATTTCATAAGATATTTCAGAAGTCAACAACAATGCTTCATTGGGGAGGGGAATTGTTAACTTATATCTGATGAGCCGCCTTTTATGAAAAAATAAGCAATTTTTAATTTCAGCTCGTTCAAGCCCCCACCCTGATTTACTCAGTGAAATTCTTTTTATTATGGTATAGCTCTGTTTAGAGTATATTTAGTAACTTGACTGAGACAAACATGCAGTACATCCAAAATGATTAAATAGACGTTAAATTTGTTTATTTACAAATAAAAGATTTAATAATCACTTAGATTTAACAAGGTTTTAAATGAATGAACAATGACTTATCACAAAAATTATTATCACTGGTGTGATGTAATGAGGGTTTTATGTAAGAAGTCACTTGTCAGCTTTTAAGTTAGACTTAGCTGCACATGATTCTGCTCCCGCTGGGTTTTGGGGTTCTGAGCTGATAAGTCACTGGAGTTCTCGCGTCTTTGATGAAGATTAAAGACACAGCACGTTCCAAGTAAGATCAGGGAGTAACTGCAAAGCTGATCCCGCGTCTCTAAGACTCTCTGATTATGGTGTCTAGTTCTACGTTAGTCCACTTCAGCCTTCACTTTGTTCCAGAGATTAGTACCCGCACTGGTACCACCAACTAGTATGGTAAAAGAAGAGAAACGAATACCCCCTCGGAGTACTGAGTTTAACGACACGTACTTATGTGTCCCATCTTCCTATTCCACAATCCCATCTACTTCGGAATTTACCCTCGATGAGAAGTAAGATTAATCCCTCGAGAGAAAACTTTCTTTACATTTAAATTGAATAGCTTTGTATTTACTTTACATTCAAATGAAACGGATAATAGTATAGATAGAATATGTTTACACTTACATCTCCACTGGTTGAAAAATGTTCACAATATAGATTGAATATATTTTCATTTACACCTACACTGGTTTAAAAGCTTGCAAACTTTCATTAATTTTAAAGTGAATATGTTTACATAGACATTTAAACTGATTTGTAATTGTAAATATTAGAATGTACATCATTTCTTTCATCTTTCTTTCCCTGCTCCATATGGAGCTTTGGACTACTTATGCTTTTAGTTATTTTTAAGAAACAAGCAATAAAGCAGTCACCAGCCATTGCAGTGGTGGTTCATGAAATTATCATTCTATACGCTGAGTTGCCAGCCTCAAATGACTTGGACATCCACTAGCAATTTTCACATATTAATATTCACATAGCAATATATATTAATATGTGAAAATTGCTAGTGGATGTTCAAGTTCACATGTTAGTAATGAAAAATATAGAATGTAAAATGTACAACTTACGCCAATCTTGGCTCCTAGACTGTTTGCTCAGAGGAATAAAGTTAAGTCACTAGCAGATACCTTTTTACAAGTTTCTAGGTTGTTGTTATGTTAGCAATGAATTCCACGTATGACTCCCTGTTTTCAGTTTCCTCAGATCCCGGTTTTTTTTAAATGGTTTTCCTGGGCTCTTTAAGTCCTTCACGATGTTCCACAAAGTCCGGTCTGATATATATGACATCTGATTCTAACTCTGGCAGTCTGATGGTCTTCTTGGCAGGAGTGAATTTTCACAGTGTCTTAAAACTGCAAAACGGTCAGATTATATTGCCTGTCTACCCCCGCATTTGTTTGTTACGATACTAAGCAGGGCTCCAATCGTTTCAAACATACGTGTATAGGAGGGTAATTTCAAAATTATTTCCGCCTGAAATTATGTGCGTGATGCAACAGGTCACCTCTCCCATATATGTCAATGAAACATCCGATGGCCTTCTCTGCATATGCCTACAATTACATCTTACTTTCTGTCGCGCCGTTATCCCGAACTGGACGTTAATTGTCACAGCACATCTGGATAAGATAGATGTAAATGAAGAAATGTAAGAAAGATTTATAAGATCTCATAAGTGGCTCGTTAAATGTTAGATTCCTATATGTGAGTGGTGAGTAGGTAAGCGAATATTCTCACAAAGAGATAATGTCTTAGAAGAACACTTGAGAATAGATTATATTTCCTTGCGACAAATCTCCCCTATTTTTCTTACTGAATATTATAATTATTATTTAGCCTCCATCCTCTCATACTGAGGAAATGACATATATATGGATTTAAGAGACAGTACATGTAACGACCACTTGAAATTTGACACTGGGGCGTTTTCCGTCATTTCGATCAAATAGGATACAATGAAGTGCTGGGGTTTTCTAGCCTTTAAGACGCCTTTATACTCTTAAGAAAGGTGTAGTGGGTGGCGGTCTGTTATTGCCTGGGGTTAACGGATTTGCAATATTGGCGCAGTAACCGTTAGTAGGCGCCATGAAATCTGGGAATCGCTGGCTAACGCGAAGAAAAGACAGAAGTGTAACATGACAATTACTGAGAATAAAGAAGAGAGAGAGAGAGAAGGGAAGGGAGACAAAGATGGAGAGAGGAATAGACCGTGTTACGACATAGCCTCCCCTTTTAGTTTGACCTGCGGTCTAACTGACTGAGGTCTAGTCTTCTCAATCATTCCTAAAATTCGTTCTTCTCATCTTCGCTTTCCTCGCACTACTCTCCTTCTTCCACCAATGTATCTGACATTCTCCTTGCAATGGACTTGAACTAAAACATTATTGTTTGACCAGATTTCGGTTGATAGGAAATGGGTTTTCCTGACCAGGTCGGTACCATCCTAAACATCCTTATTTTGGTCGCCTTATACGACCTGCCTAAGTGAGCAGTAGTTCTATTCTTTCCATTTCTTATGAGCAATTCCCGGAAACTACGCGAGGTGAAATGTTTACTGGTGGAGTAGTTCTTTTCCAGACTACGTCTGTTAACTTTTCTGCTCCGCCAGTGATCATGACGTAAGATACAGTGCATCCTAGTCCCGTTCTTCAGACGTCGAGTAAAATGTGGCATATTCTACACTTTAAACCTGTGAGCTTTAGACGAAGATGACGCAACCAATCGTGCGCTTGCGAGGCCTCTCTTGTCGATACTTTTGTCTATCAGTCTAGCTTCGCCATAAACTTCTCCCTGGATTTTAGGGTGCGAATAGGCATAAGACTAACATCTGATCCAAGACGCAAATGGGTTCTTGTGTCTTTATTCACCCATTCTGAAATTCAATGACCACACCGGCTTCCGTACATTTGCCTGTGCGGGGTTAGTCTATTTTGCCATTCGCAAGTAGGGGTGACAGGAAAAAAATGGTGTACCCGCGGGGTTAGTCTATTATGCATTTCGCAAGTAGGGGTGGCAGCATGACACATTTTAATGCAAATTTATTAAGCATAAAGAAAATATTATGTATATCCTGTAAAAAGGATCCTGTTACACTCCCATTGAGGCACATTGGGAATATGGTGTTATGGAGAGGTCAACTGGAGATAGAAGTGAAAGAGATGTGAAAGAAATGTAAAGAGCGGTACAGGTGGACTTTGCATGCGTTTTTGAAGGTCTATGCTCCTTTGCGATCTGTAGGGCAGTGATGATAAAGATATACGACCTCTTTTCATGTCTCTTTGAATACTTTCAACGATTTTACAAGGGGACGTGTAGTTCTCGAAATTGTCTTGTTAAGATGATTGTCAATTACATTATTATTTTAGGGGGGGGGAAGGGTGGAGGGGGAGGGACAACAAGACTATTCATCATCATCAGACATATAAATATCTTAGATCGGATGCAATGGATCTCCGGCGTCTTCTGCCTTTTCTCTTGATATTGTGATGGACTCTTTCTTGTCCATCTCTTGATGTTACATTTCCACTAATAGCGCTGTCTTCCCCTTGCACGTTTGCCTTTAGCTCCGCCTTTTATTATGGTCTTCAGTACGGTGCTGTCTTTTTACAAGGCCAACAAATTTTTTACTGTCTAATGTTAACCTCCGTCATTAATTATCTTTTCATCCCTAGTTTGTCTGTGACCCCTTTATTTGTTTTCGTCTCTATCCATGAGACGCGGCGCACTCTTCTATATATCCCCATCTCAAATGCCTCAATTCTTTCCTCTAACTGCTTGTTCATTGTCCATGTTTCTAAACTACACAGTGGTGAAGAATATATGTAGCACTTGATGATTCTCGAGGGTATTACCAGGTTACAACGTCTTGTATACTTTGACATGCATCCTAATATTAGCGGGTTAATGGTGAGCGCCTTTTCAAAGCTAGGCAAACTTTATTTAACAAGGATAATTAAAAAATTAGTAAAATGGAGAAAGAATGAAACTAATAAAAAACAAACTCAAAGAAAAGTAAAACGAGACAGGAGAGACAGAGTCAATACATTTTAAAAAAGCGATGTATGACAAATTTCAAAATGTTGAACGGGTGACTAGAGCCGTGGTTCCCAAACCGTGGTCAGCGGACAACTTATGGTCCGCGGCAAATTTTCAGGTGGTTCGCAGCTGCGTTATCGATTTGGTATTAAGTGCTTTGATTTTGCTCTGATCCTCCCTACATTTTTAGTGCTATAAAAACAAAAGACAGAAACCGTTTGCAAGCAGGGCCGGATTAAGCTAGTACGGGGCCTGTATCAAATGTTAAGAAAGGGCCCTATATAAAAAGAAAACAATAAAACAACACAAATATATTTGAACACATGCATTTTTAATTTGTATAGTAATTATCATTATCAAAAGTAACAATCTCTTTTGACCCATGGTGCTCCTTAGTTCATTTTTAATAAGTTTCAGTTTTGAAAATGATCGTTCTCCACTGCAGTTAATTTACCATTAGTGAAAAATAGATGCGCAAGGCGTTTTCTACATTTGGAAAACAAGACTCCAAAGAATTGTCAATTATCAAACGGTAAAACTGTAACTTCTACAAGGTCTAGAGTAGTGCCAATATGAGAAGCAAGATCAGTTTTCAACAGTACTGTCAACTGCAAAAGTTCTTCACAAAGACTTTCTTCCAGATCTTCCGGATATGATTTAATAAGATTCGATGATCTCGTTACCACCTCTTCAGGTGTAAACGACTGTAACTGACGAAGGAATCCAAATACATCATTCAAATTTTGATAAGCTTTCTGGCGTTTTGACAAGGCAGAAAGCAAGCTATCAATAAGGACAAGAAATGTTCGGCTTTTAAACTGCTGAAATGGCGTTTTTCTTCTTCTTCTTCTTCTTCTTCTTCTTCTTCGTCCTGAAAAGGACGGTGGTTGCGTTGTGTCTGTTTGCGCCTAAGCTGTGATATCTGCACCTTTCGGTCGACACATCCGACTTCTGCACGGCATTTTTTAAGGACCGGGTTTGCCTTCCCATTTCGATCCATGCTCGCTCAGCCAGCCTGCACTGCTGCAGACTGTTTCCAGGACCAGCACGTGGAGGTGGAGCACGGTCTTGACCAGCTCTGGTTCGCTGGTCCTGACGCAGGCAGTCAAGCTATGAGTCGCTGACTGCATTCACTATTGCTGCATCTTGGGGCGTTTGAGATTCAACAAGTGGATCAAGTATGCTGGAACCACTGAAATCATCATACTCTCGATTTCGTTTGTGTTTCCTTCGGGTTTGTTCTTGATAATGTTCACACTCAGTCAGATCCTTGGTCTTTTGCTCTATGTCTGCAAAAGTAGACCGCATAGCTTGAATATACCCCGGCAGGGATTCATAGAGTGCACAAGCTGTATTCAAATCTTGGTCAGAAGATTGCAAAGAAGCACTGGTCATTTGAAAACGCTGTAATACGTGATCCCACAGCATGATCATTATTCCTGTTTCTAACTTCATCATGGTTGAAAGTAGACCACGAACCTGTTGATGACGCTCTGCCTTCTGATCATTGTTATCTGAAATATCATCCAAGACTTCTTTTATTGCAGAAAAGCTGTGTAAAAGTGCTTTTGTTGCATCTGCCCGAGCGGATCACCTGGTATCTGACAGTCTTTTCACAAAGGGCAAATGGTGAAGTGAAGACAAAAACTCGAAGAGATAAAAGACATTTCATCAATGAACTGGCCGTAGAAGCTGAAAATGCTGCAAGAACTGGTAATAGTAGGTGCCTTTATCAAATTACAAAACAACTATGTCACCAGCCTACTGCTATGGAAACACCTGTTAAAGGTAAATTAGGGAATTCAATACCAACAGAAAAAGAACAAATGAAGAGATGGGCTGAGCACTTCATGGAGGTGCTAAACAGACCACCACCAACAGTAACACCTGATTTTAATAATGAAACACCCACAACCACCTTGCCAATAACTTGCGATGAATTCACGCTGGACGAGATCAAACAAGCCGTTAAAAGATTAAAAAATTTTAAAGCTGCTGGAGTTGACGAAATTTCAGGGGAAATGATTAAAGCAGTTAATGACAACAACCTCTTGAGAATTTTAGATATTATAAGTGAAGTATGGAGAGAAGAACAACCACCACAACAATGGAAAGACAGTATTATTGTAAAGTTACCGAAGAAAGGTGATCTATCAGACTGTAATAACTGGCGTGGTATATCTCTATTATCAGTACCTGGAAAATTATTATGTTGCATGATGTTAGAAAGACTTAAATTGCATGATGACGAAAAGATCAGAGAAGAACAAGCGGGTTTCAGGCCGAAACGATCATGTATTGATCAAATATTCACACTAAGAACAATTATAGAAGAATCAGTGGAAAGGCAATCGCCACTTATTATCACCTTCGTCGATTTTCAAAAAGCCTTTGATAGTCTACACCGCCCATCATTGTGGAAGATACTTACAATCTATGGTTTTCCAACAAAATATGTGAATATAATCAAAGCGCTATATGACAATGCAAGATGTTGTGTTAGAACAAATAAAGGGAATACAGAATGGTTTACAGTAGAAACAGGGGTGAAACAAGGCTGTATTATGTCACCACTACTTTTTGGAATAGCTATTGATTGGGTTATGAGAAACTATACCCACAATGAACAATTAGGTATAAAATGGACAAAATGGAAAATTCCTGGGGGACCTGGATTTCGCAGATGATGTAGCATTCTTAAGTTCAACACCAAGACAATCCCAAGAAGCAATAAATAATTTGTGTCATCTCTCGGTTAAAATAGGTCTCCAAATAAATGCCTCTAAAACTAAAGCTATGAACTTTTCTAACGAAACCTTTGATATCATCTTGAACAGGAAAAAACTACAGAAAGTTGAAAGTTTCAATTATTTAGGCAGTAAAATGACTCAGGATGGTGACACAACAAGAGAAATCCATATTAGAATTGCTTTGGCAGCTAGCGCCTTCAATAGATTATCTAACATTTGGAAATTACGATCATTGAATATACATACCAAGCTTCGTCTGTTTAATTCAAATTTTATCTCAGTGTTAACATACGGCTGTGAGAGTTGGAAAATAACAAAATCATTGGAGAACAAGCTGAATACATTCGAGAACAAGTGTCTTAGAAAACTCATGAACATCAGTTGGAAAGAATTCAAGACTAATCGACAAATAAGAGAAGACTCTAGGCAGAAATATGTCTCCGACTATATAAGGAAAAGACGATGGTCATATATCGGTCGTGTCCTACGAATGCAAAACAACAGAATACCACTACAGGCGCTCACTTGGGTTCCTGAGGGTAAGAGGAAAAAAGGAAGACCAAAAGAAACACTCAGAAGAACAATAATAAGAGAAGGAAGAACATTGGGCCTAAATAATGTGCAAGAGCTAAGAGGAGTGGCGTCACAACAAACAACCTGGAGAGCACTGGTTTCTGCCTTATGCGCCGTGTTTGGTGCTTAAAGAATTTATTATTATTTTTATTAAATGGACTTATTATGAGTACCACCAGCACATAATGCAGTAGAAAGGAGTCCCCACCGGTAGGTAGAAGCAGAAAAGAAAGTGTACAGACTTTCAACAAATCCAAAGAAAATGATTGCTTCCGTCCGCAAACAGTTAAGATAAAAAATAATGAAGAGTCACACTAAGTCACACTCTTATGCTCTTTCTCTCACAATTTCGTGACACAAAATGGAAAAACGCTAAAGATGGCATACATCACAAGATCATTGGTTTAACGCTCGTATTAGAAGATGACCAAAAAATTATGTAGATATTTATTGGCGCGGGGCCCCAAAAAGCGCGGGGCTCGTAGCATATGCTACTTTTGCTTCTACGTTAATCCGGCTCTGATTGTGTCAATATTTGACAAGGATCAGTGCGTAGCGAGGGGACCCCTTCCCCACCCAGCCCTCTCCACCCAGCGGCGAAAACAAATAAAGGATTTCTTGCCAGGGTACAGTTTTGTTGGTTTTGTGGGCCCTAAACAGGATCGTGGTGCAGTTTTGTGGGCCCTAAACAGGACCGTGGTGCAGTTTTGTGGGCCCTAAAAAGTATCGTGGTGGGTGCAGTTTTGTGGGTTTTGTTTGCCCTAAACAGGACCGTGGTGCAATTTTGTGGGTTTTGTGGGCCCTAAAAAGGACCGTGGTGGGTGCAGTTTTGTGGGTTTTATGGGCCCTAAAAAGGACCGTGGTGCAGTTTTGTGAGTTTTGTGGGCCCTAAAAAGGACCGTGAGGGGAACAGATCACCAAGGATCGATGAAGCTATGTACATATCAGGACATACATATGTTCGTTCGTAGCAGCACAACTTAAATAGGAGGCCAAAATTCTGTAATGTCATGCAGGATACTGTCGAACGGGTCTGACTGACAAACTTTATTCCGATGTGGCCACACAAATTCACACATGTAGGAATCTAACATGTGTCTCTGTGTTCCGTTTTGACGTTTGTGGCGTTCTTTCGCTGCTTTCCACAACCTCTCTATTCGTTGTGTGTTTGCTCCTGTATTTGGGTCGACAAAATTTGCAGAGTTAAACCTTGCAAATTCTGAATGGTACTATATGCGCGATTGATTAGACACAACTGTCGTACCAGGAAGAATGTTGGCTATGATAAGGGGCATTAGTGTAGCCGCTGAGCGGTCCGGCACTGAAACCATAAAACACTCACTTGTTTCACGACAAATGCCACCGAATACTCACTGCTGTGGAAATACACGACCGACGTTATTTTTTCTGCGTGTGAACACACTTTCATCAATCTCTACCGTCGCATTGGGACCGCCCATTACAGAGGAATTAGCAATTAGTAAATTTGCACAAACCTCACGGAGGTTGCTGTTCCATTTAATGACAGCTTTATTGGCAATTCCTAGCTCTGATTTACAGAAATCATTGCTAGTCATCTCTTTAGTCCAACAGTAAATGAACCGAATAATCTGCCTGAAGGACAGACGTGTGCCCTATAAACATGTGCTAGAACGAACCGAAATGTCCTGCTGACATGTGCGACATCTCTAACGATCTTGGCGAACTGTGAAGGACAAACTCATGACATGATTGTTAGCACACAGTCGGACGGTGTGTAGAATTCCTCGTTCCTGCAAAAACTGCACACAATTCTCTTTGTTACGTGTAAAATCTGACAACTCCAATAAATTCATCTTCCACGGCCTTGACAGAGCGATTGAATGATACGATGTTAGATTTGCCGCGCGAAGACACGGTGTTAGATTTTTGCGCTTGAATTTAAGAAAAAGTTTTTAAGAAAAAGTATGGTGCTTCGTGTGGCTACTAAATTTCAACAATTATAATCTGTGGGTGAATAAAAACACAAGTACAATAACGGAGACAATTCAAGCAGCGGTGGCAGAGAAAAATGGTCACAAAAGGTTTCACCAGAGAATAGGTGGGTAGCCACGTTTTAATGCAGTCCCCGATCACGAACCCATGGAAGTAGACCATGCAAGACAACAATGGCGTCGACCTGACACCCACAGACCCCATAACCATACTGGTCGTGATGTACAACAACATTCATATGGACCAGTACAAAGGCAGAATGTGCACAATGTGTCCACAATCATCTGCTACACTTGTAATAAAAAAGGACATATGTCTAAGAATTGCAGAGAAAGAAACGCAGATAACCACCACAGGCAGTTTCCAACTAACCCAAGGTACCCACAGGAAAACTACACCTATGAACAACAAAGACACAATACCCAGCACAGTTTCTCCAGAGGTCGTCCAATGCAGGGACACGGATTTGGCCCGCGTTAGGAGGGATCTCTAGCTTGTCCGAAGCAGGGGTAGCAACAACAAAAGCTTCAACCATAGGTCCCATATACAACATGAAAAGCGAGGAAAACTGAATGAACTCCACACAATAAGAAAAGAACCACCATTAGTTCACAATAATAGCACTCAAAATGAAGTCACCATACATCCCGACCCAAGTTCTTGTCTAATCACCATTGAGAACAGGAATTACAGAGCGCTAATACATACAGTTTGGTTTTAGACGGAACAGTGGAACAAGAGAGGCAATATTTTGCCTAAGAATATTAGCAGAAAAATATACAGAGGTCCAAAAAAGTATGTATATGTGCTTCATTGACTATAAGAAGGCTTTTGACAGAGTCCATCATGAGAAAATAATTGAATGCCTCAAAGACATAGGTATTGATGGAAAAGATATAAGAATACTCAGTAACCTTTATTGGGAGCAAACTGCCACAGTAAGATCTGGAAGGAATTATTCACCATACATAGACATAAAAAGAGGTGTCAGACAAGGTTGTGTGCTGTCCCCCTGCCTATTTAATTTATACACCGAAAAAATTTTCAAACAGATACAGGAAATACCAGGACTGAACATCAGTGGAAGGTCAATAAACAACCTTAGATATGCAGATGATACCGTGTTGTTAGCTGAAAGCGAACAGGAGTTAAAAGAACTAGTGAGGCAAGTGAACAGCATAAGTCATGAATATGGACTCGACATTAATATTGAGAAAACAAAAACTATGATAATTAACCAAACTAACGATAAACCCACATTAAAGATAAGCGTAAATGGGAAAATCCTGGAACAAGTCAAGAGCTACGTATATCTTGGTCATATAATAACAGAAGATGGCAGATGTGAAACAGAAATCAAGAAGAGAATAGGAATGGCCAAAGCTACATTCAACAACATGAAACATATACTGACATCCAAACAGTTATCTCACAAATTAAAACTGAGAATCATAAAGTGTTATATATATTCTGCATTTCTGTATGGTGCAGAAACATGGACGATGAATAAGCATTTGGAAGAAAGAATTGAGGCTCTTGAAATGTGGATATATAGAAGAATGGGGCGTATCTCATGGAAAGAGATGAAAACAAATAAGGAGGTCCTAGAAAATCTAGGTATGAAAAGAGAACTAATGAGGGAGGTCAAAGTTCGGCAGTTAAAATACTTTGGCCACATAAAAAGGCATAACACCTTGCAGAAGACCATAACAGAAGGGAGAGTTGAAGGTAAACGTGCAAGGGGAAGACAACGCTATAAGTGGGAAGATAACATCAAGAGATGGACAGGAAAGAGTCTATCAGAGTGCACCACCAAGACAAGAGACAGAAGACGTTGGAGATCCATTACAGCCAACCTTCGTTGTGGAGATGGCAACTGATGATGATGATGATGAATACATACAGGAGCATCTGTAAGCCTCATAAGGGATCAACTTTATAAGCAAATAAAGAAATACGCACAGTTCCAGCATTCCAGAACATGTATGGCCTCTGGCAGCCAGACAATCACACATGCATTCGTTATCACTAGAGGCATGAGTAGAAATTTTATCCTAGGAAGAGATTTTCTGTCAAAACACCAAACCCGGATATATTTTGATCAAAGGAAAATAAGAATAAATGAAGAATATGTAGAACTCCAAGATGACATCCTTATTGCATCATTGATTCGTTTAACAGCCCCGCTACTCTCTTACAAAATTCATTATTCCAAGGGTAGGATCAAAGCGTCACAATATATAAAACCTGGACAAACTATTCACGTGGAACCCATACCGGGAGAAGATATAAATGAAGACCCAATGCTATTTATTACGGAAGGAATAGCAGAAGTCACAACAAACTGAGACTTCCCAGTTATGATAGTCAACACATCTGGTAAAACGACAACCATTGCTAGAGGTGCTATCATAGCTCAAGTACAATCATCCTCCTTACGAGACACCTACAAAACTAAACATGGTAACACTGACCGATTGTTGAAGGTGACTTTCTATTTAGCTGGGTCATTACTTATTGAACAATGTTCCATGTAATATGAATAAAGCAATTATAAATTTCTGGCCATTTCATTGCTTTTGATATGTTCATCTTTTCATTCAGTTATTTGCATCGTGCCTTCGATGGTGATTAAGGGAATGCAGTGTGGAAGATTTTGAACAATACTTGAACTTTGCCATTAGATTGACTTGATAAGTCATTTCATTGAGTCCACACATTTTAATGTACAGTTTTACACGTCAAGACAATCCACACATGTTGATCATAAAAAGTACATATTACACTAGATTGAATAGATATATATGTATATCAGTCCTTGTCCAATAAACCGAATTACTGTAGGCAGAACGTCATAACTATATGTACGCGCTTTTGGGGATTCCAACAGCCGACAGTGAGATTATGCGTCTAACAATATAAATATTATGGACTGTTAATTCATCCTTCCCTGAATTCAATTACGTACTAACCTGAATCATTTTATCTCTTCACAATAACCATGGACTGACCCATGTCCCTACTTGAATAAAATATATCTGTGCGGCAATACTATGCCCAACACTGGAAGGAGAAAGGACACGTCTTTACAGCTTGACGGTCAACACAAAAAGGGTCCCGTATCTTAGTCACGGTGCGTGACCTATCAACGCTACCACGTCATAATTCGATAGAGTGTATAGCGTTCAATAGTCCAAAAATTATTTACCTTAGATTATATTAAATGCCGTAACCCCTAAAATTGCACGCTGCCAACCTATAGCAGACGACTGCAATGGAACTACCGTAACAATTCCCTGCCAACCGGGGAAAAAATCTATTAGATAGATTTTTTTCAAAACCTATCTTAATGAATAATCTCAAAGATTTAACAAAAACCCGACATATGGCCGACGATGTTCTGTCTAGAACAGTGTCGTGGTCATGTCGACTAATTAACAGTCATGTAATATACTAATAATCATGTTATATGTGTTATATTAACTAAAAGAAAATGTCAAATATCAATACTCAATTATTCAATTAACTTATTTCTGTCGTAATGAAATGTCATGTCAAGATTAATCTAACTAATTAATATTATATCATAGTAAGTGTGTATTAAGAATGAAGTTATTAAACATCTAGTTAAAGAAAATGAAAGAAAATGTCATAAGAAAAGAAAAAATGAGAAGTAAAGACAAGTAAAGTAAAGTAAAAAAAACCAAAAAATATCAATTAATATAGTTATGTGTGTTTAAAATTAATTATGTGTGTTGAGTAGTTACTAACTATCTAACTTAACTAACTAAGTAATAAAATAGTATGTAATATGTCAACAAACTTATCAAATATACAATATAATTATACCATTCATAATTAGATCTATGAATATTGTCTAAGAATTGAGTGAGCTTTCTTGTCTTTCTTTCATTTTTTCATATTTCATTTGTTTATCTTTCTCTCACATTTCATTTTAATTTCTTTATTAATTCAACTAATAACTAAAAACTAATTAATTTTGGGTATGACGATCCATATGTAGTTATTATACTTGTGAATTTCC
Source organism: Oreohelix idahoensis (assembly GCA_024509875.1). Taxonomy (NCBI): domain Eukaryota; kingdom Metazoa; phylum Mollusca; class Gastropoda; order Stylommatophora; family Oreohelicidae; genus Oreohelix; species Oreohelix idahoensis. The sequence goes on along the minus strand of JAMPIV010004136.1, from coordinate 1,093,630 downwards.
ATGAGAAAAAATAAAAAATGTTCAAATGTTTTAATTCGGAAGAAATGTAGACCTTCATAACGTCCAATTAGTAATGTCACGTAACGAAATTTGTCCAATTTGAATTCAGATATTCTTTCTGACTTTGTTGCAACTAGTTGTAGCATGGATGGACACTAACCAAAGTCCCAGCGTAAATACGAACACAATGTCTTTTGCTTTCATTCATTTCGTATGCCGCATGTCTCTAATAATCATTTATTTGAATTGTAGCCGACGTTTCATTCCCAAGTCGAGAGTTCAACGATAGGATACTGTCTCTTGTTAAAAGTACTTTCGTTAATTCATTCGAAGAGTATCAGTGTTCATAAATCGACATCCGTAGGATTTCGAAAATGTTATTTATATGTGACCGGATTATAATCACGTCCGTTATGTAACAAGTAGCAGTACACAGCATCTGAGTCGTTAACTGTCGCCATGTATTATTGACGTGCTTGACTTGATGTCGTGGTTGAGTTAGAGTGTAGAGTATTTGTTGAGTTGGACAACTGTAGTGAAATCGACAAGGGATAGTGGACTGACAGAGTTATAGATTACACTTTAGATAAGGTGTAAATAGGAGATGGACTTGAGACAACCTGGAAGAAGATTTATTCAAATGATCTCTCTCTCCAGGCCTCAACTCACTTTACTGTCTAAGCATCTCCTGCTCTCTCTCTTTTCTCTTATCATACATAGAGATTATAGTAAAGAGCTAAAAATACAAATATGGATGGAAAGGTCGTGAACAGCGCATTAATAAATGTGTAAAATTTATTAAAGAAGAAAAAGCATGGAATTAATGCATATCATCACAACAACATAAAATTTCATCAATAATCAAATATTCATCGATAATCATATACACCAACAATCACACACACACAGATCACCATTCATAAAACCGTAGAACACAAAGAGAAATAAATAAACTGTCTGCCAGTCTGTCGGTTTTCGTGGGACCAAGTACAATGCTTCAGACAGTGTCTTTTTTTACGTAAAGATATACTCCATGGGTGATGGACTTGACCTGTATAAATCCACTGTAGTCGCTATTGTTGGTGGCACCCCTGATTTCGCGATGGGACTGGAAGACTGTCTATCTCCTGCTGACCAAATAAACAAACTGAGCGACAGCATGTCCGTCCGCTTTCGTGGGACCAAATGGGATAGCTCCAATGTCTTTACGTAAAGATATACTCCATGGATGATGGACTTGACCTGTAAATCCAATGTAGGCGCTATCTTTGGTGACACTAATTTGCGTGAGGGGCTGGAAGACGCTGTATCTCTTTGCTGGCCGCTCCTAAGTGCGAGGTTTTAATATATCCAGGAATAAATACACAGGACGAAGTCACTTGAGGACAAATTGTCCCTTGCGCGCTTATCCGGCGCTAGAATCGGCTTTCGTACTTGGTATAAATCCTGTTTAAACTGGTTTGGCTGTGGTTTGCTGAGTGCCCCGTTTAGGCACAACAAAGGCGGGTGATATGGAATTCTGCTGTAGGCATGCTGAGCGGGTTTGATATTCTGGAAGCCGCAATGCTCTGGCTGGTAATCCAATAGGCGAGTAGAGAACTACTACTGCGTTTGGCGATTCCAGATTTAGCGTTGGCTCCGTGGCACTGCGTGAGCTTAACTTGGCGTTGACAAAAAGGGGTTTTGATTCAGGAACGGGGTGTGACGATTCGTGACGCTAGCGGTATTCAGAACCCTCTAGATCGAAGAGAATATTTCGTTCTTCGCCTGACTGGAATCTGCTCTCGCGAGTCGGTCCCCCTGGAACTGAGACCCAAAAGAGACACCTTTTAACTTCAAGCAACGCTAAAATCAATCTAACTTTATACAGAAAGTTTCGCTCCACTATGGGATTAAATTTATTGTAGTTATTGCTATGATAGTTTAGGGCTGTCTTTAACCATGTCTCCTGTTCCTTAAAAATATCAATTATCAACACGCGCCCGCATAGACTTAATATCTTTTGCACACCCAGGTACCTGTCAGTAACTGTTCTGACAGCAACAATCTACTCCTCTTCTCCCAATCTCAACATACAGGAAACCTAACATGTAGTTACAGTTAAATTAATATGCTTATTCATCTTACAACATTAAATGAATTTACATAAACAGATTACAGCATTTGACATTACACAAATAAATCGTATGTCCCCTTTGGGAAATATATTAGCATTTCCACAAAATGAGTACAAAGAAAATGCAATGTTCTTGCTATAATAATACAGTTGTGGCTAGATCATACGATATAATTATATCTATGCCTGGTGACTGCTTTCCGTGAAAGTTATAGACTAGTGCCTAGCCACACAAGTAAGCATAAAATGATCCTCCCTTGCCACTAGAAATATCTATCAAAAGGAATAAGTGACTATCTCCTATAATCCAGAGTTATTACCTGCATCTCACTATTCCGTTTTAAAGTGAACAATCCACACCTGACATTATCTTACAGAAATGACAGTTAATTTTGCTGACTCTTAACCCAATGGTAAGCATTCGTGGACTGATTCTACGCCTAATATCTGTTATTGTAAGTTTAACATTTAACCCATGATAAACCGTAACAGTGTAAGCACCACTTAATAGGCCGTAGACAGCGCTACCTTATCACTGAATAAATTACTAGGAGAAGTCCTCAGAAATAAATTCACTTCCCTAACAGATATATATAAAAGCTAACATGAATATATCATATTTATAAGATATGTCAACTCACCCCGAAAAATGCCAAGAAATAGGCGAAAAACATTTAGTTCTGTGTTAATGTTTGCCTTATTTCCATAATGGTCTATCTCGGGCCAGGAAAATTTACGAATGTCTTTGTCTATTTTTTTTTTATTTAATGTGTTTGCTACTTCATTTTGTAGCACGCCCCTTTCAACCATCTACCATGTACATGGATTTGTTGGTTATATCAGGACGTGTTTCTTTTATTGTAATATGTTTTTGTTTGTATTTGTTTTATATTATATTATCTCTAGTCGGTATTTTTCCTTTTGTAGTTATAGTTCAACATGGTTTTTAAAAAAAGTTCCAATATATGCTATTTTCTAAGTTAGTATGTTTTTGATTTTTACTGGATGGTTTATTTGGTTAATCTGTGTGTTTCTGGGGCGAGTCTTTCACCAGTTTGGACTACTGGTTCAATTCCTTATTTGATTTTTATATGTTAGCTTTAGTTTTTGTAATATAGTGTTTTATTAACTTTTGCATTTCTGAAGAGCTATTTGTGCCTATGAGATTTTCTACACTCATTTCTACCTTGTGGTTACTACAGTATGTCTTAATGTTTTGCCTCTGTTGGTCATATTTTTTGCAGTCCACTAGAAAGTGCCTAATTGTGTTTGGTTCTTGACACTCTTCACATGTGGGTTCCTCAATCATGAAATATCCAGTTCCCAGCTTGAGTCTCAGCAATTTTTTATTAATTGGTATTTTTAGTTCATCTTTTATTTGACATTTTTTGCTTGGTTTTTTAAGGATTTTATATGAGTGTCTTGCTTTTTTACTTAGGTCCCATGCTGTTATCCATTCTTTAGTTATTTTTTGAGCAATTAAGCTCTTAATTTCAAACTTCCCTAAGCCTACTTCAATTTGGTTATGGCTAGTTCTCCCCCCTTTGGCTTCTTTGTCTGCTAGCTCATTTCCTGCTATCCCCACATGTGATGGTATCCATGTTAGTGTTGCACTGCATCCTATATTTTGTAGATATGTATTAACCTGTAGTATTTCCTCTATAATGTCTGGCCTGCTGCCTTCTGTTCTGTTTCTGATTGCTAGTACTGATGATAGGGAATCTGTGAGAATGGTTACTTTTTTTGGTGGATTTTCTGCAGCTATTTCTAAAGCTTTTAGGATTGCCACTAATTCTGCTGTAAAGATAGATGTATTACTTGTTACTTTGTATCTTTTATAAATTTTTAATTTTGGTATTGCTATTCCTGCTCCTAATTGTCCTTCTTCATCTTTGGACCCATCTGTATATATAGTTAGGCTATTATTTGTATACCGTTCTATGTGCTCTAGTGTTTTACTTTTTGCTGAGATTATGTCGTTAGATTTATTTATGATCTTTGATAAGTGGGAGTCAGTTTCTGGCACTTTTAATTCCCATGGTGGGATCTTTGCTTTATACAGAGCACTACTGTTTATCGCATTAAACAGGTCTGGGTATTGATCCACTTCATCCATTGTTTTCCACCCTGACGGGTATCTATTATGGTTTAATGGAATGTGGCCTATGTACTGGTTACCCCTATCAAAGGTTTTATGTGCCGGGTGAGTTGGATCTTTTGCCACTCTTGCCCAGTAGCTGAATCTCAGTTCTTTTCTCCTTAGCTCCAGGGGTATAATGCCTAGCGCTACTTCTAGTGCTTCTGCTGATGTTCCCTTTGAGGCACCTGCTATTATTGACAGTGCCTGGTTTTGGACTGTGTCTAGTTTCTTCTTATTGCTTGGGGCGGCTGATGCATAGACAACACTGGCATAGTCAAGTTTGCCTCTAATAAATGATTTATAGAATGTTAACATTGTCTTATTGCAGGCGCCCCAACCACTTCCTTTCATATATCTTAGCATATTAATAAGTCCTCTACTGCTTTGCACTAAAAGGTCTATGTGTTTGTTCCAGTTTAGTTGCTGGTCTAGTACCATGCCAAGAAATCTAGTTGATTTTGCTGTGCATACTTTTTGCTTATTAATGCTTATGTCAATTATATTGTTTTTAATTACACGCCCTCTACTGAAAATCATTCCTATGGTTTTTTTTAACGTTTAGATTAAATCCCCACTTGTTCATCCAGTCAGATACTTTATCTATTTGTTTTTGTACTGTTTTATAGAGGAATGGGAGATTTCTTCCCGTTCTCCCATATCGCAGCATCATCTGCAAACTGAGATAGGTTGTTTTTTTTAAGTCCTTAAACTCGTCGCCTAGGTCGTTGACCATAATCGTAAAAATTGATGGTGATATTACTGATCCCTGGGGAATTCCATTCTGTTGCTCATATACCTCAGATCTATCATTGTTTATTTGTACCATGAAGTATCTATCCTGCAGGAAGTTTTCTAGGTAATTGTAGGTTCTGCCTACTATACCTAGTTTCCTGATTTTATGTAGTGCACCCTCCCTCCAACACTCATCATATGCTCTTGCTACATCAAGGAATATAGCTACTGTCTTTTCATTCCTTTTGAAGCCTGTTTTAACATCATGTTCCAGCCTCAGCAGTTGCTCTATTGTACTATGTTGGCTTCTAAAGCCTGCCTGGGTTGGACTGTACAAATTATGCTTTTCGAGATGAAATTTTAGTCTGCTGTTGACTATTGTTTCTAGAATTTTTCCTAGATGTGATGTTAACGATATTGGCCTGTATGAGCTGACATCATGTGCTTCCTTATCTGGCTTTAGTATGGGGATGACTACTGCTGTCTTCCATGAACATGGTATTTTTCCCGTGTGCCAGATTTTGTTGTAGAGGGATGCAATCACTCTTAGAGTTGTATTTGGTACCTTTTTGAGGATTTCATAGCTCAGAATGTCTTCCCCAGAGGTAGTATTGGTTTTTTCTGCTAAAGCTCTTTCTATTTCATCTACTGTAATATCTGCATTTAAATACTTAGCATCCTGTGTGGTTTCCATATTTTCTTCTTTTAATTTTTCTAGCAGTGTTTTTCGTCTATTTATTTCTGCCTTATCTAGACTGTCTATTGAACTAACCTGATAAAAGTATTTAGCTAGTATGTTGGCTTTTTTCTCTATCTGTTTCAGCTCTCTCTGGTATTTTAATTGTTGGGATTTTAAATTTTTTGCTGTTTCCTCCTTTAATTGCTTTTAGTTTTCTCCAAACTGTAGTTATTTGGGACCTATGGTTTAATGTTTGACAAAATTTTCTCCAACTCTTTTCTTTAGCTCTGAATATTATTTTATTTGTTTCATTTCTTATTTTTTATAGTTTGTGTAATTCTCTTCAGTTTTGGCTTTTCTATACTTTGTAAGGGCCCTCTCCCCCATTTCGGTTGTTCTGAACATCTGTCTGTCCACCATGGTACTGGATTTTTATCTTTGTTTCTTTTCCTATTTTTACCTTTTTGTGTTGGTTTTAAGTGCTCAGGCATATTCCTGTTTGGTATATATTTTATTGCTATTTTTAAAATCTCATTTGTTAGTTTTTCTGCAAATATATATATATACTGTTAGATTCAATTTGTTCTATGCTTAGTTTACCTAGCTCTAATTGGAAGGACTCCCAATTTGCCTTTTTTAGGTTGAATGTGGGTTTCGAGCTTTTTGGACTAGTTCTATATTTGTCGTTTAGGTTTATTTCTATGGGTAAGTGGTCTGAGCTGGAGTCATTCAGTACTTCCCATTTAGTAGAGGCTAGGTTTGGTGTTATAATACTTATGTCTATTGCTGTATCTCCTCCACTGTTGCATGGGTTAACCCTTGTCACTGAGCCATCATTTAGTATGATTAGCTCAGCACTTTCAATGTAGTCCAACAGTCTTTTTCCTGCTGGATCATTACTGTTGTTACCCCATGCCTCATGGTGTGCATTAAAGTCACCTACCAATAATGTTCTTTGGTCTGTTTGTGTGTTAATAGTGGCAATGTCCCTATCGGTTATATTACCCTTGGGGCTATAAATGTTTATTATTTTTAAGTTATCTGGCTCACTGTCTAATGTTATACTTATTCCTTCAATATTTTCTGTGTTTGTTGCGTGATAAATTCTCGCAACATCGTTTTATTTCAATATCTATTTTATAACGCAAGGGCAACAACTGCTTGAAATTTATAGTCACTTTTCTCGGTAAGCATTTGTCTTCTCGCGTTGGTATCGAATGCAGTTAAGTTTGAGCTGTGGTCATTTTGCGCTGGACTGCGCATGACTTGTCTTGCTTCTTGGTCGATCGGTTTCCGCCCACCACTAGCGGAGTGAGCGATTTGGAACAAAGAATGCCACTTGAAGAGGGGCTCACTATTTTTTCCTGTTAAGTCAGAAAAAAGGAAGTCCTCTTATGGAATTTCATTCAGATAATACCTCTAGTGTAATACATGCCGGGAGGAAGAATTTCGTGGGAAGGCTAAATTAACATTTTCATTAGAGCTATCGATTTTTGGTCGTCAACGAACAACTGGTTCATAGCCTGGTTTCTGCCTTATCGTCGTCCGAGATGTTGGCGCTTAAAGAATTTATTATTGTATTATTAATTGGAATCTCCCAATTTGCCTTTTTTAGGTGCAGGGGTTTCCAAGGACCATTACTTGCTACTTTGTTAAATGAACTAGGTTTGAAAAACCTTTATTATCTAGAGGATATTTTTGAGGACATTATTTATACTTCGGCAGACGTGTTTTGTGAAGTCTAAGGAGAGTGTGTTCTAATACTTATGTCTATCTCCTGTATTCCTCCATGAAAAGCATGGGTTTTTCACCTGACTACATGTACTGAGCACTTTGAAATATAACATCATCACTTTCATTGTAATGCTGTCTACCGTCTATTTCCTGCTGAATGTTCATGTGATACTGACTGTTTGACCCCATACTATTCGCGTAACCATTTTGTCACTGTGGCGTCCACAATAAATAATGAAGAAAAACGTCAACGGCTGTTACAAGAATCATTGACTTTATACGTCGTGAGTTTACTGACGTCCTACGTGGATTGCCCTGTTATTTTTGTATGAACATTGTTTTGACTGAACACATCTGCACACCACACAAAACCAGACATGCGGATACCATCCATCATCATATGGCATCACGCATCAGTGTTGAATTGTTCCCAATTTAATATTTTGTAGTCTTCATGTATTAAAAAGGCCACGCCCCCTCCTCTTCCCTCAGGTCTATCATTTCTAAGTGTTATATACCCTTGGTAGTTCAGTTTTTGTTTGGGGTTCAGGAGGGTTTCTTGTATTGCAAAGATGGGTTTTGCCTCCTTATACTGTCCCATAAGAGACATCAAGTTCTTCCTGGCACCCCTACAGTTCCACTGGACTACTTTGATAGCTCTAGAGTCTTTGGTCCCCATTTAGTATGGTTAGCTTAGTTATGTTATTGTTTTTATTAGGTTTTTTGATAAGGGATCTACTTTTTTTGGTTTTGCACTTTACCTCTTATGTTCTCTACAAACTCATCATTCCAAGTAACCATTATACTCTGAACTCTTTCTGCGAGGTATGGTAGGTGTAGTTCCACTGTTTCCTTAAATTTTTTTTCCATATTTTCTATAGGCCTAGCTCTTTCTCTCTCTATTTTTTTTAGGATTTCTTCATTAGCTTCTTTTATCTCTGCTATTTTTTTGAGGTCTCTCTCTATTTCCTTTTGTGCTGTTTTTATTTCTTCTAGTACCTGTCTGGCTTGGATGAGGATATGTTCCGTCTCTTCTGTGTTGTCATCTTCTTTACTGTTTATGAGTGTTTTAATTTTATCTTCTTTCTGGATTTTTTCCTTTATGTCTTTCACTTCACTGGTTATTTTGTTTTATTTGTTTCTTAATGATATTTTCTTGAGAGTTTTGGAGATGGTTGTTGGTTTTCTGTCTTTCTTTTATTTGCCAGAATGGTTTGTTTGTTTCTAGTGATTCTTTTAATATGTGTTTTGTCTCTTGATAGACTGGGCATCCCTGATACCTGGCACTGTGGTTACCCTGGCAGTTTGCACATTTTCTGTTTTTGTTTTCTCGTTTATAATCTTTGTCCTCCTTAGCCATTGGACAGTCCACATGTCTGTGTGCTCCCGCACAGAAACTACACCGTGTCGCTCTTTTACACACATGTTGGGTATGGCTAAAGCCTTGACAGTTTGTGCATTGTATAATGCTAGGTATGAATACCTCTGTCATTTTGGCTCTCTGGTGGAGTTTGACTTGCTTGGGTATTTCTGTGCCCTTTACACTTATCACTACCACTGTCGTATTCTTTTGCTCTTTGGTTTTGATTCTTTCTACTTTTTCTATCTCTGTTTGTGGGTTTTCTTTCGTTATGTTAGTGTGGATCTCCTCTTCTGTTAGGTTTGAGTCGACCCCTTTGATGACGAATCTTCTAATTTCCTTGATCAATTCAATCTTTACCTTTATCCCATGTGCGAGTTGTGCTTCTTTTGGGTTACTTTTTAATTCATGTAACAGTGCCTTGCCTTTTTCTGTGTTGTTTACAGTGATTGTTACTCCATTTCCATGTCTTTGCACTTTGTCAATATATTTTTTTTCCTATTATTGCTTCTAGAATGACCAGGATTTTGTCATCCGGGAGAGATCTCAGTGTGGCTTCTGTTCCAGCTATCTGAGTTATTTTGATTCTGTTTTTGGTTTCTTTGTTTTCTCCTCCTCTGGTTTCCTGACTTTTTTTGCTTGTGGTCTCGTGGTTGTCTTCTTTCCTGTGTCCTGTCTGTTTGTTTGCTGTCCGGGTTCCTGCGTCTTCGTTTTTGTTGTTTCTGCTTACTGCAGTTTTAATTGCGCCTCCTTTCAGATTTTCCTTTATTGTTTCTATTTTGGGTCCAATTTCTGTGTTTCTGACTATAGGGCTAGTGATCCTGTTCTTTTCTGTCGGGTTTGGTGTTCTACCCTTTTCAGCTGGTTTGACCCATGCTTTTCCCTCTCCGGATTGCGACCTGAGCATTGGTGGCATTGTGATTTATCCTCTGGTTCACTCTGTCTAATGCTAAATAACACAAATTATGATAAATTATGACTAGGCCTATTTATTTTACTAAAAATAAAACAATTTAAAAAATAATTAGTAGATTATTTCCCTTGGCATTATAAGCTGGCTGCACTTCTTTCTCTCTTTTTTTTTTTTTTTTTTTTTTTTAAATATTGGCTAATTACTCTATCTTTATTTTATACCTATCACTGATGACTTACAATTAGTATTTATGCTCTATCTATGCTAAATTAACACAAGACAAGTTCTTAATATTTTTTTTTAATATATAAATTTTAAATTATGTTTAGATATAAATAGTTAAAAGCTGACTAGTCCTACTACTAAGCTAGTAAATTTGAATTAACTTTAATTTTGTTCACGAGCGTCTCAACGATGAAAGATGCCTGAACAAGATGGCTACGGCACTTTACAAAAGAAGACCCCACGTGGTTGGCCTACCTGGGCTTATTTATTCACTTATATTTTTATTTAAACCAATACTCCAATCAATTATTAACTAACGTTAAAAGCAATTAACCAATACTAGAGGTTATTAATAATATTGAGATTAAGTATGTTAGCGAAGAGAAAAAACTTATCTGAAATTCGTCTTGTGTAGCGTACTGAGAACTTTCACTCCTACTGAAGAGGTATGATGTCTTTGTCTATTAAAACCAGTCTACTCTTATAGATTACAAGGGACGCTCCCCCCGAACACCTGGCGTGCGTATTTCTACAGAAGTTCGGCGAAAGACGTAATCTAGAGAAGACAAAAGAAATCGTGTGAAAGTTCCCCAGGCCTCAAAGGGTACCCGCCGCTCGTCATCAAACGTTTTAAAGCGACCAGAGAAATTCCCCTGTTGGGACCACAGAGGGTACCCGCCGCTAACGAACCGTTTCTTTCACAGAAACCGTCTTGGCTCGTTCTAACACTTAAAGCGGACCCGAGAAATGTTTCTCTGGTCGAACAGGTGCGTGTAGATAACATTACGTCTAGCGTTAGCTGACCGCAGCTGGCCAGCGTAAACAACCTCGGGTGGGGTTTGAGAGGGTGAGAAAGTTTGGCCACAAAGGTAGAAAAGGAAAGAAAAAGAAAATACAAAATGTCTCGGAAAACAGAACATTTAAAGGAGTAATCAAATTATGGACAAGATGGTAAAATAAATTATCTTTCACGTGACACTTGACATCCCGTAAACTCGTGATATATTTGATAGTATCGGTAACGAAATTTGAAAACATCGTTCTTCGTGGAATTGGGACTGTCATGATAGTAGAACTTGAAATTCTGTTAAACGATTGTAAGACCTTGAATTCAAACGTCAATGCCGTAGAAAATTGCCTGCATCTGATGGAGATATATTTGTGTACAATTTAGTAGCACATGTTTACCTCAAGTTTAGGAGGTATTTAATAAAAATGTTCCCTATTTATTTTGAGCGCATTGATTAAATCCATGTCGCCTTCAGCAGCATGCCTTTTATACAGACAAGTAGACGATATGCTGCATTGGCTGAGCATAGTTAGAACAGTCAATCCCGTTACTGTCTATTGTAGGCATGGTAAAACAAAGACAGAAATACAAAGTGACATAGTAGACAATATAGCAAAAGTGTCACCTAATAGAAGAGTATACCTTAACTAATATATGTACGAATAGATTACTAGGAAAGAAAAAAAAAATGATGATGACTGACTATGCTGAGTCATCAACGATGTGACGAACAGTTTTAATGTAACCTGTTATCTGCGTGACGCAGAATCAGGTACTAATTGTAATTTTAGACAATGGTGGTGAAAGTAAGCACTTTATCATGCTCGATAACCATTCGAGCCTCTCTATTGTTATGAAATGTAACCAGAGCTTCACCATACCTGTTGTTGGTAGGTGGCAACAGACGCACAAACTTCACGTCTGCCGTGTACTTAAAGAAATTACTAAGTGTCTGCCATGTAGTACCTTGTGGCAGATTGCTAACTAACAAGGTACGAGAATATGTACCCTTCCCAATATAAGTAGGACCATTGTCACTAACATGGGAAAAAGATTGATGTGCAACATGAGTTGCTTGAGATACCTTGCCATGTATGTCCCTCATGTAAGTATTATTCTTTCTATAGAATGGAATAATATGTTGGGCCTGAGTATGGCGACCCTTGCCCTGTAATAATGTATTTATAGCACGTGTAGTCGTAGAAGGATCAAAAGAACGACCTGCATTCTTTTGTTTAAATGTGCTGGTATTAATTTTATTTGGTATCTTTCCGTTATTCTTAACTCCAACATTATTTTTCAACATCTTAGTCTTCTTAGTACTCTCCTTTTTAATGTCGAAAACATCAACAGTTTTCTTTGGATCAGTTGTAGACTGATCCTGTCGCCAACATCTATTTTCAGAATTGGCAGTAATATTCTGCCGAGAAAAAGTATAACTCCCTCGGAATGATCTTCTACCTGCCACTGTGTGTGTTAATACCTTAGTATCACTCTTAGTGCTGACTACTTGTCGTAAAATAGGCTTTTTATTGTTTTGATGGAGAGTCTCATCATATTCCTCTTCTTCAAAAATAGTACCAAGACTAAAATTAGAAACAGCTGTGCCACATGTATTAAAATTCTTGGCACGCAGTGTAGCCATTGCAATGACGGCGTTAGCATTGTAATAAAATTGCAAATTCCTCCTTTCCCAATCTATAATCTCTTCTGGGGTGCAATCCTTGCTGCCATGAATACGACCCATCATAAGATCTGCAATAGGATTTTTTAACATGCATACTTTAACATGACCTGTGAAAAAAGGTGTGTTAACATGAATTATAGCAGTGGGGTAATGTTCACATGTCCCCCCAAAAGTCGTGCACCTGACATGTTCCCCTGTTGCACAACTGGGATGAACAAGTGACTGCCGGACTCCGATAGTGGTCGATCCGGATCCTCTCAACACTGAAACAATAGAGCCATTTACAATCCCTCTGTTAAAAATCAGAGAGCCTGTTCCATCATTGGCTGCAAGACCTACTTCTGGTAGAATATGTCCGCAGTTCAATACTGTTTCCTTTGCTTTCTGAAAAACAAGATTACATTCTGGGCAACTATTTGCCACGTTATAATTAATTGCATAACATGTAGAAGAAGACTGTATTACTTTATCGTTTTGTGGAACATCTGGGGTTGTATTATTAGTAATTGCTGCCCCTGCATGATGATGCTGATGAGACGATCTACGAGACTGAGATCGATGACGAGAATGATTATTAGAATTTTCCCGTTGTCCCCTGTAGTAACTGTTATCTCGATGTCTCGAGCTCTGATCATAGTTATTCCAACTATTGCCAGTATTAGAGTTGTATGATCGGTTATGATTTGTATTGCGTTGACTATTGTTGTATCTCGACTGAGGTGAATAATTCCTATTTTGAGGTCTACCTCTATTAACGTCACTCTTATTGTTGAAATTATTATGTCCCTTATGAAAATTAATATTATAATTTCCTTTGAAGTGACTTCTATCTACACTGTGTGTTCTTGGTTTGTCATGACTGTGGTATGACATATTAGAGGCCACAGGTAGAGGATCCCTTATTAGCGAGTTAGAAATGCTCGCATTCGGATGAGCAGTGCAATAGTTTATTGAAATTTTTTCTAATTCATCAATAGTAGATGGTTTACGTTCTTGCAAATAGGCAAAGAACTGTGGGCTGACAGAGGATAACACTTTATCCCTCAGTAACAAATCGACTAACTTGTCGTATGATTTGTTGACACCTGCCAGTTCCACCCATCTGTTAAAGGTATTGCGTATGTTCGCAATAAAACCTGTAAAGTCTTTATTAGAATCTGGTAGAAGACTTTTAAAACGTAATCTGCAACCCTCTTCGTCCAAATGGAAACGACGCAATAATAAGGCTTTAATGGCGTCATATTCACCAGCTATTGTTGAGTCAACATTTTGAACTGCACTTAATGGTTCCCTGTCCAGCAATTCACTAAGTTTTAAAGCCCATGTATGTTTTGGTAAGTTATTTGTTGTGCATACCTGTTCAAAACGTGCTAGGTACGATGAAAGGTCGTCGAGGTTCAATTTGAAAGGTGGTAATTTAAAGTTATAATCAGGTTTGTTTTGGTTGGATGAAGATCCATTTTGAGCATTATCATTCTGACTCGTATTAGAACTTAGTGCCAGTAATTTGGCAGTTTCAAACTTAAGACGTTCCAATTCAATTTCTTGTTGCCTTTTAATTTCCTCACGTTTCATTTTATTCTCTTCTTCAATCCGTAGGATTTCATCTCTTGCCACTTTCCTTTCTTCTTCTTGTCTAGCAATTTCTTTTTGCTTCTCTAATTTAAGTTCACGTTCTTCTTCTTCCTTCCGCAATGCAGCTTTTTTCTCTGCTTCTTCTGCTTTAGCAATTGCTTTCTGTTCTTCCATTTTTGCTTCATATTTCGCAAGTTCCGTTGTCGCAAATTCCAGGAGTGCATCTCCCTTTTTATTACAATCTTTTCCAATTCTAATGAAATGGTCCAAGTTAAGCATTCTTGACGTTAATTTTGTAAGTAATTACTAGTCTATCGTAATCACCAATAGAATTTATGTAGTTATTTGTACTTACTCAACGTATGAATACTCAATATAAATAATTATAATATTTTTGTACTGTTATTTGTAAGTTCCACAATATATATAATATTTTGTAATAATATTATATGTACCTACTAATATATATCATAAATAGTTATGCTATTTATTTAAGTTGCTGAATTTATATCGTGCACCTAATATCAATATTTAATAATTATGGGTATTATCCCTACATAATTAGGTTTTTCAATTAATGATATGTGCTAAGTCCACACTGTAGTACTAGGAAAGTGTACTACTTAACATCTAATGTGTCTGTCATACTCAAGGCAGACCATAAATTTATTATAATTAATCAGTATATATTATGCTATTATGCCTTAGTCATAATATATAAAATGTATCACTAGTGTATGGACCATTACTGCAACTTGATGCAATCCCCTAATTCTTCATCAAATATCATAAAAATTAATCAAATTAATTTACTATGTTATTATTGATCAAATTATAATACTATTATTATATTATTAATGTATGAGATGAACAAAAACAATACAATTCATCAACCAAGGTTTTACAAAACAGCAGTACGATACAAAAGTGACATTTCACAAAAATAAAAGTGATTTTATGAAATAAGTATACTAACCGGAAATGCAGAAAGGTCAAGGATAACTAAGGCAAGATAAACTATGAACACTAGGAATAATGACGTCACAGGACTCATCTGACGGTTATTACAATACATCTAAATGAACATAAAGATAGTAAAGTCAGGATTAACGAGATAGATTACAAACAATAATACAAAACTCAATAAAATGAAACTGAGTACACTAGAATACACCAGTTATTCACAGAACTGGACACCTAACATGCAAGGTCAGATAATGGCAAATACGAACGAACAAGCCATCGGCAGAATCATCGATGGGGTTCTTCGCCAAATGCGATTATTTAACGCACTTACAGACCAATTAAAACCAATTCGGACATCCAGGGAGCCATGAAATTGGTTTTAATTCTCCACGCCAACCAAACCCACTAATTAGTAACAAAACAAACGGTGGAAAACAAATATAACATGTATACATGAAAAGGAATAGACATGCCTGTGTAAAAGGCGAAATGGACTCAGCACTGTGTTTTCTAATTGACAAAAGTCACAACTAGACTTATCTTTTTGTGCTGCGTTAATACTCCGATTGATGCTATTTCCTTCAACGGATTAGACCAATGTCTCAAACTGCTTGCTCCTCATTGATAAATGAAGTTTTTCTATCCTTTTGTCTTCTTAGATAATGTATTTTTCATCAGAATGGACTACGCTGACGGTTGTCATCTTGGTCTTAGGCATTTACGCACAATTTGGTGACGTAAGGTTGCCCTCTAGAGGTAACTATGTGTAATAGGTCATACTTCAGCGCATCACGTGATAGTCTTTTGAAAGTAAACAGTTATTGTCCGTATGAATGAGATTTCGATTAGTTTCTTACAGAAAAATTTCTCGATCCCCAGACAATGGGCACCACTGGCCACCACTGTTGAAGGTGACTTTCTATTTAGCTGGGTCATTACTTATTGAACAATGTTCCATGTAATATGAATAAAGCAATTATAAATTTCTGGCCATTTCATTGCTTTTGATATGTTCATCTTTTCATTCAGTTATTTGCATCGTGCCTTCGATGGTGATTAAGCGAATGCACGGTGGAAGATTTCGAACAATACTTGAACTTTGCAATTCGATTGACTTGATAAGTCATTTCATTGAGTCCACACATTTTAATGTACAGTTTTACACGTCAAGACAATCCACACATGTTGATCATAAAAAGTACATATTACACTAGATTGAATAGATATATATGTATATCAGTCCTTGTCCAATAAACCGAATTACTGTAGGCAGAACGTCATAACTATATGTACGCGCGGTTGGGGATTCCAACAGCCGACAGTGAGATTATGCGTCTAACAATATAAATATTATGGACTGTTAATTCATCCTTCCCTGAATTCAATTACGTACTAACCTGAATCATTTTATCTCTTCACAATAACCATGGACTGACCCATGTCCCTACTTGAATAAAATATATATGTGCGGCAATACTATGCACAACACTGGAAGGAGAAAGGACACGTCTTTACAGCTTGACGGTCAACACAAAAAGGATCCCGTATCTTAGTCACGGTGCGTGTAGTGGGTTTGATGGTATTGTATGATGGTGATATTACTACGTGTGATGCATGAGGTCAGCTGTGAAGGCTCCTGAGATAAAATGTAGCTGTGAATTGTCAGAAGGCCCTTCTTGCTACCACTACGACCTCACACCTATCTTTTTTTTTACTAATGAATGTGGCTACGTTAAATGTCTAGGGTAATGATGTGTAATGTGTTGTGGTAGTTTACAGACACATACACAGATATTTACTAAGTCTAATAATATTAATAAAATGTTATAATACACGGAACTAACTCAGTTGTGTAAAATTTTGATAGTAATTTTCTTACATTTATTTGTTCTGGACCAAGGTTTTATTTTGGCCAGAACATATGAAAAGTTTTAGAAATTATGAAAAAATGCATGAATATTACATAATAAATGCAAGGTGAGTACATATATATGTTACTAGACTAGTTAATATTATTATTGTTTACAGTATTAATATATGTGGGAGAACAGTTAATTGATGTGCTGTTGGGGTGGCCTCATCACTCCCTGTCTATGGCGATTACACAGTGTCCAGTTAATTGATGGAATTTTTATGGGTGTGTTTCTAATTAAGTTGAGTTGGTGAACTCTCAGCAGACCAGGCGCTCACTTAACTTGAAGGTGTAGCTCTGGTGCTGAGATCTGGTGGCCCCACCTCTCCGTGCTTGGGGGCAATATCAGAAATCTGGTGGCCCCACCTCTCCGTGCTTGGGGGCAATATCAGAAATATGGTGGCCTCACCTCTCCGTGCTTGGGGGCAATATCAGAAATATGTTGGCCCCACCTCTCCGTGCTTGGGGGCAATATCAGAAGTCTGGTCTGATCAAATATTACTGCACGGGTCCACTCTGGTAAAATTCAACAACTCATTTGACACCGCATTGGTGCCAACTGAAACTCACAGCTCTGCAATCAAAGTATTAATCATGTGTCAAAATTCCATCCTCTAACCATTTCTGGACACAACACTACACAACAACAACACCACATAGACGGGTCAGATTTTTCTGACCAAACAACACATCTTACCAAGTTGATTTCACATAGGATAAGTTCTCCCAGACTACGTATTCTGAAATATGTTCATTAGCTTCCTGCCATAGAATAGGATAGGTGATATGTTTCACTGATCTCAACACTTGATCTGTCCTTCCTAAATCCTTGCTGGAGTTTATGTATTTTATTGTCTCTAGACCCTGAACTGGGGCGGGGGGTCTAGAGCGAACCCTTACTTGTTGTAAGGAACAGATTATGCTATTGCAGTATCAAATCACTCGAACCTTAAACAAATATTAAAATGTACAAAGAAATAATTTCAGTCTTACCAGAAATATAAATATAGTACACAGTTAAATAAATGCTAGCAAAACTCAGCTGAGCTGCTGGCCTTATGAAGGCGTCCCTCTAAATACTTCAATAGCTTCTGGGAATTACACCACTTAATAATTCACTGTGTCTACAAGGACAGCTAATACTGAATGGCACAAAATGCGCGTCTGAGCACCGATAATATCTTCATCTATGGCCAATCGCTGCCTTTTCTTTTTTCAAATTCAAATATCCTACCACAAAGTCATTTCAGTCAGACCTCAGTCAAGTATGCCTTATTGTCTGTTGGTCCGTCCGTCTCTACTTGCGTTTCACAAAAAAACACACTTGTTTTTTGAACCAACCCTGCTTTCCCCTACACAATTCTGCCTTTAAAGTTATTTTTAGCCACAATTCACCATCCCACCCCGTCTCTTCATTCCACTAGATTTTAGTACTTGCATCTTTCAAGGCCACAACTTTTTAAAAAATTAGTGACATGTTTTATCCCAATGCAGACGTTCGCTGATATGAACAACACAGTCTTTTGTCAATATCTTTCGTATTATCTGTCCGTCTGTATAAATGAAAGCATATTATTTCACTGCTCAAGATGGGCCATCCGGCCAGCTAGGTTTTATATTCCTAACATTATTATTAAGAAAAGTGACTTTTCAAATATTTTCTAGAATTTTCTGGAACGCGCTCATCACTGCATTCAAATAAACGGGCTAAGTTATAGCAAAAGCGTCCAATAGATGACTGTGGCGTATAATATCCAAGGTCCCTTTTGTCGATTTCTTTACTTTATATCAACTTGGGGACGTGACTTTTTCCTCCTTTCCCCACCAATTTGCGTCCTTTTAGCACTGCTAGTTTCAAGCACGCGTTCAGTCAGATTTTTCCTTTTGATCGTTTTGCCTTCAAGTCTAACAATTTAATTTCCATGGCGGGTGATGACCCGCGGCGTGGGCGATCATGTATTCTAGCAGCTTACGCATTAGTTTTTATCCCTACGTTGTATCATTGGAGATATTTTAACGTTGCATCATTGTTAATTTTGTGACAGTGCGTGACCTATCAACGCTACCACGTCATAATTCGATCGAGTGTATAGCGTTCAATAGTCCAAGAATTATTTACCTTAGATTATATTAAATGCCGTAACCCCTAAAATTGCACGCTGCCAACCTATAGCAGACGACTGCAATGGAACTACCGTAACACCGACATAATGCAGGCGAGAGTCATACCCATCAATCCCCGCCCCCGCATCAGACCACACAATACACCACCCGCCACCCCATTGACTCTGCTGCATGGCACGTTAGGTCTAGGTAGAGGTAAGACTGATCGAGATAGGAGGTTTCATAAACAAAACATCACTTTGCAGAACCATACCCATCAGTCCCCGCGTCAGACAACACAATACACCCCCCGCGGCCCCCAAGGTTCAGTGCAAGTGCTTCGACACACCATAATACCCCCATGGAGAAAAGCGGAGAGTTCAAAACAAGCTAAACAATTGCCCGGAGGATACCTGGAAGCACCGAAAAGAGAAATGATATACACGGATGGCACAGAATATTATCAGAACACCCGCAAATATCGAACAAGAAGACAACTAGAAATCGATTACACTGACAAACAACATTTTTCTTTCTTATATAAGAATAAGTGTTCTTAGGTCAGTTTCTTGCGCTGATTTCAAATTTGAAATCCGTTTATCTCTATCACGTCGGGTTCTTAAGATATTTGTGAATAAATATATTTTTGGGAAACCGTTATTTGCTCCGTTTCATTTTTACTATATAACTTTTTAAAAATTAATAAAATGCAAAATAATTCTACTTTTTATACTGCTAAAAGATGCATGACATATGTTACGTTATATTTCAAATAGTTACTGTATTTTAAAATAATTCTGAGTGAAATATGGCTTCTAGAAGTTGTAGAAATTAGGCTGATCTGTTCTGTTACGTGTGCGGATATTTTACCGATCGTGTTCACCAGAAAAACTTTACACCATTACTAAAGAAAGCATATGAACTTTATTTCGATTCGAAAGTTGATGATGCAAATAAATCTTGGAAGCCAAATGCAGTTTGTTCGACTTGTGCAAATACATTGGCAGGTTGGTTACGAAAATCGCCGAAGCATAAGTCGATGCCTTTTGGAGTGCCAGTAATATGGCGTGAACCGACAAATCACGCTACTGATTGTTACTTCTGCTTGACAAATATCTATAGTTTCACTTTTAAAACTAGAAAGTCTGTGGTTTATCCAAATATTGAATCGGTTTCGAAACCAGTGCCTCATGATCCAATCACGTGTCCGATCCCAGTTCTACCAGAACAATATCCATTGGACGTGAATGAACCATCAGAAAGTGATAGTTTACCTGCTTTAGAAAATAATTCTGACTCGGATTATATACCGGTGAATGATGGTGTTCACTTAATTAACCATTCAGAACTTTCAGATCTAATACGTGATCTCGCTCTCACCAAAGGACAAGCGGAATTACTCGGTTCGCGACTCAAAGAATGGAATCTTTTAGCGCCCAATACTCCGATATTTAAATTTCGTCATAGACACAGAGAACTTGTTCAATACTTTGAGATGGATGATGACATTTGCTATTGCAAAGATGTAAAAGGTCTAATGGTGCACCTCGGTCATGAGCACATAGTCAACGAATGGCGACTTTTCATCGACTCTTCCAAGACTAGTCTAAAAGCCGTGTTATTGCATAATGGAAATTTATTTTCATCAATTCCAGTCACCTACTCTGTTCATATGAAAGAAACTTATGACAATATGGCTATACTTTTGGCTAAAATAAAGTACAATGACTACCAATGGCGGATTTGTGGAGACCTAAAGGTCATTGCAATTCTCACGGGCATGCAGACTGGGTATACTAAATTTTGTTGCTTCCTATGTGAATGGGACAGCCGCAACAGACAGGAACATTATGCAAGAAAGGTGTGGCCTATCAGGGATCGTACGCAGCTCGGGCATAAAAATGTAATACACGAGCCATTAGTTAACAAAGACAGCATCATTTTACCACCGTTACATATAAAATTGGGACTCATGAAGAATTTCGTAAAAGCGTTAGATAAAACGAGCAAAGCTTTCACTTATCTTCGAGAAAAGTTTCCGCAAATTAGCGATGCAAAGATAAAGGAAGGTATCTTTGTAGGACCTCAAATTAGGAAAGTTATTGCAGACAAACAATTCGAGAACTTTTTACATGGTAGTGAACTTCGCGCATGGATGGCATTCAAATCGATCGTCGATTACTTTCTGGGAAATCACAAATCTGTCGACTATGTGCATATTGTTAAGCAGTTCATAGATGCATACAGAATTATGGGCTGTAACATGTCCCTCAAAATCCATTTGCTCGATTCGCATCTTGACTTTTTCCCTGACAACCTTGGCGAAGTCAGCGATGAACATGGAGAACGATTCCATCAAGATATCGCCGTAATGGAGTCACGTTATCAAGGACGGTGGAGTGTGACCATGCTTCATCGCGATGTACCACATGCCATTCACCGACGAAAGTCGACTGCAAAGAAATTCAAGCCTACATAACTGTTATACTTCTTGTACAAATGATGTTGTAATACTGTATGCCTTGTTAAAAAACTTCAATTGCGTATTTCTAGAGATCCCGACCTAATAGAGAAAAACGGTTTGCAGATTTAAAAACAGCGCATTAAAATTGACCAGAAAAACATAGAAATGTTAGAGAAAGAAAAAAAAAATTTTTTTTTGTTAGCCAGTGTTATATCGATGTAGATCACAGAACGATCGAGCTGTTTCATTCCCTACACAGGACCATATAAATTACATTTCTACAAATCAACGTCACTTCAATCCACAGAAGAGACTCTTTCCACCACCATCACCCAACCAGACGAATAATCCCTTTGATGTCCTGCCACTCAACCGGATGGATAAATTGCCGTAGTGAAAGTGAGAGCGCACAAGTACATTGCTGTAGATGAAGAGAGAGCGCATAAGTACATTGCCGTAGAGAAAGAGAGAGCGCACAAGTACATTGCCATAGAGAAAGAGAGAGAGCGCACAAGTACATTGCCGTAGAGGAAGAGAGAGCACACAAGTACATTGCCGTAGAGGAAGAGAGAGCGCACAAGTACATTGTCGTAGAGGAAGAGAGAGCGTACAAGTACATTGCCGTGGAGAAAGAGAGAGCGCACAAGTACACTGCCGTGGTGAAAGAGAGAGCGCACCAGTTATTGTGCTAGTAGCCAAGACGACATCTCTAACAATCTTGGCGAACTGTGAGAGAGATTTGCCGCGCGATGACACGATGTTAGATTTTTCGCGCGAATTTAAGAAAAAAAAATTAAGAAAAAGTATGGGGTGCTTCGTGTGGCTACTAAATTTCAACAATTATAACCTGTGGGTGAATAAAGACACAAGAACCCGCAAATGTAATGTTCTCAGTTTGGGCGTGTTCTAAATCCGTGTGCAGGGGTTTGGGGAGGTGACTCAAGTTTCTCAGCTCGTTCTCTCACGATAACCGTAGTTTGAGTTGGGCCCCGTAAGGGCGCATACCGACATCCACTAGTTTAGGTGTAAATACACTCATCTAAGACAATCTCCTTCTTAGGTTGATGGGATGTTGAAAGGTAATCCAGACATATATCCTTCTCCAAAGATTTTAGTGGAGGACTGCTCCTTTAACACCACCTCTCCCTTGAGAGGTGAGTTAAATAATAGTTTTCCACAAGGTACTTCGGGTTTCCCTCCCATTTCGGTTTGTATCCGCTCCTCTGTAAGGAGGTGTTCATATTCTGGCGCAGGGGTCTCCTCCGACTGCTCCCCGTCCTTTCCTGTTACAGCAATCTCAGGCTGCATTGGGCCCTTTAAAGTTCCTTCATGATCTCCTTTAAGTTGGGAGAAAATTATTTCCTCTGATGCAACCTTCCCGTTGAGACGAGGTGAGAGTAAATTTTTAATCACAGAGGATGCCTTAGAGATGTGCTGCATTCGACCTTGCTCACATTCATCTATGAGCCGATGCGTGAGACTTCCAGACTTTGAAGTCTTAATGAGCTTTTCCGTATCCTGTCCGGCTTCTACATTTTGCAGTGCTGAAACGTTAAAGGTCGTATTACTGCCTCCACTGCTAGTGCGATGATTGTACTCCTTTAAAACTGCCTCTCCCGTACGAATCGGAGAGACTACATTCTGCAGTTTCTTCCTATCATGTTTCGTGGAAGAAGGTTCTCTGTGACATCTTTTCACCTCCTTCTGCACAAGGATGGTGGATGGGGTTTGTTTTAATGATTTAGAACAATGGACTCTAGTGTTAATATTCCTCTGACATGTTTCCAAGTTTCCTCCAAAAATGTTGGAAATTGACATCGGCGTTTTGATTTCCCCGTGCTTCTCAGTCACGCCCACTCTGGCACGTGCTGCGTCTCCTAAGAGCAAGTAACTCCCTCCTTGAGATAGGGGGACAAAGCGTTCGTCTACTAATGCTGCGTTAACAAATCCTGTCACATAATGGGATTCTAGGTGCAAGCTTGCAATGGGAAATTCCATCGGTTCCCTATGGAGCATAGGTGCATTTACCATTACATATTCCTCGGTGATTTCATCGACGTTTATGAGTGAGGATGAAGTAACTGCACTAAACCCGAGATCAGGTACAAGCAGACATATGACTCGTCTTCCATTGACGGTTGCATAACCCTCATTCAAAGGTTTCCTAAGGTCACCTCGGGGCCTCACCGGTTTCCTTTACAATGCGGACCTTGCGCTTGGCTGACAGTTTTGTTTTTTTAGGTTCGGTGCCGGCAGTTTTGATTACAGTGGTTAACCGATCGGAAGGACTTGCTAAAATAGCTCTCCATCGCTTACATCTCCGAAGCCATTTCATGCTTTAAGTTGGTCCTGTTTTTATTCAGAGGGTGAATGTTGTGAGCCGTAGAGGAGGGATGAGTGGGTTCTTCCAGATCATCAGCCTCTGCACGCTTCTGATTCTGAGAGGAGTTTAGATGCCTTTGTTTTGAAATATGCCCCTCTACTCTTTCTGATAATGGGATGTGACAAACAGGCTTGACTCTCTGATGAAGTTTGAGGTGCTACCTGCGAGAGTAACTTAACTGACGAAGGTGAGGTGCTGGGAGGATATGAGGTCTTGGAGCGTATTCTGGACTGCATCGTTGTGAGGGGCAGTGGTTCCACGTCCAAGGCTTCTATCCTTAATTTATGTTGCATTACCTCTTCTTGTTCCACTCTCTCCAGCTCTTGCAGTTCTGCTTGTCTGAGAATTTCCTTCTTTTCCCAGGCTTACTGTTCGAGAGTTTTATGTCTCTCTCTTTCTTTCCTTTCCGCCTCTCTCATCTTGCATTTTGCCATCTCTTGGGACACGAAAGTATCTAGTTCTCCTCCCGACAGTTCACACTCGATTGCTAATTCTGTCCAGGATGCTCTCCACTCATCCATCTCAGCTGGTTCGTCCATTTTAGCAGTGGTGATTCACTCTGCAAACAATATGCTTTGTACCAACTCAAATAGTATCTCTAATTACAACTGTAACAAAGTATACTTCTAGCAAATACCAACAATAAGATATATTAATACAATGATTAATTATCTCATAAATACTGGGTAAAATACCAAGTATAATACAACATATAGTTAAGCAAAAGGATTTCCTCGTTTGTGGTTCGTTCGTTCAACCAGGATTTCCTCAGATTCTACTCAGTTCTTTTATACTCGTTCCTATGATTACAATCATTAAGTAAAGATCAAGTAAAGAAATCAAGACAAGAATTGAGATGGCCTTTTCCTGTGAAGATCAAATTATACAAATCACTTGTATTATCTATTCTCTTGTATGGGTGTGAGGGCTGGACACTCACTGCAGATACGGAGCGAAGGATTCAGGCTTTCGAGCTTAAATGTTATAGAAGAATTTTGCGCATTTGCTATAAAGAGCACAAAACAAATGTCTATGCTAGAGAGAAGATAAACATCTATGCAGGCCACCAAGAACCACGTTTGTCAGTAGTGAAACGTCGAAAGCTTGCCTGGTTTGGGCATGTAACTCGTCATGACTCCCTTTCGAAAACGATCCTCCAGGGAACAGTCGAAGGTAAATGGAGAAGAGGAAGGCAAAGAAAATCCTGGGCTGATAACATCAAAGAATGGGCAGGACACGGTTTTTCCACACTTGTACGCATTGCTGAGGACAGATTGCAGTGGAGGACCCTGTCCGCTGATGCTTCCACCATGGCACCCCTACGACCCATGACGGGTTACGGGTTGAGATGAGATGATGATGATTACAATGTCGTTAGTGCAGTGACCCAGTTACTATTTTTAGCGTCGCTTACAGGTTAAAAACAATTTCGCTGAACTCGACTATAATGAGACTATAGCTCAAAGTTCGCTGTGTTTATAAATAAAGGTCTGCTTTCCAAGTTAGTCTATCAATCAAAAAATTAATTAATCGTGATATTGCAATATCTCGCTGTCTAAGAGGTATGTGTGTGTAAAGATACTAAAATCCCAATATAGGTAAAAAATATGTATTTTACACAGTAGAAAGTACAAGTATCACGGATTGTGATTTTTTTTTTTAATTATTTGAAAAAAAAAAAAAAAAAAAAAATTCCTCGTTTTGGCGAGGCGCGTCCCGTTCAACCCAGTCGGTTATATTAGGGCGCATGTCCAAATATAAAAGACCCTTAGGTGTGGAGAATTAATATATTTTGCTTATCACACTTGTGTGGTCGGGGTTCAATACGACACAAAGACAAATGAAAAGGTAAACGAAATTAATAATATGGTCATAAACACTGAATGACTAAAAGTCCTAGTATGTCCTACTATGATCATCATTAGCGCTGGTGTGACTATCATGAGAGTTCCTAACGTTATTGATTGTAAAGTCCACTTTTGATAATCTGAAGGCACTTTAAATAACGCTACATGCTCAACGAAACAGTGCAACGTACTTCGCCTAATGAAGATGGACAGAAGAAAGCTCAGAGAGACCAGTAGCTATCTTCTCAGATGCGCTGTCAGTGATTACAACGCTGAAAAGTCAAAGCAATGCTGAACTGGATGACCTAAGATTAACACTTCACAGACTATGTCAGCAATACAAAAGAGTCGTGATACAGTGCATCCCTTATCACTGCAACATCCCTAGAAATGAAGAGGCTGACAGATTGGCAAAAGAAGGAGGAAAACTTCCTCAACTTGACACAAATATAACCTACGAGGAGTCCAAGAGTTTTATCAAGCGCAGGTACAGGCACAAGTGGGAAGAATATCATCAAGGCCACACAAAAAAATGATCCGTATACCAGCTCAGCAGAAGTGAACAAGTGGTAATCTTCAGACTTCGCACAGGTCATAACAGATTGAGATACCATCTATTCAACAAATTAAAGACAGGAACTACTGATGAGTGTGACTGTGGCACAGATAAAATGACTGCCGAACATTTGCTTCAAAGGTGCCCAACATATGAGGAACAGAGAAAACGCATATGGCCATCACCAGTACCATTCCTGGAGAAAATCTACGGAGATATCAACAGCCTCAGGTGACCACTGCTATCTTTGAACTTATTCAAGTTGACATCTGAGGGTGAACGAAGAAGAAGAAGAAGCAGAAGAAGAAGAAGAAGAAGAAGAAGAAGAAATAGAGTTCCATTATTATTTTGGTGAAAGTTCTGTTTAAAATTCTGAATAAGGTCTCTGAGATTTCTCGAGGGAAAATAATCCTTATGCTTTATGGACTTAGCTGTAATCCTCTTTTGTCAGCTCTGTACAGGTTGTTAGGTGCTGTCATCCAGCAATGATATGACGTTACACGTGCGAGCGTTGATCTATGCCCCTTTAGGCTTAGGAGTTGACGAGATCTCTGGCTTTAGGTTCTGCTGATCGGTCAAAAGACTGACTGTCTGTTACCGTCAGGCGCCGGACATTGAATTCTACAACGGCGAATGTTGTCCGCTCCGAAACCTAAAAGTCTGAAGACACAAATGTGGCTTCATGAGTTTTCCTGTCATATGAGAACAGCTATCATTCCCATTCAAACCGCATACACCAGGCATATCAGAATTATCCTTTTTCATTCAATAAGAGGACTATCATGTCATATAATCTAAAGATTACAGGCAAACTTTCCAAGTTAGTATATAAGATGTTTATACTTCACTTTCATACAGTCACACATCAGGTATATCATTGTTATATAAGATATTTGTACTTCAATTTCATACAGTCACACATCAGGCATATCAATGTTAAATTCATCTGACTTCCTTTCTTGAGATGGGTATTGTGTGACAGAGTCTAGAGTTTACAGGCAATCTTCCCTGATATATATGATAAGCATACTTCACTATCACACAGTCATACATCAGGCTTATTAACATAATGTCCTCTGACTTCATCTCATAGGCTAGACATGATAGGTAAACGTAGACCAATGTAACTTCTGGAGTTAGTTTAGCTAATCTCTGTTCCCAAGAACTGTGTTCTACATGGACAGTCGTCCTTCACACAATGATGTATATCAATAAAATATAATACATTTATATTACTGATGCGTGATGCCATATGATGATGGATGGCATCCGCATGTCTGGTTTTGTGTAGTGTGTAGATGTGTTCAGTCAAAACAATGTTCATGCAACAATAACAGGGCAATCCACATAGGACGTCAGTAAACTCACGACGTATAAAGTCAATGAGTCTTGAAACAGCCGTTGACGTTTTTCTTCATTATTTATTGTGGACGCCACAGTGACAAAATGGTTACGCAAATGTGTAGGCACATCAAACAGTCATTATCACAGCAACATTCAATACAGCAATAGACGGTAGACAGCATTACAATGATGAGTCAGATGCATGTTATATTTCATAGTGCTGTAAATGTAGTCAGGTGGAAAACTCCATCCTTTTCTATAACAGCCAGGAGATAACCAGATGTATGAGATCAGTTCACTCTCCTTAGTTTGACTTCAGCAAGACAGACACGTCTGCCGAAGTATAAATAATGTCCTCAAAAATATCCTCTAGATAATAAAGGTTTTCTAAACCTAGTTCATTTAACAAAGTAGCAAGTAATGGTCCTTGGTACCTGCATCAACCGATGCAGTACAATGCAGCGACATGTGAGCTGGGAAAGAACATCTCGTGACGACGACTTTCGGAGACAGGCTATGAATCGAAATCGCTCACGACCCAAAATCAATAGAGTTAATGAAAATGTTAATTTACCTTGCTTTCAAGAAATACAGAAATATCACGCCTCCCGGCATGTGCAAATACACTAGAGGTATTATCCCGAATAAACGAAATATCCATAAGAGCCAGCGCAAAAATGACCACAGCTCAAAAGTTAACTGCATTCGATACTAACGCGAGAAGACAAATGCTTACCGAGAAAAGTGACTATAGATTTCAAGCAGTTGTTGCCCTTGCGTTATAAAACAGATATTGAAATAAAACGATGTTGCGAGAATTTATCACGCAACATATCACCACCTCCTCCCGATAAAAAAAAAAATGTGGAACATATTTTTTTTTTCAATTTCAAAGAGCAAGCGATAAGCGGCTCAAAACGCACGAATTATGCGCTGATAATTAATTAAATTGCCAAACAATAGGCTAATTATAGAGTGTCTGGTGAGGATATACCTCAACAGAAAAATAAATATGTCTCAAAAAATATTCACATCGGGGAGGTGTCACCAACACACATCACGTTAGCATGTAAACACAATATACGTATGCAAGTTACTATAATCATCATTAAACAGCATACTCTAATATTGTCTTTAAAAATGGATGTACAAATCTGATAGGAAAATTTAAATAGTACATTCTTTGACATGTAATGACATAAGTACATAGCAAAGTTAAACTACATGACGATCCAGGACATATGCTCTGGTATTCCGAGGGTAAGTACACAATCTAGAACTCGTAAGGTAAGTCCTCAGCTCAACAATGACATTCTGAGAAAGTACAAGCAATATAATGCTAATTAATAACTAATATGCTTCATAAGGTACAATACATTATTAATAATTGTGGCTGTTTAGTAAACTAACGGCCCTTATATTAACTACTCAGTCCTCCTCTATCATTTTAAAAAACGAACAGAAGAAGATGACAACAAAGCACGATAGTGTGTACATATAAAGTAAGTACAGATGTGCTAATCTATTGTAGAAATATAGGTGTGTTATGACTCTGTAATATATAGAAATATAGGACAGAAGTATTAGTTGGAGTCATGTGGGCATCTAGACAAAATGTCAGCCATCACATTATCCGCACCACGGATAGCTCGTACCGTGAAGTGAAAAGGTTGAAGAGCTATAGCATATCGAGTGGATCTCGAACTCTTCAAATTCTTAGTCTGAATAGCTGTAAGAGCTTTCTGATCAGTCTCTAGAATGAAATGTGCGCCCAGGAGGAATCTTTGTAGCTTTAGAATTGACCAAACCATCGCTAACAACTCACGGTCTAAAACCGAGTAGTTCCTCTCTGCCGCATTTAGTTTTCTAGAAATGTACATAACAGGATGCAGAGTATTTGCATATTCTTGCATCAGTGCTGCTCCAATCCCAGTGGATGAAGCATCACTCCGAAGAACAAAAGTCCTATCAAGAGTAGGTAATCTTAAGATGGGAGGAGAAGAAAATATATTCTTGATTTGGTCTAGTGAAGATTGGCATTCTTCAGACCAACGGACCAGATTAGGCGAACCTTTCTTCAACAATGTTGAGAGAGGTGCCATGATCGAAGATAAATTTGGAATAAATCTCCCATAAAATTGAATTAAACCTAAGAGACTCCTAACTTGTTTCTTCGTTTTAGGAACAGAGATGTTCAGTATTTTGGAAGTATTGTGGTCTTCTGTCTTCAAGAGACCATGACCAACACGATGACCCAGGAAAGAGATTTCACCAAAACCAACAAAAGCTTTAGAAGGTTTTGCTGTCAAATTATTCTCACGTAGAGTGGACAGTAAGTCATATAACCCTAAATAGTGATCTTCCCAGGTATCACTGAAGAGACAGATGTCATCTAAGTATGCGATGACATCCGAACGATGTGACAGAATTCGACGCATCATGCGAACGAAAGTGGCAGGGGCGTTCATGAGACCAAAAGGCATAACATTCCATTGAAATAGACCCCTAGGTGTAGAAAAAAGCAGTAAGAGGTTTGGCATGCTCTGCTAAAGGCACTTGCCAATAACCTTTAGACAAGTCAAGTTTAGTGAAGAATCTAGAATTAGAAAGTCTAATCAGTAGATCTTCTAACAAAGGCATCGGTTCAGCGTCGAACTTTGTGACCTGATTCAATTTGCGATAATCAACGCAAATTCGTATGTTCTTATCCTTCTTCCGGACAATAACCATGGAAGAAGAATATGGTGAAGTCGATGGTTCAATTATATTTAATTGAATCATTTCATCCAATTCCTTTTCCACTTGCGACTGAAAGTGTATAGGAATAGGATACGGCCTAACCCTAATTGGATTATTGTCGGTAAGAATTATGTCATGTTCTATGACATCTGTGTGTCCAGGAATGTCAGTGAGAACATCCTGAAATGTTTGTAACATCGACGAGACTTGTCGATGTTCGTCACCAGAAAGATTAGGAGAAACAGAAACGTTTTTCCAAGATTCCGTAGAATGTAATGGAACCACTGGAAGGGGAAGGTTGACATCAGAGAAGGTAGCTTCCTCATCCTGAATGACAGACAGGGATGAATAATGACCGTGAGGTGCAGGAGCATCATCCGTTGCCTGGAAAATAGGCAGCAAATAGTCCGGACGTTCGTGAAATTCCGAAAGCATGTTTATGTGGAAAGTTTTATGCTTTCCATCAATATCGACCACATAGTCAACATCGGAAATCCGAGAGACTATTGCATACGGACCTTTCCATGCAATAAGAAGTCTATTTTCCCTACTGGGGAGTAGGACGAATGCTTTGTCACCTGGACAAAGTTGTCGTAGACATCTATTCTTGTTAGCAAACTGCCTTGCCTTCTCTTTAGCAATTTCTGATGAAGCAGTTGCTAGCTTACATGCCTCAATGATCTTTTGTCTAAGAGCAATGACATACTCATATGAGGATTGAGTTTCATCGCTAATATCATCGGCAGTGATGAGATCGTGTAATAAAGACATAGGGCCGCGTGGACGCGCGCCAAAGACAAGTTCGAAGGGAGAAAATCCTGTGTGTTCATTAGGGACTTCTCTATAGGCAAAGAGAGCCGCGGGTAAAACCCTGTCCCAATCTTGAGGATGATCTTCAGTTATCTTACCAAGCAAAGTCTTGAGCGTTCTATTCAGACGCTCAACTAACCCATTAGACATAGGATGGTAGATACTACTGAGAGATCGTTCAATATGTAAGGTAGACATTACCTGTGACATAGTGTCAGATATGAGTTGAGTGCCATGGTCTGACAATATTTTCTCTGGGGAACCCCAAGCGAGAAAATATCAACCAAAGAGCATCTGCGATATCTGTAGTAGATATGCTCTTAAGAGGAATAGCCTCTGGCCAACGTGTGCACATATCGACACATGTAAGGATAAACTGATGTCCTCTGGCCGACTTGACCTTAAAAGGGCCAATAATATCTATGGCCATTTTCTGAAACGGCCGAATAGGAATGTCAGCAGCCTGGATAGGCGCAGCATGTCGTGGTCCTCTAGATTTGACCTCCTGACATACCTTGCATGATCGGCAGTAAATACGAATGTCCTTATTGACAAAAGGCCAAAAGAAAGCCGCAAGGACTCTCGACTTCGTACGGGCAAAACCCATATGTCCAGCACATTGCGAGTCATGAGCATGTTGTAATATTTGGACTCTCATGCTCTTGGGAACAAGAATTTGCGAATGTGCCGACGTAGTCGAATCTTGTACCATACGTACAAGTACGCCGTTTCTCATTGCAATCCAAGATTTTCTATTTGTATCCTGATTCGGATCACCTTTCTTCGCAAGAACGAAGAATTTTTTTAAAGAAGGATCTTCTTCTTGCAATTTTATGAAAGAGTCACGAGTAATTACTAAGTGACTATCTTGGCTATCAACTTCATTATCACTATTCAGTGAAGTTTCGGGTGTTTGTAGAGCTTGTGCTCTTGTAACTACTGCATTTGTAGCTTGCATGTTATTATCTTCCCAAGCAGCAATCTGCTGTGGGGTACACTCCCTAACTCCGTTAATACGACCAATAATAAGGTCCGCAATAGGATTAGGTAAGAGACAAGCATGCACATCTCCAGTAAAGAAAGGAGTGGCAATGCGAATTACAGCAGTAGGATATTTTTCTAGAGTGCCGCCAAATGTGACACATTTAATAACCCTTCCTGTAGCACAAGATGGATCTACAAGCGATTGTCTAACACCAATAGTGGTGCATCCGGAATCGAAAAGTAGTGAGACCGGAGTATCATTAACAAGACCCTTATGTAGAATTAAAGAACCCCTCCCGTCATGCGCAACAGCAGCAGGAAGAGCGGGAAGTGGGTGACCACAACTCAAAGTAGTTATGGTACCCGGTTCGAATAAAGTACTGCATTGGGGGCATTTGTTTGCTCTCTCAAAGTCAAAAGCAGAACTAGTGACAGCGTCAAAGTTTTTACTATCAACAACATGATTACAGGCTCCCTCAGTTTCCTGTTGTACAGCATTAGCCTGCTGATATCTCTTTTTTTTGTGTTGAGATCTACCCCGACTATTATTACCTCTGAAGTTATCAGAGTTATTATTATCTCTGCAGTTATTATTGTCTCTATTGTATTGTTATACTGGTTCGAATTCCAGTTTCCACGATTACTATCATGTTCACATTGATGCGAACATCTATTTGTTTGGTTCTGAGGTCTTCGGCAGGAATAACCTCTATTACCATATCCTCTTTTGAAATGCTTATAATTATTAGGGTGATAGTAACGACCACTATCAGGTTGTCTCCAATTCTTCGAAGAAGAATCACCATGAAATTGGTTTCCATGATTTTGACAGAAATTACCGCTGCCCTTTCTATCAAAATTTTGTTGGGATCTACGAGCAAAGTTTTGACCATACGGAGCTGCCGAAGCAACTGGTAAACCTTCTTTCACCTTAGAGTTACCCATGGTTATGTGTGGGTGCGCAGTTACGTATTGGCAACAGAAATCTTCCATTTCTTTTATTGTTTTAGGTTTACGTTCATGAAGGAAAGCAAGGAAAGACTCATTGACAGACGACATGACTTTGTCTCTAAGTATTAAGTCCATAAGTCCTTCATAAGTTTTTTCCGTCTTAGATAGTTCAACCCATCGTGAGAAAGTAATGCGTATTCTTGCAATAAACTCGGAGAATTCAACTCCATTTTCAGGTAACATGTTTTTAAATTGTAGACGATAGCCGTCTTCGTTAAGCTGATATTTCTTTAACAAAGCGGCCCTGACAACCTCATAATTGCTCTTGTCAGGTTCATCCACCATATTTAATATACTTAGAGCTTTACCTGTCAGTATCCCTGATAACTGATAAACATATTTTGCTTTGTCTATGTTATGAGCTGTACATGCTTGTTCAAATCTGTCCAGATAGAACATTATGTCATCACTGGAAGGACTAAATGTTGGTAACTTAATCTTAAAAGTATCATTATTAGCCTTCCCAGAAGATGAACCCTTGTTTGAATCATTACCATTACTCATGCTCGTCAATTTCAATTTCTCCAACTCTAAAGCTAAGAGTTTTTCTTCATGTTCCATTTTTGCTTTCCTCTCATCAGACTCTCTTTGTAACTTCCTTTCTTCAGCTTGAGCCTGCATTTGAAGTCTTTCATTTTCAGCTTCTTTTTCAAGTCTTTTATTTTCAGCTTCTTTTTCAAGTCTTTTATTTTCAGCTTCTTTTTCAAGTCTTTTATTTTCAGCTTCTTTTTCAAGTCTTTTATTCTCAGCCTCTTTTTGAAGTCTTTCAGCTTCTAGCTGTAGCTGGAGTTTTCTCTCCTCAGCTTCTGATTCCCTTTTTTGTTTTTCCATTTCCATTTGGAATCTCTTTTCATCCACCTGCATCTGCAGTTTCTTTTGTTCAGCTTCCATATGCAGTTTCTTTTGTTCAGCTTCCATTGCTTTATCATATCGAGCAGTTGCAAATTCTTCTAACTTATCACCAGTCTTCCCAAGCAATTTACCCTGCTCAATAAAGTGCTCAAATGTAGACATGTTGTCTAACATATGAGTCCAAAACCTGAAATAATTAACTAATTTATTTCAAACCTAAGTGTAACAAGTCTTAATTAAGCACTTGTATATTCACATCACATTATATTATCCCAGTCTCTGTGGGAAACAAGTCTCCAATCAAAGAACTTGTATATGAAATATCAGCACTCAAATCTTGATCATAAGTGCACTTCTCATTCAATAGTGCACGACACTATTCATCATTCATTTATCATCAGTATAGTAGTAACAGTGCATTAGCATAGCCCATTAACTAATTACTATAACTGTAAACAATGACTATGTAAACACATGCAGAATGTAAACATTGAAAATGTAAACAATACAAACAATGTAAACAATAACAATGTAAACAATAACAAAGATCAGCAACAATACAAAAACTTTCGCAGAAATCAACTAAAAATAAAGCAGAAATTAATGAAATATCACAAAAAATGTGACGATATCTGCGATAGAATTAAACAAAATACATGACACCACAGTGTATAAACAAAAATGTTGTATGAAACTAAATTATAGACAAGAGTAGGCTAACAAATACAAACAAATCACAACAAAACTAAAGAATGTGAAATAATAACGAAAACAATATTAAAACATGTCATCACAGCTAACATAAATAGCAACAGAAGTCGCTTAGCAAATTCCAGTATCGGAAATTTGCAAACCCTACAAATGATGCGTGATGCCATATGATGATGGATGGCATCCGCATGTCTGGTTTTGTGTAGTGTGTAGATGTGTTCAGTCAAAACAATGTTCATGCAACAATAACAGGGCAATCCACATAGGACGTCAGTAAACTCACGACGTATAAAGTCAATGAGTCTTGAAACAGCCGTTGACGTTTTTCTTCATTATTTATTGTGGACGCCACAGTGACAAAATGGTTACGCAAATGTGTAGGCACATCAAACAGTCATTATCACAGCAACATTCAATACAGCAATAGACGGTAGACAGCATTACAATGATGAGTCAGATGCATGTTATATTTCATAGTGCTGTAAATGTAGTCAGGTGGAAAACTCCATCCTTTTCTATAACAGCCAGGAGATAACCAGATGTATGAGATCAGTTCACTCTCCTTAGTTTGACTTCAGCAAGACAGACACGTCTGCCGAAGTATAAATAATGTCCTCAAAAATATCCTCTAGATAATAAAGGTTTTTCTAAACCTAGTTCATTTAACAAAGTAGCAAGTAATGGTCCTTGGTACCTGCATCAACCGATGCAGTACAATGCAGCGACATGTGAGCTGGGAAAGAACATCTCGTGACGACGACTTTCGGAGACAGGCTATGAATCGAAATCGCTCACGACCCAAAATCAATAGAGTTAATGAAAATGTTAATTTACCTTGCTTTCAAGAAATACAGAAATATCACGCCTCCCGGCATGTGCAAATACACTAGAGGTATTATCCCGAATAAACGAAATATCCATAAGAGGACTACACATCCCTGACAGAACAAAAATAGCGGAGATCCCCTCTTCAACGAGGCATCTCTTTCGCCATTCCAAATCGCTCACTCCCACTAGTGGTGGGCGGAAACCGATCGACCAAACAACAAGACAAGTCATGCGCAGTCCAGCGCAAAAATGACCACAGCTCAAAAGTTAACTGCATTCGATACTAACGCGAGAAGACAAATGCTTACCGAGAAAAGTGACTATAGATTTCAAGCAGTTGTTGCCCTTGCGTTATAAAACAGATATTGAAATAAAACGATGTTGCGAGAATTTATCACGCAACAATTACACAAACAGATACGTGGGGTCCAACCCGCCAAACGGTCAATTTGCTTTCTTCTGTAGCACAACTATATAGTTTTGGGACTGAAACGTGACAGTAGCACACTCCAGTTTACCAGCTGTAAATGGGCACTAAACTGTGCTCCTGATGGAGGTAAGAAAAGGCAGCGAGGAAGGGAACTGGTTACCTAACTCGTAAAAGCTGGATATTTCATGGTGAAGCTTCTAACACTTCATTTCCCTATGGCAATCTCTGCCATGGGCCTGCCTTTATCTTGTAATAGATAAAGCAATTAATATTATAAATGTTATCTTCGATTGGCTGTGGGGCTAGTTGTGATACGTTTTTGATACAAGCAGCAGTCACTCACATAGCCGCTGTGAAGATCATATCACGAATTACTTACATTTACACCAATGAATATTCTACATACATATTTTGCGAAGTCTATAGTTATCTGAACAGAGTGAAATCATATTATACCGCTTGGTTAACACCAAAGAGTTAGTAATCTGAACATCTTCACCGTGTAGATGCACTCGGTCCATGGGTTGTGCGTGTAAGTGGCGATCAGGTCTAAGCCTCTCTTTTATGGATCTCTCCTCACATGTTCTAGATCGTTCGATGGGTTTTCACCGTTGCTCACGTCACGAATTGTGAGGGGTGTGTGTTCCGACGCAATCACACGTAAATTCTCTCCCCGACATGTGAGCTATTAGTGATGCAATCTTGACCTGCGTCTCGCGTGAGAATGCTTCCCGCGCGGTAATTATTGGTTACTCCGCAGGCACACACGTGTGTGGTGAAGTGGGATGTTATAAATATTTATATGGGACTTAGTGTACTGACTGAGATCAGCTGTGAAGGTATCTATATCTATTAAGAGTAGTGTATTATAGATAACCTTACTTGCTACCACATATCTATATATCTCAGTCAGAATTATTCTGGAATAGTGTGATGACTACGTTAGGTGTCTAGGGTATGTGTATGATGAAGTGTAAGTCACAACAACAGACAGATAAACAATTTAATTTAATCCACTACTCTTGACAACACTGTGACACTCACATACATATAACACTCTATGAGAATATCTTAAGGAGTCACTGATAACTTTTCAAATAACAATATGTATTCATGGTTATCATAAAGGTATATGTGTCCTGATTCAAATACAAAGGAACCAGGAATCACAATCAATTTTAATTACAAGTATATGTACAGACTTTATCAATATGAATATTGTAGTGACATATATTATTAAAATATCCTATGTGTGTCAGTTGTGTAGTGGTAATATGAGGTAATACTGGTTTTGTTTTGTTCAAGCTCTGTTGGTATTTGTCATCATGACTTCAATAGTTTGTCTTTTGGGACTATTATTGGAGATGTTCTCAGTTCCTGATATTAAGACAATTAAATTCCCCTCTGAATGTTATTTTTACAAAGTCATTTCAAGATGAGGGGACATAATGTTGAGCTCAGCTGGCCAAATCAGCTTATCTTGCGTGATGGCGGCAGGGAAGGACTCCTCTGCTCGAATTCTCCTCTGGGCTCTGGAGACACCTCACTGATAGCTAAATGGACCAAGGAGTATGCTGTCCGACTCTGGATTCAGCAAAGCTCTGACCAGGTGCTGCTCAGTACCATCAAGACCACGGTCCCTGAAAACAAGAAGGATGTACCTTCTACTTCATAACTAATTGATACTCTAGTTCTACACTGAGCACAATACAACACAAACATTGAGTTCAGAGCGTTAGGCCAACTGTCAGCTTCATCTGAAATACTTTATACCAGCATTACCCTCCTTAATGGTCACTACGCCTCTGCACTTCCAGCATTATTTCTGTCTAATCAATCATCCAGGTGTCAGTGTACTATTTGGCCATTCCATGCCGTTTTACTTCCCTCCGACACCCTCTGTTCAGGCTGGAGCATTATAGGCTTTATCTCCTGTTTGCCACTGAACTACACATATATATACAGGCATAAATTAACAATTTACATTCAATTTTCATTAAAAGATACTGAATGGTTCAAGCTTACCACAATTTCATGGAAATAAACACAGATACGTTGATTAGCAATGAATTCTGGCACATTTACTGGCACAAATTCCCATCTGCTTATGTTCCAGGCTTTTATTTAACACAAATATGAGCTGGCTTCAACGCACTGTTGCTTTATCAAGATTATTTGCACTAGTGGTCTCGAACTAACGCTCCTAAGTGAGTATATCAGCGAGTCTAGCCAATGAGGCCACGTTTCGACAAGTGTTTGAAAAAATGTTACCTTTTCACGTCTCCCCTAACAACGAAAGATAGTATTTATAGCCCGACCAATCGTGGTTAGTCTTTCATTTGTTGCGCTCCAATCAATTTGGAGTTTACATGGTAGGCTAATTCTGTAACGTAAGATTTTTTTCAAACACGTTATAAAAAAAATTTTATGAGCAGAAATGATTCCATGCTGTCAGGCATCCCCACTATTTTATTTTGGGTATAATTTATTAATTCCTGGACTATTTGCGTAACGTTTTACATATTCTTTGTCAGCAAGCCCTAAGGAACCCAAATATACAAATTTAAAAGAGCTACGTGGCTGCGTTCAAAATATGTATTTTCTACCTCCTGTTTCGAAGATGTGCTGTCTGGGTACTGTTATGTTTTCAACCGTAAACCCATCTAATGTTATCTTTTCTAATAAGAGTTTTTTTCAGGATTTATAAACCTAACTCTGGGATGGGTAATGTATTTTATCACTGTCCGTCTGAAAAAAAAGTTAGTGCATGTAGTCTTACACGCGTGATGGCAGCATTTGTGTATCGCGCGAAGCGTGTTTAGTGTTCGGCTTTCTGCCTCTCCCTTCTCGCTATCCTTTTGTCCATCTGTCTTTTGATCTTGGTAACATAGTGTAGAAAAAGACATGAATGGAATTTAAAATTTAGGTCAACTTGCATATTTCAAGGTTTTTCTTAGAAAGGCAGCACATTTTATTGTGTGTTTGGGAAACGCGTGTATGTTGCAGAAGGCCTTTAATATCAACGTGAAACGTTACAATTTGCATACGCAGTAGAAAACAAGGGGATTTCGAGTACAGTCATTGTGACAGCACTGTTCTTTACCATTCTTCTTCCTTTATTTATTATATGTATTTATTAGGCTTTATATTTACTTGATAATTTATATATGTGGATTAGAATATTCCACGACACCTCCCCTCTTAAAACAGACATTATATGTCAGTCCTTTATTCTATATTCACATAGAGAAATTTATTATTATTTCTGGGGTTTACGGTGATTCTCATCACACGGATGGCGGCTTAAAAAATCCGCTCCCAAATTGGTTTTTCCAGATATATACTCAATGCTAAAATTATATGGAGCCAAAAGTAAAGACCATCGGAGTAACCTGGAGTTCTCATGCCTAGCCTGTGCTAGAAACGATAAAGGTTTGTGGTCTGTTTGCAACTTAAATGCCTTCCCATATAGATAAATATTGAATTTCTTTATCGCCCATATTACTGCAAGACATTCTTTTTCGCTAGTTGAGTAATTGATTTCAGCTTTATTCAACTTTCTGCTAGCATATGCCACTGGGCTTAATTCCCCATCCAATGCATCTGATTTCTGTAGTAGAGTTGCACCTAACCCAATATTACTTGCATCCGTCCTTACTATGAATTCTTGACTTAAGTCAGGTAATTTTAAAATGGGTTTACTTGTGAGCTTTTCCTTCAATTCTTGGTAAGTCATTTCACATTGTGGTGTCCATGTAATGCGATCTGGATGTCCTTTACGTGTCAATTCAGTTAACGGTGCACATATGGAATTAAAGTTTTTGATATACTTCTGGTAGAAACCACATAATGAGACAAAGGATCTCACGTCCTTCTTGGTTTGTGGTCTCGGGGCTTTCTGTAGTTTCTCTAAATTCTTTGGGTCAGGGGTCATGTTTCCCTGATAAACTGTGTGTCCCAAAAATTCCAATTCTTTACATCCAACGCAACATTTGGTTGGTCGGGCTGTTAAATTTGCCTCCCTAAGTCGATTAAACAGCATGTTCAGAGAGTCAATGTGTTCCTCAAATGTTTCTGTTGCTATAAGGATCATCCATAAAATTTGTTATACAGGGATTATTCAGAGGATCCAATAATTTTCTCATCATTCTAGAGAAGACACTAGGCGCATTCTTCAATCCAAATGGCAATCTATTAAACTCATAGTGTCCTTCTGAGGTACTAAAAGCTAGGTATGGTCTAACCTCAGGCTTTACTGGAATCTGATAGTATCCTTTACTCAGATCCACTTTTGAGAAATATTTAGCTTTATTTAGTCTGGCAAACAGCTGATTTGTATCCGGCAATGGATCCACCTGTCCTTCTGTAATAGCATTCAGTCTCCTGTAATCTATACAGAGTCTATGTTCTCCAGAGGGCTTCCTTAAGAGTACAACACCGGAACTATACGAAGACTCACTGTGCGAAATAATTCCTTCCTTCAACAGATAGTCTATCTCTTCCTTCAAAGCTTTCTCCTTAGCAAACGGAATCGAATATGGTTTCATACAGACAGGTGTGGAGTCTATTAGTTTCATATCATATTCCAATAGGTTTGTATGCCCTGGTCGGTCTGTTAACACCTCTGCATGATTATTTAGAACCTGTTGCACTCTCTCTTTCTGAGTTTTCGTTAAATGTGTACTGATTTTCACCTGTGCTGCTGTCTCACAGGGGTGTAATGGATATTCAAATGATGAAAGTGGTTCCTTTTTCATCTCCATGGCGATGGACAAGGTCAACAAGTGTGTCTCTTCCTGATGTTCTCTTTCCAAATATTTCTTCAGGAGATTCACATGATAGATTTTTTCTTTCCCCTTCTTATCTATCTTATAATTTGTTCTAGACACCTTCTCTAGAACTGTATATGGACCCTGCCATCCAATTTGTAACTTATTCTGACTCCCAGGCAAAAGAAGCAGTACTTTCTCTCCCACAGCCAAATTTCTGTCCTTCGCCTTCCTGTTATAATAGGCAGCATGTTTCTTCCTGGCTTGTTTCAAATTTTCATTGGCAAGTTTCCAGCCAGTTTTTAACCGAGTGGTCAGCTCATTCACATATTGGTATGAAGATGTAATGTTTTCCTCTGCCTTTTCATCAGTCCACGTTCTTAACATAGCTACATATGGACCTTTAATTGTGTGGACCTATTTGTCCATGCACCGGTATGGTCTCTTCCACTCGAAGCTTTATAGTGATGATTTTTCCTCCCAGAATTATCATTCACAAAACGACCGCTACCAATTTTTCTTTTGGGGCTTTCTCCCCACTTAAAATTCTTGATGAGAGATTTCCTCCCTACATCCTCTTCCTCCAGTTTGTTTAAGTCCGATTGAGGGATTTTCGGCTTATCCTGGGGTAAGACATCTTTTTTGCACTCTCCGCATAGTGGCCATTGTAAAACAGTTAAGTGAAGCTTGTCCGTGAAAAGGGGCTTCCCATTCCATTTGGTCCACTTTATCAAATCTATTTTTCTTTTTATTATCAGGCCTAATTTTGCCCCGGGGCGTGTCCAGGTCCTGATCCATGTTCCCACTTGTGGGTGTTCCCTCATGTGCTATGCTACACCTTTCTACAAAATTCTCAATGTCCCATCTTGCTTTGGGCCAATAATAATTGTGAGCCACCTTTTGAATGATGGTACCTATTTTCTCATGGTCCCCATCTGGTTTCACATGTAGGCTCCTTATTAAGTCTGCCCTATATCTTTTTGGAAGAACCAGCTGTCCGTGACCTTTGGATCTAGCTCCAGTCTTCCTATACATCAACTTGTTTTTCATGTAAAAATCTCCCTTGCCTGGAGTTGTATGACAAGTTGACAATTTTCTGAAACAAGGCTTGAGTGTTTTATCCCCAGCCTGTGCCTTCCTCATCTCTTCTGGAGTGGTATCTAACATAAT
The DNA here is from genome assembly GCA_024509875.1 of Oreohelix idahoensis. Lineage (NCBI taxonomy): Eukaryota > Metazoa > Mollusca > Gastropoda > Stylommatophora > Oreohelicidae > Oreohelix > Oreohelix idahoensis. Next base: position 1,051,800 of record JAMPIV010004136.1, on the reverse strand, counting down.
ATCCTCCTCCTGTCTTGAGGTCGACCTGACCTGAAGGGTTGCCATATACACAGGTTTCCTTCTGCAACGGTCAGTGTCATGATTGTCCATCTGACAATTCTTACACCACCTTTTTCCTTGGTTGAAAGATTTTCTTTCATTATATTTCCTTTCATCGAATTGTGGGAATTTATTTTTATTGTCATACCGTGGCCTATCAAATTGGTGCTTACCTTTATTTTGATCCCTAGGATCAAATTTATTAAAGTTCTGTGGTGCCCTAAAGTTATCCACTTGTTTCTTTTTATTACCTGTTACCTCTGCTTGAGCTGCTTGATACCTTTCAGCAACATTTAGCAACTCACCCAGCCTCTCTGCACCTTGTTCCATGAGAAACTTTCTCAGGTCTGGAGCCATGGACTCTCTTAATTGCTCTATAAGGACCATTTCCTTAAGATCTTGGGTTTTCCCCAGAGAAGTCCATTTCTCCAAGTATGTCTCTATTCGTGCAGAGAACTGGTGATAGGTTTCACCTGACAGTAGTTTAGCATTCCTAAATTTTTTCCTATAAAATTCAGCATTCTTTTCATATCTTAACAAAAGAGCCTGCTTTAGCATATCATAATTTTCCTGATCACCTCTGCTCATTTTTGCAAAAACTTCATAAGCTGCCCCACGAAGTCCCTGAGATAACTTTAAGCTCCACCTTTCTCTCTCTAACCCATATGTGGTAGCTAATAGTTCATATCTATTTATATAGCTCTCAATATCATCGTCTTTCTCAACAAAATGATCTAAATGAAAGTTCATAGCTGAGGTTGAGGCTCCCTGAGTAACCGTAGCATCAGAGGCAAAGGGACTGGCACCATTTTCAGGAGCATGGCCTTGAAACTCAAACTCCCTTAGTCGTAACTCATGTTCCCTTTGTAATCTTTTATCTTCTGCTTCCCTTTCTGCAGCTAATTTCCTCTCTTCTCTTTCTGCAGCTAATTTCTTCTCTTCCCTTTCTGCAGCTAATTTCTGCTTCTTCTAATCTTTTGTCTTCTTTCTTCTTTCTGCTTCCAATTTCTTAGCCTCAGCCTCAATCTGCAACCTCTTAGTCTCAGCCTCAGCTTCAAATTGTAACTTCTTAATTTCCCTTTCAGCCTCTAACTTTCTTTCGGCTTCAAACCTTCTTTCTTCGCGTTCAATAAATTTGTCACATTCCGTAGTAACATAGGCAACCATAACTTGCCCATCTAATCCTAACTCCTTTGCAGTCTGAACAGCAGCAGATCGAAACTTGGCCAGGTCCGCCATTGTCTATCAGGTAAATTTCTACAATGTCTAACCAACAATTTAATCTCTAAATATATCTAATGGACAACACAGGCACCGTGAGCTCAACCTTATTTAATTCCACCCAAGGATACCTTTTAATTCTTATATTCCCTGAAGTGAATTACCCCCAATATTTTTAATAGGGAAAGATTCAAAATCCCAAGAGCGAGACCCCAATATATGTGGTGAAGTGGGATGTTATAAATATATATAGGGGACTTAGTGTACTGACTGAGATCAGCTGTGAAGGTATCTATATCTATTAAGAGTAGTGTATTATAGATAACCTTACTTGCTACCACATATCTATATATCTCAGTCAGAATTATTCTGGAATAGTGTGATGACTACGTTAGGTGTCTAGGGTATGTGTATGATGAAGTGTAAGTCACAACAACAGACAGATAAACAATTTAATTTAATCCACTACTCTTGACAACACTGTGACACTCACATACATATAACACTCTATGAGAATATCTTAAGGAGTCACTGATAACTTTTCAAATAACAATATGTATTCATGGTTATCATAAAGGTATATGTGTCCTGATTCAAATACAAAGGAACCAGGAATCACAATCAATTTTAATTACAAGTATATGTACAGACTTTATCAATATGAATATTGTAGTGACATATATTATTAAAATATCCTATGTGTGTCAGTTGTGTAGTGGTAATATGAGGTAATACTGGTTTTGTTTTGTTCAAGCTCTGTTGGTATTTGTCATCATGACTTCAATAGTTTGTCTTTTGGGACTATTATTGGAGATGTTCTCAGTTCCTGATATTAAGACAATTAAATTCCCCTCTGAATGTTATTTTTACAAAGTCATTTCAAGATGAGGGGACATAATGTTGAGCTCAGCTGGCCAAATCAGCTTATCTTGCGTGATGGCGGCAGGGAAGGACTCCTCTGCTCGAATTCTCCTCTGGGCTCTGGAGACACCTCACTGATAGCTAAAAAGACCAAGGAGTATGCTGTCCGACTCTGGATTCAGCAAAGCTCTGACCAGGTGCTGCTCAGTACCATCAAGACCACGGTCCCTGAAAACAAGAAGGATGTACCTTCTACTTCATAACTAATTGATACTCTAGTTCTACACTGAGCACAATACAACACAAACATTGAGTTCAGAGCGTTAGGCCAACTGTCAGCTTCATCTGAAATACTTTATACCAGCATTACCCTCCTTAATGGTCACTACGCCTCTGCACTTCCAGCATTATTTCTGTCTAATCAATCATCCAGGTGTCAGTGTACTATTTGGCCATTCCATGCCGTTTTACTTCCCTCCGACACCCTCTGTTCAGGCTGGAGCATTATAGGCTTTATCTCCTGTTTGCCACTGAACTACACATATATATACAGGCATAAATTAACAATTTACATTCAATTTTCATTAAAAGATACTGAATGGTTCAAGCTTACCACAATTTCATGGAAATAAACACAGATACGTTGATTAGCAATGAATTCTGGCACAATTACTGGCACAAATTCCCATCTGCTTATGTTCCAGGCTTTTATTTAACACAAATATGAGCTGGCTTCAACGCACTGTTGCTTTATCAAGATTATTTGCACTAGTGGTCTCGAACTAACGCTCCTAAGTGAGTATATCAGCGAGTCTAGCCAATGAGGCCACGTTTCGACAAGTGTTTGAAAAAATGTTACCTTTTCACGTCTCCCCTAACAACGAAAGATAGTATTTATAGCCCGACCAATCGTGGTTAGTCTTTCATTTGTTGCGCTCCAATCAATTTGGAGTTTACATGGTAGGCTAATTCTGTAACGTAAGATTTTTTTCAAACACGTTATAAAAAAAAAATTTTATGAGCAGAAATGATTCCATGCTGTCAGGCATCCCCACTATTTTATTTTGGGTATAATTTATTAATTCCTGGACTATTTGCGTAACGTTTTACATATTCTTGTCAGCAAGCCCTAAGGAACCCAAATATCCAAATTTAAAAGAGCTACGTGGCTGCGTTCAAAATATGTATTTTCTACCTCCTGTTTCGAAGATGTGCTGTCTGGGTACTGTTATGTTTTCAACCGTAAACCCATCTAATGTTATCTTTTCTAATAAGAGTTTTTCAGGATTTATAAACCTAACTCTGGGATGGGTAATGTATTTTATCACTGTCCGTCTGAAAAAAAAAGTTAGTGCATGTAGTCTTACACGCGTGATGGCAGCATTTGTGTATCGCGCGAAGCGTGTTTAGTGTTCGGCTTTCTGCCTCTCCCTTCTCGCTATCCTTTTGTCCATCTGTCTTTTGATCTTGGTAACATAGTGTAGAAAAAGACATGAATGGAATTTAAAATTTAGGTCAACTTGCATATTTCAAGGTTTTTCTTAGAAAGGCAGCACATTTTATTGTGTGTTTGGGAAACGCGTGTATGTTGCAGAAGGCCTTTAATATCAACGTGAAACGTTACAATTTGCATACGCAGTAGAAAACAAGGGGATTTCGAGTACAGTCATTGTGACAGCACTGTTCTTTACCATTCTTCTTCCTTTATTTATTATATGTATTTATTAGGCTTTATATTTACTTGATAATTTATATATGTGGATTAGAATATTCCACGACACCTCCCCTCTTAAAACAGACATTATATGTCAGTCCTTTATTCTATATTCACATAGAGAAATTTATTATTATTTCTGGGGTTTACGGTGATTCTCATCACACGGATGGCGGCTTAAAAAATCCGCTCCCAAATTGGTTTTTCCAGATATATACTCAATGCTAAAATTATATGGAGCCAAAAGTAAAGACCATCGGAGTAACCTGGAGTTCTCATGCCTAGCCTGTGCTAGAAACGATAAAGGTTTGTGGTCTGTTTGCAACTTAAATGCCTTCCCATATAGATAAATATTGAATTTCTTTATCGCCCATATTACTGCAAGACATTCTTTTTCGCTAGTTGAGTAGTTGATTTCAGCTTTATTCAACTTTCTGCTAGCATATGCCACTGGGCTTAATTCCCCATCCAATGCATCTGATTTCTGTAGTAGAGTTGCACCTAACCCAATATTACTTGCATCCGTCCTTACTATGAATTCTTGACTTAAGTCAGGTAATTTTAAAATGGGTTTACTTGTGAGCTTTTCCTTCAATTCTTGGTAAGTCATTTCACATTGTGGTGTCCATGTAATGCGATCTGGATGTCCTTTACGTGTCAATTCAGTTAACGGTGCACATATGGAATTAAAGTTTTTGATATACTTCTGGTAGAAACCACATAATGAGACAAAGGATCTCACGTCCTTCTTGGTTTGTGGTCTCGGGGCTTTCTGTAGTTTCTCTAAATTCTTTGGGTCAGGGGTCATGTTTCCCTGATAAACTGTGTGTCCCAAAAATTCCAATTCTTTACATCCAACGCAACATTTGGTTGGTCGGGCTGTTAAATTTGCCTCCCTAAGTCGATTAAACAGCATGTTCAGAGAGTCAATGTGTTCCTCAAATGTTTCTGTTGCTATAAGGATATCATCCATAAAATTTGTTATACAGGGATTATTCAGAGGATCCAATAATTTTCTCATCATTCTAGAGAAGACACTAGGCGCATTCTTCAATCCAAATGGCAATCTATTAAACTCATAGTGTCCTTCTGAGGTACTAAAAGCTAGGTATGGTCTAACCTCAGGCTTTACTGGAATCTGATAGTATCCTTTACTCAGATCCACTTTTGAGAAATATTTAGCTTTATTTAGTCTGGCAAACAGCTGATTTGTATCCGGCAATGGATCCACCTGTCCTTCTGTAATAGCATTCAGTCTCCTGTAATCTATACAGAGTCTATGTTCTCCAGAGGGCTTCCTTAAGAGTACAACACCGGAACTATACGAAGACTCACTGTGCGAAATAATTCCTTCCTTCAACAGATAGTCTATCTCTTCCTTCAAAGCTTTCTCCTTAGCAAACGGAATCGAATATGGTTTCATACAGACAGGTGTGGAGTCTATTAGTTTCATATCATATTCCAATAGGTTTGTATGCCCTGGTCGGTCTGTTAACACCTCTGCATGATTATTTAGAACCTGTTGCACTCTCTCTTTCTGAGTTTTCGTTAAATGTGTACTGATTTTCACCTGTGCTGCTGTCTCACAGGGGTGTAATGGATATTCAAATGATGAAAGTGGTTCCTTTTTCATCTCCATGGCGATGGACAAGGTCAACAAGTGTGTCTCTTCCTGATGTTCTCTTTCCAAATATTTCTTCAGGAGATTCACATGATAGATTTTTTCTTTCCCCTTCTTATCTATCTTATAATTTGTTCTAGACACCTTCTCTAGAACTGTATATGGACCCTGCCATCCAATTTGTAACTTATTCTGACTCCCAGGCAAAAGAAGCAGTACTTTCTCTCCCACAGCCAAATTTCTGTCCTTCGCCTTCCTGTTATAATAGGCAGCATGTTTCTTCCTGGCTTGTTTCAAATTTTCATTGGCAAGTTTCCAGCCAGTTTTTAACCGAGTGGTCAGCTCATTCACATATTGGTATGAAGATGTAATGTTTTCCTCTGCCTTTTCATCAGTCCACGTTCTTAACATAGCTACATATGGACCTTTAATTGTGTGGACCTATTTGTCCATGCACCGGTATGGTCTCTTCCACTCGAAGCTTTATAGTGATGATTTTTCCTCCCAGAATTATCATTCACAAAACGACCGCTACCAATTTTTCTTTTGGGGCTTTCTCCCCACTTAAAATTCTTGATGAGAGATTTCCTCCCTACATCCTCTTCCTCCAGTTTGTTTAAGTCCGATTGAGGGATTTTCGGCTTATCCTGGGGTAAGACATCTTTTTGCACTCTCCGCATAGTGGCCATTGTAAAACAGTTAAGTGAAGCTTGTCCGTGAAAAGGGGCTTCCCATTCCATTTGGTCCACTTTATCAAATCTATTTTTCTTTTTATTATCAGGCCTAATTTTGCCCCGGGGCGTGTCCAGGTCCTGATCCATGTTCCCACTTGTGGGTGTTCCCTCATGTGCTATGCTACACCTTTCTACAAAATTCTCAATGTCCCATCTTGCTTTGGGCCAATAATAATTGTGAGCCACCTTTTGAATGATGGTACCTATTTTCTCATGGTCCCCATCTGGTTTCACATGTAGGCTCCTTATTAAGTCTGCCCTATATCTTTTTGGAAGAACCAGCTGTCCGTGACCTTTGGATCTAGCTCCAGTCTTCCTATACATCAACTTGTTTTTCATGTAAAAATCTCCCTTGCCTGGAGTTGTATGACAAGTTGACAATTTTCTGAAACAAGGCTTGTGTGTTTTATCCCCAGCCTGTGCCTTCCTCATCTCTTCTGGAGTGGTATCTAACATAATATCCTCCTCCTGTCTTGAGGTCGACCTGACCTGAAGGGTTGCCATATACACAGGTTTCCTTCTGCAACGGTCAGTGTCATGATTGTCCATCTGACAATTCTTACACCACCTTTTTCCTTGGTTGAAAGATTTTCTTTCATTATATTTCCTTTCATCGAATTGTGGGAATTTATTTTTATTGTCATACCGTGGCCTATCAAATTGGTGCTTACCTTTATTTTGATCCCTAGGATCAAATTTATTAAAGTTCTGTGGTGCCCTAAAGTTATCCACTTGTTTCTTTTTATTACCTGTTACCTCTGCTTGAGCTGCTTGATACCTTTCAGCAACATTTAGCAACTCACCCAGCCTCTCTGCACCTTGTTCCATGAGAAACTTTCTCAGGTCTGGAGCCATGGACTCTCTTAATTGCTCTATAAGGACCATTTCCTTAAGATCTTGGGTTTTCCCCAGAGAAGTCCATTTCTCCAAGTATGTCTCTATTCGTGCAGAGAACTGGTGATAGGTTTCACCTGACAGTAGTTTAGCATTCCTAAATTTTTTCCTATAAAATTCAGCATTCTTTTCATATCTTAACAAAAGAGCCTGCTTTAGCATATCATAATTTTCCTGATCACCTCTGCTCATTTTTGCAAAAACTTCATAAGCTGCCCCACGAAGTCCCTGAGATAACTTTAAGCTCCACCTTTCTCTCTCTAACCCATACGTGGTAGCTAATAGTTCATATCTATTTATATAGCTCTCAATATCATCGTCTTTCTCAACAAAATGATCTAAATGAAAGTTCATAGCTGAGGTTGAGGCTCCCTGAGTAACCGTAGCATCAGAGGCAAAGGGACTGGCACCATTTTCAGGAGCATGGCCTTGAAACTCAAACTCCCTTAGTCGTAACTCATGTTCCCTTTGTAATCTTTTCTCCTCTGCTTCCCTTTCTGCAGCTAATTTCCTCTCTTCCCTTTCTGCAGCTAATTTCTTCTCTTCTCTTTCTGCAGCTAATCTTTTGTCTTCTCTTTCTTTCTTCTGCCTTTCTGCAGCCAATTTCTTAGCCTCAGCCTCAATCTGCAACCTCTTAGTCTCAGCCTCAGCTTCAAATTGTAACTTCTTAATTTCCCTTTCAGCCTCTAACTTTCTTTCGGCTTCAAACCTTCTTTCTTCGCGTTCAATAAATTTGTCACATTCCGTAGTAACATAGGCAACCATAACTTGCCCATCTAATCCTAACTCCTTTGCAGTCTGAACAGCAGCAGATCGAAACTTGGCCAGGTCCGCCATTGTCTATCAGGTAAGTTTCTACAATGTCTAACCAACAATTTAATCTCTAAATATATCTAATGGACAACACAGGCACCGTGAGCTCAACCTTATTTAATTCCACCCAAGGATACCTTTTAATTCTTATATTCCCTGAAGTGAATTACCCCCAATATTTTTAATAGGGAAAGATTCAAAATCCCAAGAGCGAGACCCCAATATATGTGGTGAAGTGGGATGTTATAAATATTTATAGGGGACTTAGTGTACTGACTGAGATCAGCTGTGAAGGTATCTATATCTATTAAGAGTAGTGTATTATAGATAACCTTACTTGCTACCACATATCTATATATCTCAGTCAGAATTATTCTGGAATAGTGTGATGACTACGTTAGGTGTCTAGGGTATGTGTATGATGAAGTGTAAGTCACAACAACAGACAGATAAACAATTTAATTTAATCCACTACTCTTGACAACACTGTGACACTCACATACATATAACACTCTATGAGAATATCTTAAGGAGTCACTGATAACTTTTCAAATAACAATATGTATTCATGGTTATCATAAAGGTATATGTGTCCTGATTCAAATACAAAGGAACCAGGAATCACAATCAATTTTAATTACAAGTATATGTACAGACTTTATCAATATGAATATTGTAGTGACATATATTATTAAAAATATCCTATGTGTGTCAGTTGTGTAGTGGTAATATGAGGTAATACTGGTTTTGTTTTGTTCAAGCTCTGTTGGTATTTGTCATCATGACTTCAATAGTTTGTCTTTTGGGACTATTATTGGAGATGTTCTCAGTTCCTGATATTAAGACAATTAAATTCCCCTCTGAATGTTATTTTTACAAAGTCATTTCAAGATGAGGGGACATAATGTTGAGCTCAGCTGGCCAAATCAGCTTATCTTGCGTGATGGCGGCAGGGAAGGACTCCTCTGCTCGAATTCTCCTCTGGGCTCTGGAGACACCTCACTGATAGCTAAAAAGACCAAGGAGTATGCTGTCCGACTCTGGATTCAGCAAAGCTCTGACCAGGTGCTGCTCAGTACCATCAAGACCACGGTCCCTGAAAACAAGAAGGATGTACCTTCTACTTCATAACTAATTGATACTCTAGTTCTACACTGAGCACAATACAACACAAACATTGAGTTCAGAGCGTTAGGCCAACTGTCAGCTTCATCTGAAATACTTTATACCAGCATTACCCTCCTTAATGGTCACTACGCCTCTGCACTTCCAGCATTTTCTGTCTAATCAATCATCCAGGTGTCAGTGTACTATTTGGCCATTCCATGCCGTTTTACTTCCCTCCGACACCCTCTGTTCAGGCTGGAGCATTATAGGCTTTATCTCCTGTTTGCCACTGAACTACACATATATATACAGGCATAAATTAACAATTTACATTCAATTTTCATTAAAAGATACTGAATGGTTCAAGCTTACCACAATTTCATGGAATAAACACAGATACGTTGATTAGCAATGAATTCTGGCACATTTACTGGCACAAATTCCCATCTGCTTATGTTCCAGGCTTTTATTTAACACAAATATGAGCTGGCTTCAACGCACTGTTGCTTTATCAAGATTATTTGCACTAGTGGTCTCGAACTAACGCTCCTAAGTGAGTATATCAGCGAGTCTAGCCAATGAGGCCACGTTTCGACAAGTGTTTGAAAAAATGTTACCTTTTCACGTCTCCCCTAACAACGAAAGATAGTATTTATAGCCCGACCAATCGTGGTTAGTCTTTCATTTGTTGCGCTCCAATCAATTTGGAGTTTACATGGTAGGCTAATTCTGTAACGTAAGATTTTTTTCAAACACGTTATAAAAAAAATTTTATGAGCAGAAATGATTCCATGCTGTCAGGCATCCCCACTATTTTATTTTGGGTATAATTTATTAATTCCTGGACTATTTGCGTAACGTTTTACATATTCTTTGTCAGCAAGCCCTAAGGAACCCAAATATACAAATTTAAAAGAGCTACGTGGCTGCGTTCAAAATATGTATTTTCTACCTCCTGTTTCGAAGATGTGCTGTCTGGGTACTGTTATGTTTTCAACCGTAAACCCATCTAATGTTATCTTTTCTAATAAGAGTTTTTCAGGATTTATAAACCTAACTCTGGGATGGGTAATGTATTTTATCACTGTCCGTCTGAAAAAAAAGTTAGTGCATGTAGTCTTACACGCGTGATGGCAGCATTTGTGTATCGCGCGAAGCGTGTTTAGTGTTCGGCTTTCTGCCTCTCCCTTCTCGCTATCCTTTAGTCCATCTGTCTTTTGATCTTGGTAACATAGTGTAGAAAAAGACATGAATGGAATTTAAAATTTAGGTCAACTTGCATATTTCAAGGTTTTTCTTAGAAAGGCAGCACATTTTATTGTGTGTTTGGGAAACGCGTGTATGTTGCAGAAGGCCTTTAATATCAACGTGAAACGTTACAATTTGCATACGCAGTAGAAAACAAGGGGATTTACGACCATGTGTTATAACCTGGATTAATGCATTTGCGATTTTTGCTCAGTGACCATTTGTAAGCGCCGTGATGTCTGAGAAAGAGAAACACCGACTACAGCGCCGAAAAGACCGTAGTGTAACTTGAAAGTTACTGAGAATAAAAAAGAGAGGATGAGGGGAAGGGAGACAAAGATGGAGAGAAGAATAGACCGTGTTACGGCAACGACCAAGTAGAGAAGAAATAAAGAAAGCCATAAAGCTTCTGAAAGATGGAAAAGCAACTGGTCCAGATGGCATTTCAGCAGAGTCCATCAATACAGATATTGATACCTCTACAGAGATATTATACAAACTACTTTGCAAAGTCTGGGAGAGAGAAGAATTACCAGGAGAATGGAAGGAATGATATCTGGTTAAGTTGCCTAAGATGGGAAATTTATAAGAGGGCACAAAGTATAGAGGAATAATGTTACTTTCAGTGCCAGGAAAAGTATTAAACAGAATCATCCTTGAGAGATTAAAAGAGTCCATAGACAAGCAACTGAGAGATGAACAGGCAGGTTTTCGAGAAAAAAGAACAGATAGCCACACTGAGAATAATAATTAAACGCAATCTGAAATGGAATTCACCGCTATTCATCGGATTTCTGGACTACTAAAATGCATTTGACAGTGTAGACAGAGAATCATTTTGGAAATTGATGAGGCATTATGGAGTTTCCATGAAGATCATTAACTTGATAAAGAAGACATATGAAGACATGACATTTCTTTTCTTACTAACAATAGACTGGGTTATGAAAACATCGACGACACACAACAGAAATGGAATCCAGTGAAATCTGACTAAACAGTTAGATGATCTAGATTTTGTTGATGACTTTCCTCTTCTGTCCCATAACCGTAATCAGATGCAGGACAAAATGAAAACACTCGATGAGATCTCACAGCAATTGGGTCTCAAAATACACAGGGAAAAGACAGAAAAAATGAGAATAAATGTGATAAATGGGCTATTTCCAGTTATATAGTACAGAATTGGAGCTTTATGCTAACACCTGTTTCATCGTTGTGTGAGCAGTATAAGCGGAGAAAAAGTAGTTTGAAGGCCGTGAAACTTGAGTCATTTGCAGAGTTTCACTGTTTCGTCTGCCTTCGTAAGAGATAAAAAGGTCAGAAGTCTGAGAGAGTTTTACGATAGATTCAATTTGTCTGAGCTAAACTAGCTTTAAGAGAAAAAAAAATCGGATGGATATTAAAGGAGTAAGGCCTTTTGGAAGTTTAAGAACAAGCGCAGTTTGTCAAGGAACGACAGATTCTAGAAGGGAAGGAATGAACGATGAATAAAACGTAACAGCCAATCGGATCGTTGATCAATATTTGTTGGTTGTTGGTTTGAAAGAATAAAAGGGGAGACGAGTCTTTGGAAAATTACTCGCCGCCATAATTAAATCAAACACAGTAGTCAGAGTGTCACCACCCCAGCGTCTTTGCTATCCAACGGTGTGTGCAGCCTATCAAAGTTTTATAAGCCCTGTGTGTATTCTGGATTGAGGGTAAGAGTGATCTAAGTATAAATATGTATATATTATTATTTGTGTGCATATGGGAATGGTTGTGTGTGTAGATTCATCTGGAACAAGTAATGAAAGGAAACCGCCATTTTGTGCTTTGTAATCCTTTTTGAATTAAATCAGAAAAATGTTTGGAAAAGGTAGAACAGTTTTCAGAATGCCAAGTAAGACTTTTCTGATTACTGGATAGGACAGGACTAGCAAGAACATTGAACGAATAGGAGGAAGTGATTTGTTATTAAATTTGAATTTATATTTAACCATTATACCAAAGCTTATATTATTTCAGTGTAGTCAATCATGGACAGAGATGAAAATTTGAGTTTAAGGAATGTTGTTAAATTTTTCAGGATAAATTTACTGAGTATATGTCTCTGACTTGATCCCTCTATCCTGGATTAAAAATTTCTTTCTGAAATCTCACTTTCCTGTTATCTGTGGTAAGGAAAGATAGTATGGCAGTATACCAGCATAGGAGATTGTGTATTTCAGGTCCTAGTGTATAACATCATACTACCCTGCCTGCAAAAAGGAAGACTGTTGCATTACCCGTTTCAGCATAAGCTACATTAATGCACCTAGAGTTTTCACTCTCTCGAGGTAGAAGCATAATTATCCTCCTATCTACAACTCTGCCAGAGTAATCTTGTGCGAAGGTAGATACTTTTGAAGACCCACATTAGATACCCTAGGTTTTGGCCAATGTTGGACTACTACTGCTGAGCAAGGTGTGAGATATAACGGAAATATAGCCTACTGTATCCGACCCTTTCGCGACCTCAGCGTTGTTCTATAAGTCGCTAGCAAGCCATGCATTGACAGCCTGCCTTACTCATATTTAATCCACGCCTCTTTTCTTTGAGATGTAAACAAACAGAGTGTATACCAACTTTCGCAACCTGCCAGTCTAACAGGGGGCGAACTCTGATTTGTTTACTTAAGTTTCTCACGCGAGCTCATCTGACAATCATAGGACATCGGGCAGACTGCACGTGAGAAACACGTGGAAGAGTTAACGACCCTTTGATGTTTATACACTCAGGGGAGATAACCCTTAGTTGTTCGTACTTAGTGGGAGATTAGCATTTTATATCGAGACGCGAGCGATTTCGAAAGAAACCCCGTTAGCATGACGTGGGCTTTTTGATGTTGGCCATGTAGCGTTCGACGAGAGGAACGGTGGCCGGTTAGAGATCTTTCATCTGGACCTCAGTTTCTGAATTAGAAAGTTCGCACGTTAATGCAAAATTAACACCATTAGGGATCTGAGAGCAAATGAATGTATATAAACAGTGGTTCCTTAAACTCACTGATCAGTTGTCTCTCAGAAGTTTGGAGAATCTAAACACGTTATTCTAGAACCATAGTGGGAGTGTGTTATTGGCATTTCGTGGGGGTTGTTTCATTTCTGATCTGTGGTTATAGGATTACCATTATAATTCACTGTAATTTTTCTAGCGTCAAAACTAGTGAAATGTGATTTAATGTGTTAAGTTTACCATTATAATTCACTGTGATTTTTCTAACGTTAAAACTAGTGAAATAAATAACGCGTGGCTATTTTTTCTTTGCCGTAGGTGCAGGTAAAATGTAATTTCCATCACCCGCTTTATCACACAGAAGATACGGTTTAGCTGACTAAATTAAAGTGTTAAGTGCGACTATAGTGACCTATTAGCGACAGACGATAATTGTAAGTGCGCGTAGGGGTAATTAAACAATAGTTGACAGGGTGAGCTGATCGTTATCGCGCAGATGGGGCGGGAAGGTGCATGCCTGGTCCGAACCTGAAAGCGCAGCGCGGGCAAAAAGCTGACCGTATACCTGTAAATAAAGTCACCGTGTGCCTTTTAACTTTAAGCAGGACTGCCGGAGCGGGACCGAGATCGTCCTGTCCCCGTCCGTGCACGTATAGAATAGTTGCATTTCTTTTTCATAATGTCTTGTTTATTTCTCGCAGACCTGACAAAGCGGCCAGCGATGTTTTTCTTTATTATAGTCTCCAGGTACTGAAAGGATTTATGTTGTCGTCTTCGTGGCTTACTAGTCCCCAAGTCAGTTGTGAACTGGACTGGCTAAAAGACACTTAAACATTTTAAAGTTAACTGGACTATCAATTCCCAGATATTTCTTCCAATTTTATTAGCCCACGGGAGTGGTATATAATAAAGATTCAAAGTGACATTATTTATCCAGGAATCACCCACCAAATTAAGCGTTCCAATTATAATATTTAATTACGGCAAGGATGGACTGGGGCTCAATTCGAAAGATAGATACCCTGGACTTTAAATACATATTCACGGATTATACACCCAACAGATGTTGTAAAGTCACCAAGAAATAAGGTAAGAAGCGAGATTGTGTGGCCACGTATGACAGAGAAGGAGAGAGAGTGAAATATTTTCTTTAGTACAGGAAGCATTGTAACATCTGCACTCTGTTTGACTATTGTTTAATTTCTTTGGATAACGTTTAGGGGGAACTGCGTTCTTTCTTTACTCCATTTACTGTAACCTAGTGCTAAACTTTTAACATTTGGAGTTATTAACTTGTTGGGTTCTTATCTTCTCAACGAGGGGGAAGGCACAGGTATTCTGTTAATTTTCTATATATGTAATTCTGATGTATTTGATCTTTCTCTTCTAGATATTCGATGTTGTAAAGTTTAAAGATCAATCAATCAATCAATATCTTTTAGCTCCCCAAGGAGCATAGGCCTTCAACAAACACAAGCCAAGTCTTCTTATCACGTGCCATCCGCTTAAGTTCTTTCCATGTTTTCCTCATCATTTTCACCTCTGTTTCCAGTTCTCTTCTCCATGTGTTTTTTTGGTCTACCTCTGCCTCTCTTTCCCTGTGGATTCCAGAACAAAGACTGCCTTGTAATGCTATCAACAAGTTTCCTCAATGTGTGTCCTATCCATCGCCAGCGTCTTCTTCTCAACTCTTGTTCCACTGGCACGTGTCTGGTTCTTGTCATCAATTCCAAATTTGTGACTTTATCATACCATTTCAGTCCTTCTATGAAGTCTTTATAAAAGTCTGTAGCTTTTTGGTTGTTGTTTTTGTTGTTCTCCATTTCTCAGACCCATACAATAGGACTGACTTCACATTTGAGTTGAAGATTCTTATTTTCGTGTTGGACTTGATTTCTCTTGTTCTCCATATATTTCCCAATGCAATGAAAGCTCCTCTTGCTTTTTGTATTCTTATTTTGGTATCACTGTCTGTCCCTCCAACTTTGTCTATATTACTTCCAAGATATATGTAAGATTCTACATCTTTTAGTGGTTTTTCTTCAAGTTCAACCTTGTTATCATTTCTTGCATTTATTCTCATAATCTTTGTCTTTTCCTTGTGTATTTTTAGGCCCACTTGTGACCTCTCATCGAGAATTTTCATTTTCTCTTGCATCTGATTATGGTTATGGGACAGAAGAGCCAAGTCATCTGCAAAATCCAGATCATGAAGCTGTTTAGCTAGATTGCACTGGATTCCATTTCTGTTGTGGTTCTAATCCTAAACGGTTGTGTAAGCTGTCCTTCATGAAGAACTCTACATGTCATATCTTCATAGGTCTTCTTTATTAAGTTAATGGTCTTCATGGGAACTCCATAATGCCTCATCAATTTCCGAAGCGATTCTCTGTCTACACTGTCAAATGCCTTTTCGTAGTCCACGAATCCGATGTATAGCGGTGAATTCCATTCTAGACTTTGTTCAGCTATTATTCTCAATGTGGCTATCTGGTCTGTACAGGATCTATTTTGTCAAAAACCTGCTTGTTCATCTCTCAGTTGCTTGTATATGGACTCTTTTAATCTCTCAAGGATGATTCTGTTTAATACTTTTCCTGGCACTGATAGTAACATTATTCCTCTATAATTTGTGCACTCTTGTAAGTTTCCTATCTTAGGCAACTTGACCAGATAACCTTCCTTCCATTCTGCTGGTATTTTCTCTCTCTCCCAGACTTTGCCAAGTAGTTTGTATAATATCTCTGTAGAGGTATCAATATCTGTTTTGATGGCCTCTGCTGGAATGCAATCTGGACCAGCTGCTTTTCCATCTTTCAGAAGCTTTATGGCTTTCTTTATTTCTTCTCTACTTGGTCGTTCACAGCTGATTTGTAGCTCCTCTTCTGCTGGCTGGATGTCTGGGGGATTAATTGGAGATGGTCTATTGTGAAGTTCTATAAAATGTTCTGTCCATCTCTTCATTTGTTCTTGTATATTACTAAGCAATTTTCCATTCTTATCTTTTATTAGTTCATTTGCTTGCTTATATTTCCCTGTTAGCTTCTTTGTGGAAAGTTTAATGATAATAAACAACAAAAGAACTAAACTTTGTGTGTTGGTCAGACCCATACCCATTTAACCGTAGTTTTTCATGTTTGTATGTCTTGTTGTCACATAGCTGTGTGGGTGTGTGTGTTTAGTGTAACTTATATTTCATTTAGGGAGAGAAAGGTTGTCTTATACTAAAATATAGTCACATAGATAGTCTGGACTAGAGAAACTACTCATTCCAGAGACAGATCTACCTCTTAAACTATTCACTCGTGAAAATCTATTTTCTTACATTTTTTTCTTCTCACGTATCATTACCTTCTCCTATACTCAGGCGGGACCATAAATCACCCTAAAACCTATCTAAACGCGACACAAGGGGAGGCAACCCGTGATATTAAACAAGCTAACAAGTAACAGACAAACTGGCGGGTACAAGTACAGCACTTATCGTCTGTTGTGAATCAATGGTCACTTGTTCTGAGACAAGCTAAGACAAATCAGCTTTATAATCAGTCACATTAGGCTCATGTCACATTTACGTCAATGAATTCATATAATTTTATCTCTAAAAGTAAACAATTAAAATAAATAAACTGGTTATCTGTCTATGCTTCTCGTTACAACCATTTTTATTATTTTTGTACTTACATCATCATATTTATTCAGCCTTTTTTCTTTCGTAAATAAAAATGGTTCACATTAGTTCATCACTATCATGTGTTCAGCAAATGGTGAAATTTACACACAATAAAACCTTTAGTTATTTAAAACGTTATTGTGATTCACTTCTCGTTTGTGAACAAACATATTCGTTGTATAGAAGGTCTTCGATTTACGTCGCCCCGATATACATCGTTTCGCATACACGTCGTTGATTAACTAGGGGCGGTTAACTTGATATACATCGTATATATTCGTAAAAATAACTATGCTCGCCAAATTTTGCAGACCCACTCCTTTGCCTAACCTGTAGTTCTACTGTGGCGGAATTCCCCAGAAAGACACATAAATAAAACTCTAATCAATATTAAATGCATGCCAGTATTGGCCCTAACGAGCTTCTGAACAACAAAACAATCTGAAAAAACAACTAAAATGTAAAAATGTAATCGAGAAGAATAATACAGTACAGTGCATAGATTATACACAATCAAGAGAAATATTACAGACAAAAATAAGCTCCTTGACACAAGCAACAATATGTTTGTTTGAATGGGCTGTGCTACGGAGAAGAGTAGTAAACACGTTATAGAAAGAAATGGTGGACGATTCGCACAACAAATACTTTCTAATGCGATTTCCTTTTTGACGTGCACAATATATATTTCTCATGTTACATGTGCAAAATGCATCGTAAAAATGTTAATGCTTTTGCCATTGCAGCAACGAAAACACTGCTGATGGTATATAGACGGTTTCACTAATTGTCTTAGTCATTGTTACCAGAAAATTGCAAATACAGAATCAACATATTTTCTTAAATGCCTTGCTGCAGTGCATGTGCACAACATATCACAAACCTCAAAAGTATACTGCTCAGTAAACACACGAAGTATGAAAATATGTGCTGCTGTAAAGCCAAAACTCCTTTAGCATGAAATATAAAATAGGGTTCTAATTATTAAGAAAACATCCGACCTAACTCTTCACCTCCATCTTTAGTTTCTACCATGAAATATTGACAGGAACCAGCTTTTTTTTTTTTTACATTAGACTTTATTACTAGAGACGTTATAAAGTGCATTTAGCGTTGTCCTCTGCAACATAGACTGCACATTAATGCATCAATGAACATGTCAATTAACTCGAGACTGTCACATAATTATAATATTGGTACCACTTGAATTGAACAGTTAAAACACCGAAGAGTTAAAACTGAAGCAGTTAACATAAAATACAGTCTCTGCGCTGTTAAAATGACGGATTTTTGTCCTGGTGGTAAAAAAAGTATGAATTGACAATGACCTCACATGTAAATTGCACAAAAGGTATCTCAAAGAGTCATTCAACATCCTTTTTTTAACAGCCGATCGTCCATTTAAGACTGAGCGAGGGATAACTGGATCAGCATCTCCCCTCATTGATAAGCAAGGACATTATCAAAGGATAAGTCCTGCTTATCGAGTGAGCTATAACCGGTACCCAGCTACCACAAGGACGCACAGAGTGCCCACCTCTGTGCTGAGGATGCCAACTTTTAACTACGCACCCGACCTAACTCCTCGCCCCCAGCTTTCGTCTGTTGTCATTATATATTTGGAGGAACCAGGTCTGCCCCCAGGCGTGCAAAGTTCCCGGTCAGGAGAAGCTTTAGCTGGACCTTGGACCTTAAAGAGGCGTCAAAGTCATGACAAGACTAGGCCATTTTTTTAAAAGAATTAATTGTTTTTTTTTAGGATTAATTTTCTTTTGAGGATTAATTTTTTTTTTTTAAACCAAGAATTATGAGACTAATTAATCCAACGGTCAACTAAACTTTCATACAATAAGGGAAGATAACTATAATATAACCTGGAATTCTAAAACGGTAAAAGGATTGTCATGGTCTCTAAGGACACTATCAATAACCTCATCTTTAAAAATATATTCAGTTTTAAAAGAAATGGAAAATATTATATTATTTAAAATATTATTTTTTTAAAGAATAGTTACATATTTAAAACAAACTTCCACAAAAGGGAAAGCTTCTGCCACGCTAGAGTATGGAACACATCTCTGACGGTATTGCCTCCCCAGTTTTGCAGTAGTGGTCCAACAGTGACCACAACTCAAGAGTATTTATTATAGGCTTCACTGGAGTCTACACAGGATTACTCTTGGCAGAAATGTAGATAGAAGAGTAGTAAAGCTTCTATCACATTGGAGTCTTCACAAGATATTCAGATAAGCGAAAACAATGCCGACTGTTGCTGAGCACGTTAATTATGTAATCTGACGACACTTTTTATGAAGAATTTAGCAATGGTTTATTCTAGCTCGTTTTAATTTAAGCCCCCACAGATAAGTTAATCAGTGGAATTATTATTATAATATATATATATATATCTGTTTAGAGTGTGTGTTTAGTAACTTTGACTGAGACAAACATGTAGTACATTTAAAATGATTGAAACAAAGTTAAATTTGTAACATTACAAATAACAAAATTTAATAATCACTTTAAGTTTTAACAGTTGGAAAATAATTTTAATATTCATGAAAAGGATTTCATCACTTGAATGGGATTTAACTGAATAAAGGAGGTCACTTGTGGCAGCGGATATTTACACTTAGCTGCCAATGGTAGTTTCTTCTCCCGCTGGGTTAGTTCCTTTCACTCTGATCGCTCGTCTCTGGTCAAAGTTCAGGCGCCGCACGTTCCCAGAACATCAAGGAGTAACGGCCAAGTTGGTTCTGCGTCTGTCTATAACACCCTCTTATGATGGCGTCTCGCAAAACGTCAGTCCTCTTCTACCTTCACTTGGTCCCAGATATAGTACTTTCTGCTGGTACCGGCAATAACTGGTAATCGGAATAGAAACGAAACGCTTTTCTAAGTATGGCGTTTTCCCACACAGTTATGTATCCCCCCCCCTCCCCATCTCTCTTCTATTCTACCATCCCATGTCAGAATTTACCCTCGATGAGAATTAAATTTAATCCCTCGGGATAAAACTTCCTTTACATTTAAACTGAATAGCTTTAGCTTTACATTACACTTAAAAGAAAAGGTTAAACGTACAGATATAATATGTTTTACATTTACATCTCCACTGTTTGAAAAGTGTTTACAATATAAATTCATTTATGTTTCATTTATATTTACACTTATGGAAAAGTTTGAAACTTCTATTAATTTGAAATGAAAATTTTCACATAGACATTAACACTGGTTTAAAGCTTGAAAGCCTCAAATGACTTTGACATCCAATAGCGAGTTTCACATATTAAACTTCCCGTGGTAATATATAGATATATGTTAGTTCACATGTTAGTAATAAAACAGAATGAAAATGCACTACTTACGCCAATCTTGGCTACAGATGTTTTTTTGCTCAGAGGAATAAAAAAGACGAATTGTTCTTTTACACGCGTCTGGGATGTCTTTAATTTTGACCATAGATTCCCCCTCTGACTCCGTGTTTCTTCAGTTTCCTAGTCCCGGGGTTCCTTATTAAAATTTAGAGAGTACCTGTGTTTTATAACACAGATTAGTAGATGTTTATGCTCGATCGATATGAGTGCAGCGGTAAATATTCTTTTTCACTGACATTTAGTCTCAACTCTATATAGGACGAAGCATTCAAGAAGTAGACAAATATAGCAACTATAAATTCAGAGAAGTTCAGCTAGGATCAACATTACACTGTGTAATAAACAATACCAAACAACAACTTTTTAGCAATGGAACACAATATAAAATTAAACATGCAGAGATACTAGGTTATGGATGGCTCACGAAAACAAAATAACAACAACAACCAGTGTTGAAATCAGTCAAGTTTGTCATAAATGTTAGTCAACTTTACACAGAGTAAATAACACACTGAGTGAACGAGGTCCCTTTCTAGAGTCTACTAAACAGTTTTTTGTTTTTTTAAATATGTTTTTATTGCATTTCTTTCAAATTATTTAAAAAAAAAACATTTTACAAAGTAACAATCAAGAAGATACATAATACATTACAATAATATACGCACCTAGCGGCAATTTCAATTACACATTTAAAAATAAAATGAAAGAAATAAAATTAAAATATTATGAATCAGTCTAAATGAAAGTACAGTGGACATTTACGCGCTGACAATATTCACACACTCGAGAAACATTTGTGTGCTGACTTGTCCATTACTGTGATGTGTTCAATGACATCTCAAACGGTGTATATTTTAAAGAACAAAATATACAATTTATATACGAATTTCCTTAAACTCAAGAAAGTATCTCAACAAATGCTCCTTTCATTTTTCCAACAATCCCCAGAGACATGTCATAACTAAGCAAGAAATTTTCTTAAATTTATTAATTTACAAGACTAATTTTAATTTTCCTTTTTTTAAGGAAATATAGCTACAAATACAAGGAAATAAGAAGGCATGCGTTTGTACAAAACTAAGCGCTCATACCTACGCCCTCATATACGAGTACATATACGCATGTATACTCATACACATGCATATATACGCACATGGATATACACACTTACATGAATCTGCATATATATATATAATTATTTACATACACACATACATACATATTCATTCATGCACATACATACATCTACATGCAGACACACACCCTTTTTTATACATATGTATACACGTGCACTACTTCCACTTTTTCCATAAAATAATGGTGCAGTATGTGCACACATTTATGGTGTTTGTCTTTTCTGAAAATTACGTTAGCTAGTTTAAATGCTTTGTTTTCTATGTGAATGAATGTTAAAAAGTTTTGCATTAAAAACCCTTTGCTCATAGATGGCTTTATTTCTACAAACCCATACCAGATGTCTGTATTCTGCCAAAAGTGCTTGTACATGTATTTTAATGTGTGGAATCATCTTTGGAATGATGCTGAGCATAACTTCTTCTTCTTCTTCCGTCCTTAGCCAAAGACCGACCAAGCAGTCAGAGGCCATCACGCCCTGTGGCGTCTTAAGGGCAACAGCAGATTGATCTTCTCTGTTGTAGTTTCCCATCACGCCTAGCGGCGTCTTTAGGGCAACAACAAATAGATCCATCTGCCGCTGTTTCCGTAATCGGTGTGACAAGCCAACGGGTGATCAGCCCATTGGGCTGAGCATAACTGCTCTATACATATCTACTTCTGTTGTTGTATGTTTCTGTAATGTCTGTTTCAAAGCGTTCAAAGTTTGTGTCACTGTATCGCAATGAAAGAAAATGTGTTCCTCTGTCTCCTTGACGTTTAGTCTACAAAGTTTGTGTCACTGTATTACAATAACAGAAAATGTGTTCCTCTGTCTCCTTGACGTATAGTCCACAAAGTTTGTGTCACTGTATTACAATAACAGAAAATGTGTTCCTCTGTCTCCTTGACGTTTAGTCTACAAAGTTTGTGTCACTGTATTACAATAACAGAAAATGTGTTCCTCTGTCTCCTTGACGTTTAGTCTACAAAGTTTGTGTCACTGTATTACAATAAAAGAAAATATGTTCCTCTGTCTCCTTGACGTATAGTCCACAAAGTTTACATCTGAGTAAAACTATAATTTTCTTTCTTTCTCTATTTATGACTGGTGATGAGTTAAATAATAATCTATAAGTTATTTCTTTCGCTTTTGGTGACGTGTTTATTTTTTGTAAGTGTGTGAACACCTGCGAGTAATCTGGTATGCCAAATGTTTTACCTCTCTTTATTCTGTGATATAGAGGAGGTTCCTGTGCTAACACTAAATATTTATATATCTTGTTGGTTGTTTGGTGTATTATCGTTTCGTTTTCTTGTATGCATCCAACGCATTGTTTATAACAATTTGGTAATACTCCAAAATGATGTGGTGCTGTATTGTTAAATTTATATAATTAAGAGACAACCTTTGGCGTTGGTTTTTGCACTCCGCATGTGAGAGAGATTGATGGTGATTGTGGTACGGCACTATTATAGATTGTCGCTATGCGTACTTCTCCTATGACGTCGCATTGTTTGACATAGTAACTAGAGCTCTGTTGAGATTCCTTTCCTAAGGGAAGGCAGTGTGTGGAACGTGTTCCCAGTTAGAACTTATTATGAGAGTATGAATACTATATCTACAAATTAATGGTGAAAGACCAACGAAGGAAGACATAAAGAAAGCCATAAAGCCTCTAAGACATGGAAAAGCATCTGGACCTGATGACATTCCAGCAGAGGCCATCAAAGCAGATATCAACACGGCTACAGAGATGTTATATAAATTACTTGGTAAAGTCTGGGGAAAAGAAGAGATACCAGCAGAATGGAAGGAAGGATATCTGGTTAAGTTGCCTAAGAAGGGACATTTACAAGAGTGCACAAATTATAGAGGAATAATGTTACTATCAGTGCCAGGAAAAGTATTAAACATCATTATCCTCGAGAGATTAAAAGAGTCCATAGACAAGAAACTGAGAGATGAACAAGCAGAATTTCGACAAAACAGATCATGGACAGACCAGATAGCCACTTTGAGAATAATAGTTGAACAAAGTCTGGAATGGAATTCACCACTATACATCGGATTTGTGGACTACGAAAAGGCATTTGACAGTGTAGACAGAGAATCACTTTGGAAATTGATGAGGCATTATGGAGTTCCCCTGAAGATCATGTGTTTGTTGAAGGCCTATGCTCCTTTGGGAGTGTGGTGTTATAAATGAATGAATACTTTATGGTTGAACTTCATATGTGTACCAGAAGTACGATAATACGATAGCAGATTTGAATAGTGTATCCTGCATATGCAATGCCATGATGTACTTGGAAAATAAATGTTTTGATGTTCATGGAGACGCTATACTTAGCGTTGGCTAGTTGAAAGCCTTTATTCTAGTTGAAGTTATACAAGCTCATAACCCCGTGGCCAATAGATACCAACCAAAATGGTATAATACTGAACCTAGACGAAAACGAGCATAATACGGTGAATTGCAAAACACCACAGAGTAAAACACAAAAAACCAACGCCACACAACCCCATATCATTTTCAGACTCCGGTTTTATTTGCTTGCTTCGGATTAGATTAAGAACTCGTCTTTGTCTCTTCATTCCACAGCTTTGTTTCTCACTAACACTACTGGAATATTTCAGTTGGATTATATATACAGTGTGGCCTAAAAGTCTGGATTCAATGAGACGTCTCTTTGTGGGGATCCCTTTCTTGCATTCACGAGAACAATCTCTGTGCGGTCATCTGCTGCTAATGTTAAATCCATATTGGCACTGAAAAAAACTGATTATATAAGTTTGAAGAGAGAAAATATTTTATATAAAACAAAATGCCTATATTTACAGACGTTTTGCCCACCCAGTTGTTATTAACTATATATTCTGCGTAACCCTGTGAGACGGGGGTATCTCATCCGCATGTTGTAGGCGTACCCCAAGCTGAGAACTCCTGCTCTGCAGGGACATACAATCCTATCTTTCCGGTACGTAAGTCTTTGCTATTAATTTTGACGTCTATTTATTATACTAACTGTGACTTTCTGTCGTGGAGTTTGTAGAGCCAGATAGATTATTCCTCCAGTTCCCGAGAAACAAATAATCTGCTTGTAAGCAGCACTGCCACCGTAATGAATGTGGGTTACTTTCTAAATCATGTAAATCGACAATCAACTTATCCAAGATAGAACAACACAGTGTCTTAGAAGCAATGAATGTAGTAGCTGAAGGGTTAAACATCTCTTGGTATTTAGAGGACCCACCAGTAAATTACAAAAGTCACTAAATGAAGTTGTCGTACATCCAAAAACGACTTTATTACGAATGTGTTTTTCTGGAACGGCTGTTTTTCTTCCTTTGTCGTATTGGGCGTATTTACAATAGCGGTGATCGTAGACCCCATTTTCTGGGATGTTTTATGACACAGTTTGTTCAGACCCGAGTGGAACAGTCCCAGTTCCTATGGTTTTGCCACTTCTGCAGAATTGGCGAAGAACGGCTACCATAACACATGGGAAAACAATAGCCAAAGATCCAGATCTCCATGACGACCCAGAGTTCATTGGGAGGACAACCTTAGACAATCAATGAAGGACAGAGAACTGGACCGGAAAAAAACCCCAAAAAATACAGCTTACAGGATAACATGGCGCTCTCTCTGGCTAACCTCTACATCCCAATATATGTTTGTTTGGTTTTATGGACCATCTTCCTTGCACACGGACAAATCCATCAGCGCTCTGACGTCCTCCCTTGGATAACAAGGAAGATCTCAACATAGTGCATGAACTTAAAAGCACCGGCAGTGATGCCAATGTGTGTATTTAGGAATCATACTGATAAAGGTGTGCCAAAATGCCCGGTTAAACCAACGACTGGCCACCAAAAATGATAAGGGTGGATTTGAGCTGAAATGATAATGGTGCGCCAGGAAACATGCCGGGTACGTTAGCTCCGTTATAAGATTGACGACCACTTGCCACCCCTATCGACACCTGGTATTAAAGTGCAAGATGTAGGTGTCTTCTCTGATTTAGAATGTTGCTGTGTGTGTTGCAGTAGAACAGTTCACAGGGTACACCACAGGCAACATGACGTGTAGAGTCATAGAACTGGTAACTTCGCTTTAGTTTTATACCATTTATTGCACGCCACAAAACAGTCATGATATTTATGTCATCATCAGCACAGTATAACGAATGCAGCATTCACAATCATCTTAACTGATAGTCATGTAGGATTCAATACTCCATAGTTGTATGGTAAACAGATATCATAAAGTTCTGGTTCGTGAAGCTTTATAAAAAATATATATAACTTCTGCAACAGTGTCAGCTGCAGATCTTCAATGATCATAGACAATAATAATTATTCCCTTCCTGATGCTAGCAGATCAGATGTATACAATAAGTCCGTTTACTGTCTGCACGTGAATAGCATACATGGATTACAGGTCAGCTCGACCTTTATAACCTTCCTAAGTCTAACCATCTGACTTGGACGTGATCTCTGATATAACGAATCCTGGAACACAGACAATAGTCTTGTTGGTCTAGAGCGACCCATATATATATATAACTAGTTCAGGTATAAAGATACCGGTGACTTAATCCTAGTCAAAGTACCTCTCCATTTTGAATCACACAGGCGAGCAAAAAGGCGACAAAATGACGAACCTCTAGATGATAGCATAAAGTTCGATACAAGAGGAATTACCTTATTTCGGAAAATCAACCATGAACATATGCCTCCAGGCAGGCTTGAATAATACTGGGAAATAGTCTAGTTAGCTAACTAACTCACAAAGACAATGTATTTCCCTCAGAAAATCACAAGACGCAGGTCGCGTCTGCTCGCTACTTAGACCATTTCTAAACTGCCCGAGCTGGGCGGAACAACAAACGAAAACCAAGTCGAGACATGCGCAGAGCGACAATCTCTGAGTCGCCGTTCACAATAAGACGATTCTAAGAACATTCGAGATAAAAGTCTTACACAGTCGCGCCTTTTATGGTCATGAACAGAAGCGTTAAGAAAGGTTTCAGGCATCTACAACAGTTGACTGATACTACCAAATAAGGAGATATGGTCACGCTTCGTTCAAGAAATTATAGACCGAACGTGTCTCTATACAAGAGAAGGCAAACTCCTAAAAAATTGTAGTCTCGATAACTCGGATTATGTCCCTTTGACTGTAAAAAACATAATACACACTTCAGTCAAAAAATGATCATACATACGAAAAATGATCATACAAAGGCTTTGAAAAAAGTAATTATTTGTGCGTAACATTACCGCACCCTCCCGGGAAAAAAAAATGAAACATTTTTTTTTTAAAAATCCTGGAGCCGGAAAAATCTAGGCTCCTAACGCACGTATGATGCGCGGATATATACCTAACAAATTAGCTCAACGCATGGAGCGACACTGAGATCATATCTCAGATCCTTAGAGAAAAAATTTATCTAAGTATACGCTTATATATTCCAGGAAGGTGCCACCAACACACGCCACAATGATGGCAACATCATAATGAAAATCAAATTATTCTCATACCAATATATGAAATTAAATATATTATTATGATATCATACAATGTGTTGCAAATAGCGGTGTAATTTACTAATATACCGCACTATATTATTACATTATATAAAGCAACAGTAATTAATAAGTAATACATGTGTTGATCTTCGTTGACATAAAACATTCAATAGAAGAAGATGTGGACATCATCCGCTCCCAATCTAGGACAGGACTTGATATCCTCAAAGTTCCACAATGGACATAATCTCGCAGACTTCAATGATGTGCTGCGAAAATATCAATAACACAAATCTTAAAGACAACTGGTAAATCTCTTAATACAATCCTGAAAATAATTTATTTAAATGTGGCCGAGTGATCTTTTGGCCCGTATATCACTAACTAAGCCTTCTTAGATAATTACATGGTACAATGTTATAAATTCCCCTCAAAAAAGTGAGAAAAAAAAATCTACTAACATGTCATTATAACATTGGACTGTATATCAGGAAATATATATATATGACAGAAGAATCATGTGGAATCGTGTGGGCATCTGGACAGAATGTCTGCCATTACATTATCCGAACCACGGATAGCTCGAACCGAGAAATGAAATGGTTGAAGAGCTATGGCATAACGAGTGGACCTCGAGCTCTTCAAGTTTTTGCTCTGAATAGCAGTAAGCGCTTTCTGGTCGGTTTCCACAATGAAATGTGCGCCTAGAAGAAATCTTTGTAACTTCAGAATAGACCATACCATAGCCAATAACTCACGGTCTAAAACCGAGTAATTCTTTTCTGCAGCATTTAATTTCCTAGAGATATACATCACCGGATGCAGAGTATCAGAATACTCCTGCATTAGTGCTGCCCCAATCCCAGTTGACGAGGCGTCACTTCGAAGAACAAAAGTCTTCTCAATAGTAGGTAACCTAAGAATAGGTGGAGATGAAAATAGGGCTTTAACCTGGTCCAATGAGGATTGACATTCTTTAGACCAGCGGATCAGATTAGGCGACCCTTTCTTCAATAAAGTAGAAAGCGGTGCCATAATGGAGGACAGATTCGGAATGAATCGTCCGTAGAATTGGATCAAACCTAATAGACTCCTTACTTGTTTCTTCGTCTTAGGGACCGAAATGTTAAGTATTTTTGAAACATTGTGGTCCTCTGTCTTTAAAAGACCATGACCAACACGATGACCTAGGAAAGAAATCTCACTAAATCCTATAAAGGCTTTAGAGGGTTTTGCAGTCAAGTTATACTCGCGAAGAGTAGACAGTAATTCGTATAAACCCAAATAGTGATCTTCCCAGGAATCACTGAATAGACAGATATCATCTAGGTATGCTATGACATCTGTACGATATGCGAGAATTCGCCGCATCATGCGTACGAATGTAGCAGGGGCGTTCATAAGACCAAAAGGCATGAAATTCCATTGGAATAAACCCCTAGGTGTAGAAAAAGCTGTAAAAGGTTTGGCACGTTCAGTTAGCGGGACTTGCCAATAACCTTTAGACAAATCTAGTTTGGTAAAGAATCTAGAATTAGAAAGTTTATTGAGTAGCTCTTCTAATGAAGGCATAGGTTCAGCATCGAACTTCGTAACTTGGTTCAATTTGCGATAATCTACGCAAATGCGAATGTTATTATCCTTCTTTCGAACAATAACCATAGACGAAGAGTATGCTGAAGTGGATGGTTCAATGATTTCCAAACGTATCATTTCATCCAATTCTTTTTCGACTTGAGACTGGAAATGGATAGGTATTGGATAGGGTCTGACTCTGATAGGATTATGATCAGTTAGCACAATGTCATGTTCAATGACATGTGTGTGTCCCGGGATGTCTGTAAGAACATCCTGAAATGTTTGCAACATCGAAGAAACTTGTCGATGTTCCTCAGCGGAAAGATTTGGAGAAACGGTCACGTTTTTCCAAGATTCCGTAGAATAAAGTGGGACCATAGAAAGAGGAAGATTGACATCAGAAAAAGTAGTTTCCTCATCCTGTATAACTGACAGAGATGAGTACTGACCATGAGGTACTTGAGAATTGTCCGTTGCCTGGAAAATAGGCTGCAAATAGTCAGGTCTTTCATAAAATTCCGTGAGCATATTTATGTGGAAAGTTTTATGCTTTCCATCAATATCGACAACATAGTCGACATCAGAAATTTTGGAGACTATTGCATATGGACCTTTCCATGCAATTAGAAGTCTGTTCTCCCTTGAAGGAAGTAGAACGAGAGCTTTGTCACCTGGACAAAGTTGTCGTAGACATCTATTCTTATTTGCAAACTGCCTTGCCTTTTCTTTAGCAAATTCGGAAGACGAAGTTGCTAGTTTGCATGCCTCGATGATCTTTTGCCTAAGAGCAATGACGTACTCATAAGAAGATTGAGTCTCATCGCTAATATTAGCGGCAGTGATTAGATCGTGAAGTAAAGACATAGGGCCGCGCGGTTGCGCGCCAAAGACAAGTTCAAAAGGGGAAAACCCCGTATGTTCATTGGGGACCTCTCTATACGCAAAGAGAGCCGCGGGTAAGACCCTGTCCCAATCCTGAGGATGATCCTCAGTTATTTTACCAAGTAAAGTTTTCAGAGTCCTATTTAAACGTTCGACCAACCCATTAGACATTGGGTGATAGATACTGCTGAGAGACCTTTTAATGTGTAGCATAGACATTACCTGTGACATAGTGTCTGATATAAGTTGAGTGCCATGGTCTGACAATATTTCTCCGGGAAAACCCAAGCGAGAAAATATCAGCCAAAGAGCGTCTGCGATATCAGCAGTTGAGATGCTCTTGAGAGGTATTGCCTCTGGCCAACGTGTGCACATATCGACACATGTAAGGATAAATTGATGTCCTCTAGCCGACTTAATTCTAAAAGGACCGATAATATCTATTGCCATTTTTTGAAAAGGGCGAATAGGAATGTCAGCAGCCTGGATAGGCGCAGCATGTCGTGGTCCTTTAGATTTGACCTCCTGACATACTTTGCAAGAGCGACAGTACATTCGTATGTCCTTGCTCACAAATGGCCAAAAGAAAGCCGCAAGAACCCTCGACTTTGTACGGGAAAAACCCATATGTCCAGCACATTGCGAGTCATGAGCATGTTGCAATATTTGCAATCTCATGCTCTTAGGCACAAGAATTTGTGAATGAGTGGACGTAGTCGAGTCTTGTACCATACGTACAAGTACGCCGTTCTTCATAGAAATCCAAGATTTTCTATTAGTATTTTGATTAGGATCACCTTTTTTTGCTAGAATGAAGAATTTTTGTAAAGAAGGATCTTCTTCTTGCAATTTGATAAATGAGTCACGTGTAATAGTCAAGTGACTATCTTGGTCATTTACTTCATCATTATTAGTTAATGAAGTTTGAGGTGGATCCAGAGCATGTGCTCTTGTGACCACCGCATTGGTAGCTTCAATGTTTTGCTCTTCCCAAACAGCAATCTGCTGTGGGGTACATTCCCTAACTCCGTGAATACGACCAATAATAAGGTCCGCAATAGGGTTTGGAAGTAGACACGCGTGGACCTCTCCCGTGAAGAAAGGAGTAGCAATGTGTATTATAGCAGTAGGATACTTTTCCAACGTGCCACCAAATGTGACACATTTGATGACCTTTCCTGTAGCACAGGATGGATCTACAAGAGATTGCCTAACGCCGACAGTAGTACATCCAGAATCAAACAACACTGAGACTGGATTACTATTTACAAGCCCCTTATGTAATATAAGAGAACCTCTCCCATCATGAGCAACATTAGCAGGAAGAGCGGGCAAAGGATGACCACAGCTTAGAGTACTAACGGTTTTCGGATCAAATAAAGTACTGCATTGGATACATTTATTTGCCCTACCAAAATCAAAAGATGAGCATCCGATAGCATTATGGTCTTTATCATTATTAACCTGTTTATCTGCTCCCTGAGATTCTTGTTGAACAGAGTTTGTCTGTTGATATCTTTTTCTCTTATGTTGCGATCTACCGCGACCATTATTGCCTCTGCAATTATCACTAAAGTCCCTACTGTAATTTTTATCCTGGTTTGAGTTCCAGTTTCCATAACTGTCATTACTATCTCTATGCTGTTGAGAACCTCTATTATCTTGGTATTGAGGTCTCTGCATAAAATATTTCCCTCTATACCGATTACCTTTGTGAAAATTTCTAAAGTTAACCGGAGTAGAATAACGTGTAGTATTAGGTTGTCTCCAGTTCTGGGAAGAAGAATCACCCTGGAATTGATCACTATGGTTCTGGGCATAATTACGATTACTCTTTTTATTGAAATTTTTCTTGCTACCCTGAAATTTACGCATAAAATTTGGGCCATAAGGTGCTGCCGAAGCAACTGGCAGACCTTCTTTCACCTTAGAGTTACTAATGGTTATGTGCGGATGCGCAGTAACATACTGGCTACAGTATTCTTCCATTTCTTTTATGTTTTTAGGCTTACGCTCATGAAGAAAAGATAGAAAAGCTTCATTAACAGAAGACATAACCTTATCTCTAAGTAGTAAATCCATAAGAGCTTCAAATGTATTTTCTGTCTTAGACAACTCAACCCATCGTAAAAAAGTAAGACGGATGCCTGAGATGAATTCAGAGAATTCAACTCCAGTTTCTGGTAACATGTTTTTAAATTTAAGACGATATCCGTCCTCGTTAAGTTGGTACTTCTTTAACAATGCCGCCCTGACAACCTCATAGTTGTTTTTGTCAGGCACATCTACCATACTCAACAAAGTCAAAGCACCACCTCTAAGTATCTTGGACAGATGATAAACATATAATGTTTTATCTATATTATGCACCTTAAATGCACTTTCAAATCTATCTAGATAAAATGTTATATCATCAATTGAAGCATTGAATGCTGGTAAATTAAGCTTGAAATCAACAGCATTAGACTTATTAGCAGATGATACCTTATTAGCATCATTAGCATTACTAGATAACTTCAACTTTTCTAACTCCAAAGCTAAGAGTTTTTCTTCATGCTCCATTTTTGCTTTTCTCTCATTAGCTTCTCTTTGTAACCTTCTTTCTTCAGCCTCAGCCTGTAACTTTCTTTCTTCAGCCTCAGCCTGTAACTTTCTTTCTAATCTTTTATTTTCAGCCTCTATTTCAAGTCTCTTATTTTCAGCTTCTTTTTCAAGACTCTTATTTTCAGCTTCTCTTTTTTGTTTTTCCATTTCCATTTGTAATCTTTTTTCATCTACCTGCATCTGCAGTTTTAAATTTTCAGCATCTATTCTCTTTTGTTCAGTTTGTTCTTTCATTTTCTTTTCTTCCGACTTCAATGCCTTGGCATATTGAACAGTCGCAAATTCTTCTAATTTATCACCTGTCTTCCCAAGGGCTTTACCCTGCTCAATAAAGTACTCAAATGTAGACATGATGTCTAAAATGTGAGTACAGAACCTGAAATAATTAATTATCTTATTTCAATCTTAATAGCAACAAGACTTAATAAAGTGCTTGTATAATCACTATGTTTACTCCAATCTCTGTGGGAAACAAGACTTGACACCAACTTGTATTATCAAATGTATAATAATATCACAAGTCACCTCTTAATTATCAGTGCACTACCCAAATCAGTGCATAACCATCAGTTATTTATCATAACTGCACTACAATAGTGCATAAGCAAAAAACCACCAGTTAGTTATGATAAGTGCACTATAGACCAATAGTGCATGAGCATATATGTAACAATAGTGAAAGCTAACTATGCAAGAACTATGCAAACAATAACAAGACAATGTAAACAATAACAAAGGTCACCAACAATGTAAACAATAACAAAGATCAAAGTCAATGTAAACAACAACAAAGATCAAAGTCAATGTAAACAATAACAAAGATCAGAGTCAATGTAAACAATAACAAAGATCAGAGCCAATGAAAACAACAACAAAGATCAAAGTCAATGTAAACAATAACAAAGATCAGAGTCAATGTAAACAACAACAAAGATCAAACAATACGAAAACATTCGCATAAGTCAAATAAATAAACAGCGAAACTAAAAAGAAATGTGATGACAAAATGCGAAGATATGACAAACAAATGACGCTACAGTGTATACACAAAAATATACGTAAAGAACTGAATAATAGAAAAGGGGAGACCTACAAATACAAACAATCGAAATCGAAACTAAAAAAACAGAAAGAAAGAGAGAAAAGAAAAGGAAAAAAAAATATACAAGAAACAAAAATAAAGCACAACTCGTCACAACTAAACAGATATAGCAACGATTGTCGCTAGCAAATTTCACAGTAGGAAATTCGCACAGTCCCTAACGAAAACGCTAACAGTAGAACCTCTGTGACGTGGTATCTTCTACTGAAAGACACCGCCCAACCGAGAAAACCCGCTGAATATAAACATATAAATATACAAATACAAATAACATATAACATATAAACATGTAAATAGTGTGAAAAATGTGATAGACAGAAGGCTCAGTTAGAACATAAGGGCACAGTTCACAAACAAAACAGGCCACTTAACTTCTATGTATCCACAACGTCAGCACAGTTCAGAACAGGATGTGATCAGCATTCTTAGGACAATGATCCAACGTTGATCCATATCTGCTATCGTAAACTGCCATGACGAAGGAAATGAGCTTCTAACAGGAAACAGCTTCTGAACTTGACCTTCTGAATTCTACAAATTGACTTGAGCACTTGACCTTCTGAATCTGCAACAGTACCTCTGAGACCGGAACAGTTGTTACGGCACTTGTCCTTCTTCTTAACAGATCAGGAAATCCATTCGCTCGGTACTTGTCCTTCTATTTGTAGACAAACTTCAATACTGCCGAGCAGCGCCGGGTAGTTTCAAAATATCAACAACTGTTAGTACTGCAGCGCCTTTCAAAAAATTTCATCAACGGTGATGAATAGAAACTGCAAGTTGTCTTGTAGTCTGCTGATGATGTCTGGGTTTGTTGACCCCCTTGATAGCTGGTATCAGAGTAAACCAACATATGGCCACCAAAAATGATAAGGTGTGCCAAAATGCCCGGTTAAACCAACGACTGGCCACCAAAAATGATAAGGTGGATTTGAGCTGAAATGATAATGGTGCCCACAGTAACATGCCGGGTAGTTAGCTCCTAAGATTGACGACCACTTGCCACCCCTATCGACACCTGGTATTAAAGTGCAAGATGTAGGTGTCTTCTCTGATTTAGAATGTTGCTGTGTGTGTTGCAGTAGAACAGTTCACAGGGTACACCACAGGCAACATGACGTGTAGAGTCATAGAAATGGTAACTTCGCTTTAGTTTTATACCATTTATTGCACGCCACAAAACAGTCATGATATTTATGTCATCATCAGCACAGTATAACGAATGCAGCATTCACAATCATCTTAACTGATAGTCATGTAGGATTCAATACTCCATAGTTGTATGGTAAACAGATATCATAAAGTTCTGGTTCGTGAAGCTTTATAAAAAATATATATAACTTCTGCAACAGTGTCAGCTGCAGATCTTCAATGTTCATAGACAATAATAATTATTCCCTTCCTGATGCTAGCAGATCAGATGTATACAATAAGTCCGTTTACTGTCTGCACGTGAATAGCATACATGGATTACAGGTCAGCTCGACCTTTATAACCTTCCTAAGTCTAACCATCTGACTTGGACGTGATCTCTGATATAACGAATCCTGGAACACAGACAATAGTCTTGTTGGTCTAGAGCGACCCATATATATATATAACTAGTTCAGGTATAAAGATACCGGTGACTTAATCCTAGTCAAAGTACCTCTCCATTTTGAATCACACAGGCGAGCAAAAAAGGCGACAAAATGACGAACCTCTAGATGATAGCATAAAGTTCGATACAAGAGGAATTACCTTATTTCGGAAAATCAACCATGAACATATGCCTCCAGGCAGGCTTGAATAATACTGGGAAATAGTCTAGTTAGCTAACTAACTCACAAAGACAATGTATTTCCCTCAGAAAATCACAAGACGCAGGTCGCGTCTGCTCGCTACTTAGACCATTTCTAAACTGCCCGAGCTGGGCGGAACAACAAACGAAAACCAAGTCGAGACATGCGCAGAGCGACAATCTCTGAGTCGCCGTTCACAATAAGACGATTCTAAGAACATTCGAGATAAAAGTCTTACACAGTCGCGCCTTTTATGGTCATGAACAGAAGCGTTAAGAAAGGTTTCAGGCATCTACAACAGTTGACTGATACTACCAAATAAGGAGATATGGTCACGCTTCGTTCAAGAAATTATAGACCGAACGTGTCTCTATACAAGAGAAGGCAAACTCCTAAAAAATTGTAGTCTCGATAACTCGGATTATGTCCCTTTGACTGTAAAAAACATAATACACACTTCAGTCAAAAAATGATCATACATACGAAAAATGATCATACAAAGGCTTTGAAAAAAGTAATTATTTGTGCGTAACACATACATTCTATAAATATTTTTGTACAGTGTAGGTTTTCTTTTAAATTCACCAGGGCAGCGGCCGTATGGCTTACTCTATGCGATTTCCAACTGCTGTGGGAGTTATAACGTGCGCAATGTACACACGGTACCTCCTATTTCTCGTCCTTATCCGAGAAGGCTATGCATCCGATCAAATAACCCTGAGGATCAGGGGGAATATATCATTATTATGACTGGTTCTGAAAAGGATTATATCAAAAATATTCCTTTCACTGGAAACCGAACCCGGTACCTTTATAATTGGACGCCATACCTTATAGCCACTCCGGTCCCCAGGGTAGACATTAAACGACACAGTTGAAAGTGTTTAAAAGATTGTCAAAGTGCGCTGTTTAGCACTGATGAAATATTTTAGCGCGCACATTATTTTTTTTAAATGTCCTCACTTGAGGTCGCATTTTTTCCTCGCATGAGGTTGCATTTTTTTGACTCGCTTGAGTCGCATTTGGAGCACGCCCGACCCCGGCTCTGGCCAAGACACATTATCCTAGCCAAGTCCGGATAGTCGGACGCATGTCCAAACACTAAAAGACCAAATGACACATAAGTTTAACTGTACTGATATTTTGTTTTCTTTGCATGCACATCTGCGACTGAAAAACGGATAAAAGACCAGACACTGTCCTTGAAAGTGTCAGAGCATTAATGTCGTCACTACTTTAACATGTGCATCAAACTCCATATTATTGAAAGTTTTTTGCTCTAAACATAAGAAAAAAAATAACATTTTTAAAATTTAACAAATGTACTATGGAAATAATATATCTCTTCTATGCCTTATATAATTATGTAAAATAAAGTGAAAAAAATAATAAATAATGAAAATCTGTTAATTAGTTCGAAAATTTTTTAATAGTTAAATTATTCCCCTTTGAAAATAATTAGGATGCCTTCCCCTAACTTATGAATCTCTGCTACAGTATCATATAAGTTTTTTTTTCTTGTTTCACTTATGTCTAAGATTCGACATCCCGTCAAAACCTGACAAGAGGCGTGGTCTCTCGGTTATAAGTGGGGTATATTGTGTACATTTGTATAACATTTTGACCACCGGACAGTTATGTCTGTCCTTCTTTTTTTTTTATTTAGTGGGGGGATGGGGAGCGGCCACTTTTATATCAGCCATGAAAAAGACTATTTTTGTGAAGGACCTCTCACTGGCTGTGACGTCGTATCTGAGTGTTGCTGCATATTTAATCCAAAAACTTATTTATTTATATTTTCTAAGTGTAATGATTTTACCTCTATATTTATTATTGCTAGTGTGCCGACGCGTCGTTAAAAGTACTTCTAGCTGAAATGAAGATCCATGTGTGTTTTTTGTTTCCTCTTGTGTCTACCGATAGTGTTGTCTTCCTTAACTCCAGCTAATTTATGACATTGTCAATGATGATTTGGGGTATGGTGTCTAAATTTGCAATAAGTAATTCTTCCTTTGGGTTGTTTATTGTTTCACTGTGTTGTTTTATTTGATATTTCGATGATAAATTGTTTCTCTTGTTCTACGCTTTTGGTTCGTTCATGATGGATGGATTGCTTTTTTTTCTACGAGTTATGTCGTGAAACGAATTGTGTAAACCCACTACTTTGTTAAATCCCTATGTCAAGAGCCCAACCAATCAACGAGCACCGTTCACCGGTCTCTGAGACAGAATAAATTACACGAAGTTACACCAGGAAAAAAACTTAAGCCCTGTTTTTGTCGGATGTCGGTTGCGGCCATCTTGTTCACGCAAGATGGCGGAAGAAAACTGAATAAAATTAGGCTGTACGAGGAATGAGACCAAACTGCAGACAACCAATCATCTTGCCCCGCCAGGAACCAACCAAACGCTTTCCTTAACCAGTAGAAATTATTTTACCTGCCTATATAATCGGGCGAGATTTTATGCTAAAACACGCAACACCGACACGAAGCCAGAGAGAGACGACCGACTGTGTGAGAGGAGCTGTCAACCTTGATTTATTGCTTACCTGAGTGCACTGACCTGCAGCCTGCTTCACTAAGTCGAGTCAAAACCTGGCCGGTTTAAAAATCTTAGAGGGTAAATATAATTTACTATAAACTGATAGCAAAATAGGCTTACAGCAGGTCTATAATGTTGGTATTTGTTGTGTGTCATTAATAATACCTACACCTGTATATATTTAATATATTTTGGTTCACTATGAATGTATCAGGTTACTGATTGTATCTTGGGGCATTAGGAATAATGATTGTATTTCCTGATATGGATTGATGAAGACGAAGACTAATAGGACTCATACTTCAACCTATTGTCTCCTATAACTTCAGTCTATAACTTCAGTCTATTGTCTCAGATAACTTCAAACTGAAATATAACCAAAACAGTCCTTGTTAGGACTCAACCTATTGTCTCCTATAACTTCAATCTATTATTTCAGACCAACTGCAATATAACCAAAACAGTCCTTGTTATTACTCAACCTATTGTCTCCTATAACTTCAATCTATTATCTCAGACCAACTGCAATATAACCAAAACAGTCCTTGGTAGGACTCAATCTATTGTCTCCTATAACTCAATCTATTGTCCCATATAACTCCAACCTGATATATCACCAAACAGTCCTCGTTGCCTATACTCCTATCATCAGAACACAACAATATTGTTAGGATATATGGTACCATCACTTGTCAGAGAGGGCCTGGTATATTATAGGGGGAAGGAAATGGTGGTATCACACCTAGGTGTACATATTATTGGATGTATTCATGTATTGAATTTATATTATTGGATGTATTCATGTATTGAATTTATATTATTAGATGTATTCATGTATTGAATTTATATTATTGGATATATTCATGTATTGAATTTATATTATTGGATGTATCCATGTATTAATTTGTCAGAAAGAATGTTTTGCAAGTAGACACCTGTCTTGTCTCGCTATTGCTAACTCATACTGAGCCATGTTGTCATTCATCCTACATGCAGACACCTGAGACACGCTCATTTCACCCACACTAGAAATATGTGGGCTTGAGGACAGAAATTAGCCCCTATTTTTGCTTGTTACAGGTTTTATTCGTGTCATTAAACCTGAGGTCGTATGTCCAGTCAATCCAGCTGCCTGGAACTTCACAGAGATTGTACCTGAGATATATCTTTAGTCCCCCTCAGTCTTGGGTGGGCTAACGAAACGATCACCAGCGGGTGATTTGTGTCAACCAAACTAAGTAGAACAGAACGTTTTGAGAGATGAGTACACATTAGTACCATTTCTTTCAGCATTGTGAGCAAAATCTAAGTCAATGAAGAAAACGTGAATTAGCGTAGCAAGAGACAATAATAAGATCATAGTGGATAAATTATACGTAATTAACAGCACAGCTGATACATGTACTATAATTGAATAACAGCACAGCTGATATAATTTTTTGTTCCTGTAATTGGAAAACTTGTTGTAATATTTACATATCTATTTAAATATAAATATTTGTAAATCATATGTAAACTTACAAATCCATTACATTCCATTTTTCAACATTCACCCTTCAGCACAAGAGTAGATAGTGTATATACTAAATAAATAATAAGGAAATTGTATTTGAACGACTTGTCAATTTTATCATTGTTAAGTAAAAATCTGTTTCCTTGTTTTTTTAATATCACAGTTAGTTACACAGCGGAGGTGGCACTTTATGTCGGTCTCCTCTCTACTATTGTTTCGAGATCAGATCATTCACAGCCGTAACTAATTTCTAATACCAGTAGTTCTCTCAGACACTGGGACTTCACCATTTTCTGCAGAAATTCTATTTCTGTAATTGTCAGTACTATACTGATCCTAGAGCCAATAAAAACCTCACGCCACACTGGGGGCTCTTTCCTGGGATATTTCTGTATATCTTGAGCCATACTTAGTCTATTCATCTATCTACACTCTATCTTGTGCCACCCATTGGTAACATAAGGAAAATTTTTTGTTTGAGAAAATCATTATAGGAATTTTTAAAATAAATTATTTTCTTAGTAGGAGTACCATTTAGTACTCAGTAAATAGTGTATGCTCACAAAGTTGCACGGAAATTATTTGTTCATTTAAATTAATTAAGTTTAATTACAATAATTTGGTTATAGTTAATTTACATACCCTCTCTAAGTAACGCCATGGCTGATCTAGTGAAATTCAGAACTGCGATCATGCAGATGGGTAAGGAATTAAATATGACAGGTGATGCTCTCACTCAGTATGTCACAACAGAAGTGGACAAACATATGGATAGGGAAGAAAGAAAGTTGCAATTAGAGACTGAAGCAACGAAATTAGAGGCTGATAGAGAAGCAAAGAAATTAGAGGCTGAAGAAAGGCGTTTGCAAGCAGAAGCTGAAAGAGAAACCAAAAGATTAGAAATGGAAGCCAAGAAATGGGAGGCTGAAAATGAGGCAAAGAAAATTGAAGCTGAGGAAAGGAAATTACAAGCAGAGAGAGACCATCAGTTGAGATTAAAAGAGCGTGAAATTCAGGCAACTACTGGCAATAATGGTGGTAGCTCACCTCACTCTGAGAGTAGCTCCAGCCAGAGCACCTCAAGTGGGGCCATGAATTTTCATCTGGACCCATTTGTTGAGAAAGAAGACGCCATTGAGTCGTACCTGGATAGATACGAAAGACTTGCCACTACCTATGGCTTAATGAAAGAAAAGTGGAGTCTTAAACTATCTCAGGGATTGAGAGGTGTTGTTTACGATGTATATTTGAAGCTCTCAAGAGATGACCAGGAAGATTATGAAATCCTGAAGCAGGCACTGCTTGTGAGATATGAAAAAACTCAGAATCATATAGAAAGAAATTCCGAACAGCTAAACTTCTTCTAGGAGAAAACTATCACCAATTCTCTGCTAGATTGGAAACTTATTTGGAAAAGTGGAGTAGTTTAGGAAAGTGTCAGGATCTGAAAGAAATGATAATGATGGAGCAAGTGAAAGAGTCCTTGCCTCAAGAAATGAGGAAGTTTATCATGGAACAAGGAGCAGAGAGATTGGAAAATATTGTGACGGTTGCTGAGAGATATCAAGCAGCTCAGGCAGAATTATTAGGAAATAAGAAGAAGCAGGGTGAAAACTTCAAATCATCACAAAACTATACCAAATATGAACAAAAGGACCATACCACAAGGAACAAACAAAGATTTGACCAAAAGGACAAAAACCCTCTAAGATCGGATAAGACACCTTACCGGAAGGAAGGAAAGTGGTGTAAAACTTGTCTAATGAGTAACCACAATACTGCGGACTGCAGAAGGAAGAATCCTCCTCATCATGCTGCATGTCTTACAACAGGGAAGCAGGGAAGGAAGGAAATGGCAGTAAGTCAGAAGGACTTCCATCATCCCCCTGTCTGTGAGGAAGTGACCGTGAATGGCACTCAAGTACTGTGTTTATATGACACAGGATTGGACTTTGATTCATTTGTGTGTTCTTCTCTAGTGAGTCCTGACCAGATAACCACAGAAACCGTGGAAATCAGAGGACCGATCAAGGGAGCAAAAACCATGACATTACCCATAGCTCGAATCAACATAAGATCTCGCTGTGTGGAAGGAGAAATCAAAGCAGCAGTGATGGACGACCCTATTTACCCTTTGATTTTGGGGTGTAGGTATGTTTTCCTTGGAGAACCTATAAAACCTGTAGTTATGGCAACAGTCCAGACCAGGGAAAGCTCCAGGAAAATGGAGGAGAATCCTATCAATACTCATCCAGAAGAGATGAAAAAGGCTCAAGTAGCAGACAGCACATTGAAGCCTTGTTTTGGCAAATTGCCTAAAGCACATAACCCTCCAGAGAAAGGAGACTTGTATATGAAGAATGGCCTACTACACAGAAAAGCTGGAACAGGACCTAAAGGGCATGGACAGCTTGTAGTGCCAAAATCTTACAGGGAGAAGGTTATGACGCTAGGACGTGCTAAACCCTTCAGTAGACATATGGGAATAGGGGCCACTGGACAAAGGATAGCCTGTCACTACTTCTGGCCAGGAATCACAGAGGACATAAAGAGATTTGTAAGATCCTGTTCAGAATGCCAAAGAGTAGCTCCTAAGCATAGGACTGCACCAGCAACACTGGGAGAAATGCCTATTATGGGAACCCCTTTTGAACGTGTTGCAGTGGATATTGTTGGACCCCTCACTAGGACCAAGAAGAGAAATGCTTACATCTTAACCTTGGTTGATATTTGCTCTATGTGGGGAGAAGCAGTGGCCATGTCAGCTATAGATTCAAAGCATGTGGCAGAGGCCCTGTTGACAATATTCACCCGATTAGGTTTCCCGCATCAGATATTGACTGACAATGGGTCTCAGTTTAAGGGAAAGCTAACACAAGAAGTATTCAGGATATTTCAAGCCAGGCACTATCATTGTAGTCCCTACCATGCCCAAGGGAACGGTCAAGTAGAGCGGTTCAATGGTACGCTAATTTCAATCCTTAGAAAGCTGGCGAGTGAAAAACCTGATACTTGGGATACATACTTACCCGCTGCACTATTTGCATATAGGGAAGTACCCCACAATTCAACTGGATTGGCTCCAGCTACATTGTTGTTTGGAAGACCAATCAAAGGTCCACTGGAAGCATTGCTGCGGACATGGACTGATGAAAAAGCAGAGGAAACAGTGACTTCCTCATACCAGTACGTCAACGAGTTGACATCTCGATTGAAAGCAGGTTGGAAACTGGCCAATGATAACTTAAGACAGGCCAGGAGGAAGCATGCTGCGTACTACAACAAAAAAGCAAAGGATAGGGAACTGGAGGTGGGTGAAAAGGTGTTATTACTGTTGCCAAGCAGCAATAATAAATTGCAGATTGGATGGCAGGGACCCTATGTCATACTGGAAAAACTTTCCAGGACCAATTATAAGATTGACAAGAAAGGAAAGG
Source organism: Oreohelix idahoensis (assembly GCA_024509875.1). Classification (NCBI taxonomy): domain Eukaryota; kingdom Metazoa; phylum Mollusca; class Gastropoda; order Stylommatophora; family Oreohelicidae; genus Oreohelix; species Oreohelix idahoensis. The sequence goes on along the minus strand of JAMPIV010004136.1, from coordinate 1,009,425 downwards.
AGAAGGTATATCATGTCAATCTTCTTAAAAAATACTATGACAAGGAATCATCAGAAGTTGCACATATCATGACCCTAGCCATTGCAACAGAAATGCACGGTGAACCACTTCACTCTATGGAGTATCCACTCACAACTACAGATGATTATGGTCAAGTAAACATAAGTGAACATTTAACTCCAGAGCAGAAGAAGATGGTTCAGAAAGTGTTGGAAACCCATGCTGATGTGCTCACAGATAAGCCAGGTCGTACGAATCTGTTAGAGTACAACATGAAGGTTACAGACCCTACACCAGTATGCATGAGAACATACCCTATACCCTATGCGAAAGCCCAAGCACTAAGGGAGGAAGTTGATTATCTGTTGAAGGAGAAAATTATCTCGAAGTCAGACTCTCCCTATAGCTCAAGTGTGGTGCTATTAAGGAAGCCTAGTGGTGAACACAGGTTATGTATTGACTACCGGAAGCTTAATGCGATCACAGAATCTCAGGTGGACCCATTACCTGACACCAACCAGCTGTTCTCTACACTGAGTAAGGCTAGGTATTTATCGAAGGTAGATCTAAGCAAGGGATACTACCAAATACCAGTGAAACCAGAAGTTAGGAAAATGCTGGCATTTAGTACATCAGACGGACACTACGAGTTTAATGTACTACCCTTTGGGCTGAAAAATGCTCCAAGTATCTTTTCAAGAATGATGAGGAAATTATTGGAACCTCTACAAAATCCCCATATCACTAACTTTATGGATGACATTCTTGTTGCTACAAACACATTTGAAGAGCATATAGTAGCGCTCTCCATGTTGTTTGACAGACTGAGAGAAACTGGATTGACTGCACGTCCAACCAAGTGCTATATCGGTTGTAAGGAGTTGGAATTCCTAGGTCACACTATTTCTACAGGTCATATGTCTCCTGACCCAAAGAATATAGAGAAGTTAAAGAAGGCATCCAGACCTTAAACAAAGAAAGATGTGAGATCATTCGTGTCATTATGTGGGTTCTATCAGAAGTACATACCCCACTTTAACTCTCTGTGTGCACCCTTAACCAACTTAACGGAGAAAGGACAGCCTGATAAAATCCAATGGAATGCTGATTGTGAAAAAGCTTACACAGAGCTAAAAGCAAAACTCACCAGCAAATCAATCCTTACGCTACCCGATATCACACAGGAATTTGTATTAAGGATATTGTATAGGTATTGGTGCAACTCTCTGGCAGAAATCAAAAGCCCAGCCGGAGGATCTTTTACCAGTCGCCTACGCCAGTAGGAAGCTGAATGCAGCTGAGTTGAACTACTCGACCATAGAGAAAGAATGTTTGTCTCTAATTTGGTCCATCGACAAATTTTCACCTTACCTGTATAGGACACACTTCATTGTCCAAAGCGATCACCAGCCTTTAACATTCTTGGCTGCATCTAGAAAGTAAATTCGAGATTGTTAAGGTGGAGTCTGCTTCTGGCGCCTTATTCCTTTACCGTGAATTACATTCCGGGAAGAGACAATGTAGGAGCTGATTTTTTAAGTCGACACCCTATTACTCTGGAAGGGCAGACACAAAAGGATTAACTACAGCAGGGGTTTACACGTCAGCTATGACAGGTCACAGCTAGGAAAGGATGGGTCTATGTCGTGAAACGAGTTGTGTAAACCCACTACTTTGTTAAATCATTATGTCGAGAGCCCAACCAATCAACGAGCACCGTTCACCAGTCTCTGAGACAGAATAAATTACACGAAGTTACACCAGGAAAAAAACTTAAGCCCTGTTTTTTTCGGATGTCGGTTGCGGCCATCTTGTTCACGCAAGATGGCGGAAGAAAACTGAATAAAATTAGGCTGTTTAGGCATGAGACCAAACTGCAGACAACCAATCATCTTGCCCCGCCAGGAACCAACCAAACGCTTTCCTTAACCAGTAGAAATTATTTTACCTGCCTATATAATCGGGCGAGATTTTATGCTAAAACACGCAACACCGACACGAAGCCAGAGAGAGACGACCGACTGTGTGAGAGGAGAGGTCAACCTTGATTTATTGCTTACCTGAGTGCATTGACCTGCAGCCTGCTTCACTAAGTCGAGTCAAAACCTGGCCGGTTTAAAAATCTTAGAGGGTAAATATAATTTACTATAAACTGATAGCAAAATAGGCTTACAGCAGGTCTATAATGTTGGTATTTGTTGTGTGTCATTAATAATACCTACACCTGTATATATTTAATATATTTTGGTTCACTATGAATGTATCAGGTTACTGATTGTATCTCGGGGCATTAGGTATTGTATTTCCTGATATGGATTGATGAAGACGAAGACTAATAGGACTCATACTTCAACCTATTGTCTCCTATAACTTCAGTCTATAACTTCAGTCTATTGTCTCAGATAACTCCAAACTGAAATATAACCAAAACAGTCCTTGTTATGACTCAACCTATTGTCTCCTATAACTTCAATCTATTATCTCAGACCAACTGAAATATAACCAAAACAGTCCTTGTTAGGACTCAACCTATTGTCTCCTATAACTTCAATCTATTATCTCAGACCAACTGCAATATAACCAAAACAGTCCTTGGTAGGACTCAATCTATTGTCTCCTATAACTCAATCTATTGTCCCATATAACTCCAACCTGATATATCACCAAACAGTCCTCGTTGCCTATACTCCTATCATCAGAACACAACAATATTGTTAGGATATATGGTACCATCACTTGTCAGAGAGAGCCTGGTATATTATAGGGGGAAGGAAATGGTGGTATCACACCTAGGTGTACATATTATTGGATGTATTCATGTATTGAATTTATATTATTGGATGTATTCATGTATTGAATTTATATTATTGGATGTATTCATGTATTGAATTTATATTATTGGATGTATTCATATATTGAATTTATATTATTGGATGTATCCATGTATTAATTTGTCAGAAAGAATGTTTTGCAAGTAGACACCTGTCTTGTCTCGCTATTGCTAACTCATACTGAGCCATGTTGTCATTCATCCTACATGCAGACACCTGAGACACGCTCATTTCACCCACACTAGAAATATGTGGGCTTGAGGACAGAAATTAGCCCCTATTTTTGCTTGTTACAGGTTTTATTCGTGTCATTAAACCTGAGGTCGTATGTCCAGTCAATCCAGCTGCCTGGAACTTCACAGGAGCACAGAGATTGTACCTGAGATTCATCTTTAGTCCCCCTCAGTCTTGGGTGGGCTAACGAAACGATCACCAGCGGGTGGTTTTTGTCAACCAAACTAAGTAGAACAGAACGTTTTGAGAGATGAGTACACATTAGTACCATTTCTGTCATCATTGTGAGCAAAATCTAAGTCAATGAAGAAAACGTGATTTAGCGTAGCAAGAGACAATAATAAGATCATAGTGGATAAATTATACGTAGTTAACAGCACAGCTGATACATGTACTATAATTGAATAACAGCACAGCTGATATAATTTTTTGTTCCTATAATTGGAAAACTTGTTGTAATATTTACATATCTATTTAAATATAAATATTTGTAAATCATATGTAAACTTACAAATCCATTACATTCCATTTTTCAACATTCACCCTTCAGCACAAGAGTAGATAGTGTATATACTAAATAAATAATAAGGAAATTGTATTTGAACGACTTGTCAATTTTATCATTGTTAAGTAAAAATCTGTTTCCTTGTTTTTTTAATATCACAGTTAGTTACACAGCGGAGGTGGCACTTTATGTCGGTCTCCTCTCTACTATTGTTTCGAGATCAGATCATTCACAACCGTAACTAATTTGTGATACCAGTAGTTCTCTCAGACACTGGGACTTCACCATTTTCTGCAGAAATTCTATTTCTGTAATTGTCAGTACTATACTGATCCTAGAGCAAATAAAAACCTCACTTATGTTATATAATTGTAGTCTCTGTAATCAGTTATCGGAGATGGGGTTTGACGTTCGGAGATGGGGTTTGACGTGTAGTTTCTGCTTACTTGACAGCGTATTTGTTGTCTTAGTTAATGGTTTCAACACATTCTCATACCACTGTGACATATATTAATAATCTCAAAAAAAAAAAAAAAAAAAAAAAAAAACGCTTGTGACTGGATTTGTAATTCTGCTCCAGTCAGCCAATCTGTAAATATGTCTCAGTTAGCTCGTCTAAGGTTCTGTCATCATTACAAATATGTCCTACTTAGCTCGTCTTTAGTTCTGACAATATTACAAATGTATCCCACACAGCTCAAATGTAGTTTTGTCAACATTACCGATGTATCCTAGCTAGTTCAGCCCATCTGTAGTTCAAGCGTGGTAATTTATCACCAGCGTTATTAAAGTTGCGTTAAAAAAATATGTACAGCTTCATATCAGGACACAGTACAAAGAAAATTGTCAACGTTTGGGCCAGAAGGTCGTCATCAAGGACACAACAAATAAAACGGAAGAATAAAGAAAGAATTAAACAGTAAAGTATATAAACAAATAAATGATTAATTAAGAGGAACTTATATTCTTTCGTCTTTCGATAAGTTCATTATTTGTTTGTGCAATTGTGTCCCTTGTCACAAAGTTGCATCACACAGTTGTGTTTTACGTCGAGGTATAACGGTCATTTGTACGTTTATATATTATAAACATATATATATATATATATATATATATATATATATATATATATATATATATATATATATATATATATATATATGCACAAATACACCTTATTTATGGTTTGTGAGTAGTGTTCTTGTGTCTATTACATTTTGTAGCAGAATCTATGACCTATTACGTTGTGAGTAGTCTCTGTAAGTCCATTACATTTGTGAGTAGTTTCTATGAGTCTACTATGTTTGTGAGAAGTGTATATGTGTCTAGCACGTTTTTGAGGAGTGTCTACGACCTCTATTATTTTTGTGAGTAGTGTCTCTAAGTCTGTTACGTGTGGTAATTGGTCGAGAATCTGTTACGTTTGTGATAATTGACTAATAGTCTATTATGTTTGTATGCCTATTTCTTTACTCTGATGAAATAAAGATTTCGTTCGTTCGTTCGAGCAACCAAACATATATAAACGCCACATTGGGAGACGAAATTCTCAAAATTGTAGACATCACTACGTTTTGAAAGGCATACGCGTTGGAAAATTTGTGTACTTCATTTTTATTCTGCCAATGTTGGCCAGATTTTCATGTCGATATAGTTACCTTTATCCATTGTTCTCTCCGTCGTTTCTGTAAACCTTGCACAACAATAATTTAATGTCACATATAACCCAATGCCTCATACATGGGATATATATGCACATAATACTCTGACTGTTCAATAAACTGTTCCATTGTAATACATTTTAAATCCACACTGAAATATACTAGAGTCTAGCACAATTTAATGAATGTTTAATTTGTATTTAAGTTGTTTAGTTTCTTTTTTTTTTTTAAATAGTATTAAGTAGAGATTTAGTAACAAAGTTTCAGTAACCAAAATGAAGAAAATCAAAGAATAACATAGATCGAAATAGAATAATGATTAATGAGGGAGAGGTACAAAAAAGCAGAGCATCATCAATAAAAAACCAGAGATCATTGAATAGATTCAAGAGCTTGGCAAGGGAGGCCAAGAACACAGTGTGGGATGTCTTCACGATACACAGTGGGCTCGGAAAATCTCTACAAATTTCTGGTCCTTACGTCGAAGAATGAAAGTGAAAAATACAACTTAACCCAGTCTAATTTTAAAAGCTCTTCATGAATAAGATGAAGAATCATACATCTATTTGTGCAGCAATATAAATACTGTTGGAGAGACAGACAGTGATATCAATATAAGAATTACAAAAGGTTAGATCTTTCATTGCACTGAGAAATATATTGAGGTCAAGAGAAATCAAGTCCAACATAAAAATTAGAATCTTTCTATCTAACGTCAAATCAGTCCGGGAATTATAAGACCGTGTAGACCTATATATAGGTGGTTGAGTAACAAAAAGAGACATGGTCAGCAACCAGTCTAGGGATAAAAACCCAACACCTGCAGACCCAAGTCGAACAGTCCAAACTGAGAAGGTTTGGCCATGTCTGCAGAATGGGAGAAGACCGGTGTAGCATAATGGAAAAATACGCTTAGTTAGATTGACTATGTAAACACACGGTATCGCCAAAGGGATAATCGCGACAGTACTAGCTGACGCATGCGCAGTCTATACCTCGCACGGGAAGGAGAGGAAAGGAAATATTTTCATAATGGCGAATAAATGTGTGCATGTTGAAGGATGGAATTTCTTAAAGGACGACGTTAGGCAGTGTGGCTATACAAGAATAATAACGGAGTTCGCTGGTGGGAATGTTCATATCTGGATATCTAAAAGGAAATTGGTAAGTAGGATGTACTTACTGAAATATCGGTTAGTTTGTGAGAGGGCCACTTTCGATGGTTAGGTCTAGTATTAATCTAAATAAATTTATTTAGACTGCATACCCACATGGAAAGCCAATATCAAAGAATGGATTTGAAGCTTGTCACAGGGGATTTCGAAGGATATTGACCAGACAGTGATAACCTAGGCCATTTAAGATATATATGCCTTAATAAATTGCAAGGTTATACACAATGAGCCCAAAGAAGGCATTTTCTGGAATTTACTTTGGCCAATCAGATACCCAATGAACAATTGGGTATAAAATGGACAAATGGAAAATTCCTGGGGGACCTGGATTTCGCAGATGATGTAGCATTCTTAAGTTCAACACCAAGACAATCCCAAGAAGCAATAAATAATTTGTGTCATCTCTCGGTTAAAATTGGTCTCCAAATAAATGCCTCTAAAACTAAAGCTATGAACTTTTCTAACGAGACCTTTGATATCATCTTGAACGGGGAAAAACTACAGAAAGTTGAAAGTTTCAATTATTTAGGCAGTAAAATGACTCAGGATGGTGACACAACAAGAGAAATCCATACTAGAATTGCTTTGGCAGCTAGCGCCTTCAATAGATTATCTAACATTTGGAAATTACGATCATTGAATATACATACCAAGCTTCGTCTGTTTAATTCAAATGTTATCTCAGTGTTAACATACGGCTGTGAGAGTTGGAAAATAACAAAATCATTGGAGAACAAGCTGAATACATTCGAGAACAAATGTCTTAGAAAACTCATGAACATCAGTTGGAAAGAATTCAAGACTAATCGACAAATAAGAGAAGACTCTAGGCAGAAATATGTCTCCGACTATATAAGGAAAAGACGATGGTCATATATCGGTCATGTCCTACGAATGCAAAACAACAGAATACCACTACAGGCGCTCACTTGGGTTCCTGAGGGTAAGCGGAAAAAAGGAAGACCAAAAGAAACACTCAGAAGAACAATAATAAGAGAAGGAAGAACGTTGGGCCTAAATAATGTGCAAGAGCTAAGAGGAGTGGCGTCACAACGAACAACCTGGAGAGCACTGGTTTCTGCCTTATGCGCCGTGTTTGGCGCTTAAAGAATTTATTATTATTATTAATCAGATACGACTTCCTCTGACGTACGCTCCATTAGTATATAAGGGTGGCAGTTTCAAAATTCATTTATCCATTTTCGAGAGCAACATTTTCCGAGCAGCTCGAACCACGAGACAAGACACCAACGTCCTTCTCAGGACGCCACTATCCGAGAAAAGATCGCATTATCGTCAAAATGCCCAGAAATAAACATCACGCTAAAAAGAGGAAGGTCTATACCAGCCCACCAGCGCAGAACAACCAGGGGAATAACAAGGCCACAAATAACAAAGACAAACAGCCAGAGAGCAAGACTGCCCCAAGTACTCGTGCCGGGACCGATCCTTCTCCAACGACGGAGTTAGCTGCAACGTGTATCGACCCGACTGAGAGCCTGAGTGACCAGACTCCTTGCGAGGCAGAGGAGAGAGCAGACGCAAGCGGTTCTGACCTTGATGATGAAGAATATGAGTACATTAAGAGAGCGCTAGATGAGATAGAGCAGATGCCAGAACGTGAAGACAAGATAAGAGCGTTAGAACCGATACAATAGATGCTGGAAAGAAGAGAAAAAAGAAGACAGGAGCCTAAAACCCAGGGCGAGTTGACAGCTGTGACTACCCCAGGGAAGCTGCTCCTAACTACGAAGACGGTAAAAACACCACTAAAGCAAGACGTCATAGTAGAGGCTCCAGTGGGTAGTGATCTGACAACAACTACAGAACGTGATCAGGAGCCAACAAAACAGAACGTGAGACCGTCCTACACACCACACACTCTAACGCATACGGAAATCAGAGCGTGTCACTTGCGCAAACCAAGCAATGACGGTTGTCACAAGGCACTACAGGAGAGGATTGTTAAGATCACACAGATGTATGGAGGTGAGGCCTCACTCAGGGCCCTACCAGATGACAAAGTGATCAGCATCCTAGAGACAATAACTGGCAGGAGAAGCATCTCTAAGGTACGGAGGCACGAAAAGGGAGTCGTGCTTTCGCTCAACAACACGGATAAGACAACTTCACTGATGACAGAACTGGAGGCCGGACCGAAAGATTTCATGCTGCCTCACCAGATAAAAGTAGTGATGGAGACCAGCAAGACAACAAAGAAGTTGGTGCTAAGAGGGGTGGATACAAGATGGTCCACTAGCGAAGTCCAGGGTTGCCTACAGACTGAAAACACAGGTGCCCAGGTCATACAGGTCGAGAGGTTAAGGACATGGAATGGAAAAGATACCAATCTGGTGGTAGTTACTATTGAAGGAGTGACAAGACCTGAAAGACTGACACTCAAAGAAACATCAAAGAAAACAGAGGCATATATCCCTCCGGTGATGCAATGCTCCAACTGCCAGCAGTTCTCGCACACAAAGAAAACGTGCAGGAGAGATGAAGTCTGTCGATATTGTGCGGGTGGCCACCTATATCGCGACTGTCCCAAGGCGAAGGAGGACCACAACTACAAAGCAATAAACTCAAACCGCACCTGTGCAAACTGCCTCGGAAACCACGGGGCTAGATACCGAGGCTGCCCGATGTTCCAGAAAACAAAGAGCATCCTGAAGGCAGCGGTTTCCAAAAACATCCCCTTCAAGGAGGCAAAACACAGAGTGGCTGCGGATGTTGCAGAAAAACAACGCACGATTGACAGACGACAGTTACACCAGCTGACCGCTGAAGTCAAACAATTAAAAATGAAACTCCAGGTCCAAAACAGAAGCAAGCAGGCTCCCAAAGAGGAAAAGGACAGCGGTGAAGACGTAATAGATCTACAGAACGTCAGAGAAATGATGAAAGACATGCAAAGCCTTCAGCAGCAGATAGAAGCAGATGTAAAGAGACTGACAGAACTGAAGGAAGAAAACTCAAAAATTCTCAAGAAAATTGAAGCAGAGCGAAGAGCCATCGAGGAAATGACAGCAAACACAATAACGACCAAAACAAATGAGCAATCAGACGAAGAAGTCATCGAAGAAACACTTGAAAAACTTCTACCAGCAATAATAGAAAAAGCACTATTACAGATACAGGAGAAGAGGAAGACACAAGAACCAGAAACAAGGAGAGCAAAAACACACAAATCCAAATACGCCAGATAGGGAGGCAGGAGACGAACACCATGAACACACCACGACACCATAAACAGCAACGAAGAGATATCCAGACAGTCAGCTAGCGGTCCTTTTCAGGACCAGTCCTTTTCAGGACTAACAACCGGCTAGCACCGAAGAAACTAAACGCAATATATACCCCAATTATAACCAACTTTCAGGTTGAACAGAGTATAACAGCAACATAGCAGAAAAAATAACGAACGAACGAATTCATTTATCACACACAACCTTGTTAAGCCCAGCCAGAAGAAGCAGAGTAGAGCACTGTCATTGCCAAGCCATTTTTGACTGTGTGCAAGGCAGGTATCTTCACTAAAAGTGCAATTCTGTGTTGGAGAAAGATTCTTAGAGGGTATGTAGGACTATCATAAGTATTTATGTGAATAATGTACATTTTATTTCAGGAATTAATAGGCTTGTGAATATACCAAAATATTAATTGTGTGAATAGGATGGCTAAAGCTTGTCAAGCCTTTAAAACTACCCACAGCAGTCATTGCTAACCATAAGCATATCCAGTAGGGTTTATTAGTACTATGTTACTAACTACCATAAAAGGACCAGCTGTGACTTGGCATGAGAGTGAGGAAGGCAAAGGCTGCATCAGGGGTCATAGTTTCATATTGATTGTTTATTATTTGATTGAAAATGTTTTGCAGTAGACACCAATCTGTCTCCCTACTCTGTATCATACAAAGCCATTTATCATTCATTGTACACACAGCATCTGAAAGAAACATTCTCATCTCAGCACATGGTACAGATAGCAAGCATCATAAGCAACCATTGGACACATATTCATTGTTTCAGGATCCTAGTGCACCATCACAAGTGTGATCATGTTCTGAGGTCTGAGGTCCTTATATACTGCTATATGTGAAGCCCAGAGATAGAAGGAGCCTATTACTGTCATTCCCCTTACTGTTTGGGAGTTTGTGCAGCACAGACTATCAGTGTGTTAGTACAGTGCAACCGACCTGTACCAGAGTTACTGACTTGGACCAGAGTTAAGTCCAATGTATCTAGAAACCAATGTGAGACCAGCTACTACTGTCAATAGAATGTTTTAAATGATGAACTTGAGCTGTAAAGATAGGAGAGGCAGATAAACTTTAATTATTCATTATTAAAATACATACAGAAGGACGGTGAACATTCCTGGGGGACAAGATCTAGTGTAAAGGAACTTGTTAATTACTAGATGCAAAGTGGATCATTTTTCTTTTGTATTTACTTACACATAGATTGGAATGTACATACTCTACCATAATCACCATTGCCTCAACATTCACCCATCATCGCAATAGTACATAGTGTAGATAATAAATTATTTGAATTGTAAGCCACTTGAGTTATTAATTACTTTTGTTCAAAGGAGTTACAGTTCTATTTTCATAGTTAAATAAGTACATCACAGGAGATCAAAAAGGGAGAGGGCACCAGTATAATCTGCTTGTCGATATCTAATCCTTGCCACAGATTATTCACAGCACTGATCATCTTGTGAGAGTGAGACCAGTGAACCCTAGACACTGGGACTTCACCATTGTTCAGGCGAGAACCCTACTTCTGTAAATACTATCACTATATATATATATATATATATATATATATATATATATATATATATATATATATATATATACCTCTCGCTACAACTGGCTACCACGGCAAGCATGGGAAACTAAGAGCCAGGGATCCAGACCTCCAGGACGACCCAAAGTCCGCTGGGAGGACAACATTAGACAACCTTTGAAGGACCAAGGACTAAAATAGAACTAAGCCAGGAGGAAGACAGCCGATAGAATAGTATGGTGTTCTCTCTAACAAACCTCTACACCTCACGGTGTATTGACGTGAAACCTGACCACGCAGTATATACGTATGTGACAACATGGGATTACTTGTACAGACTTGTTTGATGAGAAGCTTTGATTTTTACTGCAGATTTAGAGAGGAAGAAGTGCAAAAGGGAGATATGAAGATCTTCTCACTGTGACGTGAATATGAAAATATCGCTTCTGTATCCGTACACGTTTGCTTTCCCTCCAGCGTGTATAATTTTTTGCTACGCCAAACACACGCAAATTCGCTGTCTATTAACTCACATTTAGCCACGCCTATTTTTCCTGTTTTCATGCGCTGATGAACGTCCACCTAGATTCGCAACTGTCATTGCATTCAGGGGAGCGAATTAAGTGTGTTTGCCTGAGCTCACGCAAACTGAGCCGTCAGTATTACGATGACTGGCAGATTACACGTGGCCAAAACACATAGAAGGTAAACAGCTTTGATGTTCTCTCCAAGGGGGAGCAAATCCTGTGATGTTGTACATACAGGGAGACAATCGTTGATATCAGAAGCTTTTGTTGTCGATTGGCAACGGCAAACAGAGGGACCGTAGAATTCTTTATCTCGGGAACGAACCTTCTTGATTTCCCTGGCAAGGACGAAGGTGCGAAAATTTGCATCCTTTAGAGATAATTAATCCAATTCCGTATATATTCTGTCTTCACTCCTACTCAATTAGCAGTCACTCAGAAATTCTTGTAGAATCTATACACGACGGACTAGTACCTTTTTCTTCACAAATTGTGTTAAATTGTCCTGTGGGGATTTACATTTCTGATTGAAGTAATATTTTAAGTTGTGCTTAAGTTTTAAATGTGTTAACAGTTTTACTATTTTTATTCACTGCTATTCTTAGCGTTAAAACTAGCGAAATAGTTGCTAGGTCTTGTTACCTTATATCATAGGTGTATACCGAATTTTCCTTTTTTGACTTCTGTCCTATCTGCTCTTTGGAAGATATGCGACGAATGTGACCATGCTTTACATAACATAAAATCACAATTTTTCATTACTACTACAAGTCCCATGTTGCGACAACCAGACCTACGACAACCTTTTCTCTTTGCAACAGCATATCATCATTTATTAGCGAAATAGAAACGCGCAGATATTCTCTTACCAGTGGTTCAGTAATGTAAAATCCATCAGAAATTGTTCGCGGACTTAAGCATAGTGTTAAAAGTGCAAGAGTAATACGAGCATTATATTTCTTTGTGTGTAAATTATTTTAATGACTAGTGTTTATATCACGTGTTAAAAACGATAGACGTCAACCACCAAATAGCTAGTAATGACCAGCGATATGTGTTAAAGGAGTCTTAATAAAGTAACCCTGATATTGTGCGCTGAGTAATTACTGGAAGGGAAAAGGCGCATACCGGACACCCAACCAGTATCCGCTGAAGCGAAGCGCGATACGTTAGACTAAGATACCGTGTGCCTCTTAATTTAATTATAGGATCAGAGATCACACTTTACGCGTGATAGCATAGTATTGTCATTTTGGGTTAAATGTTTGTTTTCTTCCTATCTTAGGCTCGATAAAAAAACCCAGCGAACTAGCGGTCTTATAAGCTACCAGTGACATTATTGCTATTATTGGGTCTTCGATTTTGCCCTGTGCGGTCCACTTTCTTTATTCATGAGAGAGGCCCAACTATAAAAAATAACAATAAAATTAAACTGGACTTGGCAACTACCAGATTTTCCTATCAAATTTTATCAGCCCGCTGTGCCTTCAATGGTACCTATACCTTGTGGCGGTATGGCAGCTTGTGTACCCTGAAAATCCACAGAGCTATGCCAGTGGGAGATTTACTCCTGGTAGGTTCAACCAAGCTGGACTAGTCTGCGTAGGTAGGGGTCAGACAAAAGCTAGTACCCTGGTCCTCCAGGTTGGGGGTTTCAGCACAGGGCCGACACCCCTGTCTTTGTAAAAAATCGCACATGTTACGGAAACATCAACAAATGAAAAAAACTTTGGTGCGGGACGGACATCCGGAGCCTCAGGCTCGTATGACTGACAGTGGTGAAAGCCGAAAGGAAGCCATTGGCATGAAAACGGATACCCTGACCTCAAAACACGAAACCAGATATGGTTTTTGGAACGTCAGAACTATGAATGAGGCAGGAAAGCTAAGACAAATCACAGCAGAGATGAGGAACTAGAAATTACATATCCTGGGAATAAGCGAGAGCAGATGGATAGGGAGGGGGAGAATAACAACAGCTACAGGGAAAACAGTATTTTATTCTGGTAGAGAGGATGGTCAGCACAACGAAGATGTAGCCATTATCCTGAAGAAAGGAATGGAAAGGTCTTTACTGGAATGGAAACCCATCAACAGCAGACTGATAAGAGCAAGACTGAGAGGGAGATTCACCAACACCACAATTATACAATGCTATGCACCAACAAACGATAGCGATGAAGTGATCAAGGACGAGTTCTATCAACAGGTACAAAAGGAAATGGAAACTACACCTAGGTACGATCTTATTATAGTAATGGGAGACCTAAATGCGAAAGTTGGAGCACACAATAATTATAAAGAAAGAGTAATGGGGAAATGCGGCAGTGGAACAGTAAATGAGAATGGGGAAAAATTAATAAGCTTCTGCAGTATTAGCAACCTGGTCATTGGAGGAACCCTTTTTCCACACAAAGAAGTGCACAAGTTAACATGGGAATCACCAAACGGACGAGACAGAAACCAGATAGATCACATAGTGATCAATGGCAGATGGAAACATGCACTACAAGACGTGAAAGTAAGAAGAGGTGCAGATGTGGGAAGCGATCATCACCTAGTAGTAGCAAGATTGAAGGGGAAACTCAGAGCTGCTGGACCAGTTGCAGTCAAACAGAAAAGATATAACATCACGAAACTTAAGGATCCCCTCACCAGAAAAGCTTTCGTGGTCGACGTAAAGAGACGATATCAGATTACCAATACCCATGAAAGAACAGAGACTGAGGATGTCGACCAGAGATTCAACACCATCTCAACAATATACAAGGAAAGCAGCAAGTCATGCTTGGAATTCCAGGAAAGAAAGAGCCAAGACTGGATAACACCAGATACGCTAAACACAATAGCAAAGAGAAAGGAAATGAAAAGAAAGAAAACAGAAACTAAGTCTCCCAGGTTAAAGGCAATATACCTTGTATAGTGAACAGTACAGTCAGCTGGACAAGGAAGTAAAACGTCAAACCCGTGCTAACAAAAGGACATTTCTGGATGACTTTGCAAGACAGGCAGAAGAGGCAGCACTGAGAAATGAACAAAGCACAGTATACAAAATAACTAAAACCATCAGCGGAAAACGAGGTGCAAACAATATTACATTAGTAAGAGATAAGCAAGGAAATCTCATCACGACAGCAGAGGGACAGGAATAAAGATGGGCAGAGCATTTCAGAGAAACTCTGAATAAGGAACCACCAGAGACACAATTGAATGTTCGTGAGGCTGAAAATGATCTAGATGTTACTACAGACATTCCACGAAAAGAAGAAATCACAGCAATCAAAGGATTAAAAAATGGAAAAGCGTTTGGCCATGATAACTGAAATGCAGAACTATTTAAGACAGACCCTGAGCTAGCAGCAGAACAATTAGAACCACTATTTGCACAAGTCTGCAAAACAGGGACAACACCAACAGAGTGGAGCAAAGGAATAATTGTCAAATTGCCCAAGAAGGGAGATCTTCTAGACAGCAATAATTGGAGAGGAATAACTCTTCTCTCAGTTCCAAGCAAAATACTAGGCAGGATAATTATACAGAGAATTTCAAAAGCAGTAGACCACAAAGTGAGGAAAGAACAAGCAGGATTTAGAAAGAACAGAAGATATGTAGATCATATATTTACCCTCAGGAACATTATTGAACAGTGCTCAGAATGGCAAAGACAGCTGTACATTAATTTCGTTGATTTTTAAAAAACTTTTGACAGTATACATAGGGAACGTTTATGGAAAATACTGAGGGTCTATGGAATTCCAAGCTGCAAAGTGTCAATCATAAAAAGCTTTTATGCCAACTTTACGTGTAGCATTGGGCAGAGCAACATAACCTTTGAGGTGAAGACAAGAGTACGACAGGGATGCCCCTTATCAACCACTCTATTTTTAACAGTCATAGACTGGGTGATGCGCCAGACAACAGAGGGCAGTCCAAGAGGAATAAGATGGACTACATTTTCTACATTGGAAGATCTGGAATATGCAGATGACATTGCACTACTCGCCCATTCACATCAACACATCCAGGAAAAAAACGGATAGACTTAATAAGTATAGCAAGCAGGTGGGCTTGAACATCAACCTAAAGAAGACAGAGGTCAAGACGCTCAATGTGAGCAACCCTAGG
The DNA here is from genome assembly GCA_024509875.1 of Oreohelix idahoensis. NCBI lineage: Eukaryota > Metazoa > Mollusca > Gastropoda > Stylommatophora > Oreohelicidae > Oreohelix > Oreohelix idahoensis. Next base: position 993,568 of record JAMPIV010004136.1, on the reverse strand, counting down.
CCCATATCAGTAAGGAATCAGCAACTAGAGCAGACAGACGCATTCACACACCTAGGATGCATAGTAACACCTGTCGGGGGAGCAAGCAAAGACATCAACAACAGAATGACCAAAGCAAGAACAGCCTTTTTAGTCTAAACAATATCTGGAAGTCCTCTCAGTACAGCACAAAATTATGATTATATCAGAGCTGTGTGCTTTCTGTGCTTCTCTATGGCGCGGAGAGCTGGAGAGTTACAGAGAAGGAAATGTCGAAATTGTCCTCTTTTCACACAGCATGCCTAAGAAAAATTCTCCGAATCTTTTGGCCGAATACCATCACCAACCAAGATCTGCTTACTCGGAGCAAGCAAGAGGACATGCACACCATCATAGCTGGCAGACGCTGGAGCTGGGTTGGCCATGTCCTCAGGAGAGACCCCGACGCCATCACAAGAACAGCTATGCTATGGACCCCTGAAGGAAAACGAAAGAGAGGCCGACCAAAAACAACTTGCCGGAGGACGGTGGAGGCTGAGGTGCGAGGTATGAACCAGAGTTGGGGGCACTGTACGAAGGATGGCCACCGACCGCGCAAAGTGGAATCAATTTGTTGTTGCCCTACAAGACGCCACCAGGCGTGATGGCCACTGGCTGCTTTGATGCTGTGCGGTTAAGTATCAAAGAGAGAAGAGAGAGCTGTGGCAATATATATATATAACAGTTTACCCGACCTATGACAGGAGCTTTCCCAAGAGGATTCACTGTTCATAATCGGCACTCAACTCAGAGAAAAGCCGATAAGATTCTTCACTAACAGTTGGCATAACGTAGCGTTGTATCAGCAACCAGAGGCTAGACAATACAGGAACTATTTTTTTCTTTCTATGACTGTAACCGTCCCGAATACGTCTTACTCCAACCATTATATGCAGTGATACAGGACTCATCCAGGAAAACAATTAACGCATCAATTTTGCGATTCATCATCTCATCATCTCAACCCATAACCCGTCATGGGTCGTAGGGGTGCCATGGTGGAAGCATCAGCAGACAGGGTCCTCCACTGCTCTCTATTCTCAGCAATGCGTACAAGTGTGGAGAAACCGTGTCCTGCCCATTCTTTGATGTTATCAGCCCAGGATTTTCTTTGCCTTCCTCTTCTCCGTTTACCTTCGACTGTTCCCTGGAGGATCGTTTTCGAAAGGGAGTCATGACGAGTTACATGCCCAAACCAGGCAAGCTTTCGACGTTTCACTATTGACAAAAGTGGTTCTTGATGGCCTGCATAGGTGTTTATCTTCTCTCTAACATAGACATTTGTTTTGTGCTCTTTATAGCAAATGCGCAAAATTCTTCTGTAACATTTATGCTCGAAAGCCTGAATCCTTCGCTCCGTATCTGCAGTGAGTGTCCAGCCCTCACACCCATACAAGAGAATAGATAATACAAGTGATTTGTATAATTTGATCTTCACAGGAAAACTGATGTTACTTTTCCAGATCACATTCAACCTTGTCATGGCAGCTGAGGCCATCTCAAGTCTTGTCTTGATTTCTTTATTTGATCTTCCATCACTACATATAGTGGACCCGAGATATTTAAAGGTGTTAACTTCTTCTAACGTTTGCCCATTTAACGTAATGTTGGTCGGAACATGTTTCTTATGGCTATTCACCAATATCTTGCTTTTTTCTATATTAATTTCCATCCCATATGTTCTTGTTACTTTCTCCAGTCTAGAGGTAAGGTCTTGAAGTTCTGATTCTGTTCCAGCTATCAGATCAATATCATCAGCAAAACGTAGATTACACAGAGGTCGGCCTCCAATCGATATGGTTGATTTATAATCGTAGAGAGCCTCCTGCATAATATGTTCTAGATAAATGTTAAAGAGCACTGGTGACAGGATACATCCCTGGCGAACTCCTACAGTTGTTTTGAAAAATTCTCCAATGTCATTGCTTGCAAAAACAGCACTGCTTGCGTCCTTGTATAGTGCTTCAATGATATCTATGATGTTGGTATCAAAATTGAATTTTCTCATTATTTGCCATAAACCTTCATGCCAGACTCGATCGAAGGCTTTTGTGAAATCGATGAAGTTATGGTATAAATCATGTTGATGCTGGAGATGTTTTTCGATCAGTAATCTAATATTGAAGATTTGTTCTGAGGTACTTCTTTTTGGTCTAAAGCCAGCCTGTTCCTCTGACAAGATTTCTTCTGATTTCTGTTTTATTCTGTTCAAAAGTATCCTTAACATCACCTTACTTGGATGACTAATAAGGCTAATGGTTCTGTAGTTCTTGCACATTTTTAGATTTCCTTTCTTTGGAAGCGGTATTACTAATGACTGCGTCCATTCTTTTGGCCATTTTTTTGTACTCCATATCTTCTGGCAAATTGTTGTCATGATTTTTACTATATCTGGTCCTCCATATTTCAAGAGCTCTGCTGGTATATTATCCACACCCGGTGACTTCCCTCCTTTCATCGAACATATAGCCTCTTCCACTTCTTCCCGTAGTATTGCTGCATTTCCGAGTTCTCTGTTTTCGCACTTAATGTTGTTTAATATGCCTAAGTCAGTGTCAAGTTTACAGTTATATAATTCTTTACAATATTCTGTCCACCTTCTCATTACAGCTGTTTTTTCATTGAGCAGAGCCCCATTGCTATCTTCTATGACAGTTACCCTGGGCTGTTGGGGTTTTGATAGTCTTCTTAATGTGTCAAAAACTGCCTTGCTGTTACCTTTTATTAGCCCCGTATTAATGGACTCACATTGATCAGCTACCCATTTTTCTTTGGCCTGTTTCATTTTCTTTCTAATATTTTTATTCACCATACTGTATTGCCATGCTGCTTCAGGAACCTCTTTCTTAACCTTTTTCATTTCCCGTCGTGTATCACATAACTTCAGAATGTCATCTGTAACCCATGGTTTGTTTATTTTCTTTCTTTTACCAAGTATTTCTGTTGCTGATTCAATGAGCACGTCTTTCATGTTCTCTGTGATTGAGTTGATATCATCCTCCAAAAAGTTGAGAGCTGCGAATTTTCCTCCAACAGTTGCCTCAAAGATTCCCGCGATTTCTGGATCTTTCAATTTGTCTAAATTGAATCTTAACTGAGAACATCTGTTTTGATTATAGTTCTTTTTGAGTTTAAGCTTGAGCGTCATCAATACCATGTCGTGATCACTACCAATGTCGGCGCCAGGAAAAGTCCTAGTCTTGGCTTTATTAATGCTGGACTTGAATCTTTTGGATACAAGAATAAAATCAATTTGGTTATGTATCTCAGTTTTTGGGGCATGCCACGTTGTTCTTCTTGATAACTTATGAGGAAATAGTGTATTTGCAAGGGTTAGTTTATAGTTGCTGGCAAATTCTAGTAGCCTTAGTCCTCGATCGTTGGTTTCTCCAGTCCCAAATTTCCCCACTGTTCCAGCCCAGTGACCCACTGTGCCAGCGATTACCTTGACATTATTATTAAGTACCAAAGCTAGTCTGGGGCCAGATTGGCAACCAACCTGACAAAATAAGGTCATATTATTGTTAGTGTTTTTCCAAGAGATACCTACGATAACTATTGGGTAAGCAAGTATGTTTGTGGCCACAGAATGACAGCGTGAAAGAACAGAGAGAGAGAGAGAGAGAGAGAGATATTTTCACTTGTTGTCACAGAGAGTTTATTGATCATAAATTGTCTTTATCCTCTTCTTTTCTTCACCCGTGTCCTCTATTTTATTATCACTCTTTACCCTTTTCCTGTATTTTTCGCATCCATTCGTTTGCGAAAAAATATTTTCTTTCCCATTCTCAACTTTACCGTTTTCTTTCTCATACTGGTAAACGCATTTATGACATAAAGTGTCAGTCTCTACACGAGACGGGAGAGCGTTAAAATGCATTCTATTGCATTAGATGTCAGGGGACGAAACTGTGACTTTCGCTTATCTCAGACATACGAGCAGACTTATGTCTGCACTTTCAGCTGACATGCGCGTTTTCTTCGGCTGAGCGCTTAGGTAAGGCGTGATAATCGACATCTCTACGACGCAGTACGAGACAGTTGTCTGGAAATCCCACCTGACACGACACTCACTGTGGGCCCTGGTCAGCAGCGAAGTGTGAAAACTGCTTCGGCATTGGTGACGGGCGTCTGAGATTCGAAACTGACACGCGCACTCTCGGTCAGTAGGTGGCAGTTACGGCATGCGTTTAAGCTAACGTAGGTGTTAAGACGGAAAGGGGAGATAATTTCGTTTTTGCGAAATAGTTGGGACCCCTTTTGTCTGGTAATAGATATAACCAGAATGTTAAACTAGATTTTTCATTCCGACTCCTAAATTCGCAGTAGACAGGTTGCTCGTGAATAGAATAAGCTGTATAGTGAAGTTTCTCAGTTTGTTTCGACAATTTGTCAAACTTCTATGACTTCAAATAAATATATCAGCGTATAATTCTAAGTGCGCGATTACCTGTAGTTCTGTGTTGAGGTAAATATATTATATATTATATCTAGTATTTTGTGCAGTGTCTAAAGTGATAATCGCTTATTTCATATTTCACTAGTTAGATTTTGTGCAGAGCGCGTAATTTATAAAGCCTGTATTATTTCTAGTGACGTGTTTCAGTGGAAAGCAGAATAAAGTATAATTTCTAGCTTAAAACCAGGTAGCCATAAGGAATTAACTTTAACTGCTAAATAATCCGACGAGAATAATTGTTCTAAACTAACTTATAAATGCTAGATGCGTCATGACTGTTGACGGAATACGTATGTATTCCTAATTCACGATGATTGATTTTATGTATATAACTTATTTTACGGAAAGTTTTAAATGATAAGTCAAGCTGTACGCTTGCAGTTTAAAAATGTAAGTTATATTGAGTACATTATATGTAAAATATTTCATATGTGTTTTTCTTTATACAGTGAATACTGGGGTTAACCCAAACTTTGCCAGCATTAAGTACCGATGAGAAATATCTGTGAAGAAAAAAAAATTTACCTTAGAGTGACTTGGTGCAAAATCTTTACGAGTACATTTGACGGTTAAATGAGATAACGGGCCTCTTGCGCCTGATTTTGATTCTTCCTGAGAAAACTTAAGTACAGTTCAGCCCTTGTGGCAAATAAACTATTACAAACAGTAACGTTCCGCAAATTTTGTCAACTTGTGGTGTGATCAAGACGGTACCCTTTGATCGAAAGTTACAAACCTGAAATTTTTCCCTAAGTAGTGGAAACCTCGTGATTCTGACACAGTGAACCCGCTTACACTAATTCTTACCTGACTGCTAAAGTGACACTAATTAAAAAATCTAAACAAAATTATCGCCTGAAGAGAATGCTCCCCGGACAATTGGATGAAACCAAGAGCTGCAGAGCTGGGTATTCGCTTCACCAAACGATAAAACAGATTGTGTCATAACGTGCGCCAGACGGTGAACAACAGCAAGTTATAGGGTAAGAAAGTGAGACATGCACGACAGGGTCCTGATGAATGAACCGAGAGAAAGCAGGAACGAGTGATCTTTTTAGGGTATACCAAATGTCACCCACTGTGTAATTTCTTTATGCAAGTTTTTTTTTGTTGCACAATAGATATTTTCCTTAAATAGATACTGCTATCTAAGTCAGTTCATACCTTCAAAAGGGGAAAAATATTAGACCCAAATCATATGTATCTGTGACTCTTTGGGCTATCATCTTTCTCCTAACCTGACTGTGGGTTAAACATCGAGGGGAAGATCATAACTGTGGGTCTATTATTTCTTGTAGCAATCCCTTGATTTTTTAATGACTATTTGTATATGCTTTTGATGTAAATTTTTATGTGTTGTGGTGGAAGTTTATATTGATAATTAAACTGCCCTTAAACTTAATCAGCGTGTTGGTCAGCTCGTTCTAGAATATCCATATAATCATTGTTATAGTTTTTCCCACGTCTGTGTGTCTAACTGTCGTCAACTTGTATATGCGTGCACGTAAGTGGATATATATATATATATATATATATATATATATATATATATATATATATATATATATATATATATATATGTGTGTGTGTGTGTGTGTTTAGACTGTCTGACTCCTCTAAATCTGTCGTAGAAGATAGGCAGAGAGAGAGAGAGAGAGAAGATTTCTCGATCTCAGAGACAGCCTCTATCACATTCTACCACCTCTCTCGTGGAAATCTATGGCTATTACTATCTCTCACTGTGACTATCACTTATTGTAATTTATTCAGAAGGGACCAACCCAAGTCTTAATTCCCCTATCAAAAATCTACGACACTGGTTACAATCAGTATATTAACTTCTTTACTTTATCTCACTAACCTGTGTATTTACGGGATAGCTTAACTAGGAGCTTGTTCTTTTTCTTTACTGTCTATTCCAGACCCTAATGCGAATTTAGGACCCTTTGGGGTTATTAACTTCTTTTTGGGATTTTTTTTTTCTTCACAAGGAGGGGAGGGCATTTATTGAGTATTTTTTCATGAATGTAATATGATTTATTGATATATATATTTGATGTTTGTCGTGGAATATTCTAATCCACATATATAAATTATCAAGTAAATATAAAGCCTAATAAATACATATAATAAATAAAGGAAGAAGAATGGTAAAGAACAGTGCTGTCACAATGACTGTACTCGAAATCCCCTTGTTTTCTACTGCGTATGCAAATTGTAACGTTTCACGTTGATATTAAAGGCCTTCTGCAACATACACGCGTTTCCCAAACACACAATAAAATGTGCTGCCTTTCTAAGAAAAACCTTGAAATATGCAAGTTGACCTAAATTTTAAATTCCATTCATGTCTTTTTCTACACTATGTTACCAAGATCAAAAGACAGATGGACAAAAGGATAGCGAGAAGGGAGAGGCAGAAAGCCGAACACTAAACACGCTTCGCGCGATACACAAATGCTGCCATCACGCGTGTAAGACTACATGCACTAACTTTTTTTCAGACGGACAGTGATAAAATACATTACCCATCCCAGAGTTAGGTTTATAAATCCTGAAAAACTCTTATTAGAAAAGATAACATTAGATGGGTTTACGGTTGAAAACATAACAGTACCCAGACAGCACATCTTCGAAACAGGAGGTAGAAAATACATATTTTGAACGCAGCCACGTAGCTCTTTTAAATTTGGATATTTGGGTTCCTTAGGGCTTGCTGACAAAGAATATGTAAAACGTTACGCAAATAGTCCAGGAATTAATAAATTATAACCAAAATAAAATAGTGGGGATGCCTGACAGCATGGAATCATTTCTGCTCATAAAATTTTTTTATAACGTGTTTGAAAAAAATCTTACGTTACAGAATTAGCCTACCATGTAAACTCCAAATTGATTGGAGCGCAACAAATGAAAGACTAACCACGATTGGTCGGGCTATAAATACTATCTTTCGTTGTTAGGGGAGACGTGAAAAGGTAACATTTTTTCAAACACTTGTCGAAACGTGGCCTCATTGGCTAGACTCGCTGATATACTCACTTAGGAGCGTTAGTTCGAGACCACTAGTGCAAATAATCTTGATAAAGCAACAGTGCGTTGAAGCCAGCTCATATTTGTGTTAAATAAAAGCCTGGAACATAAGCAGATGGGAATTTGTGCCAGTAATTGTGCCAGAATTCATTGCTAATCAACGTATCTGTGTTTATTTCCATGAAATTGTGGTAAGCTTGAACCATTCAGTATCTTTTAATGAAAATTGAATGTAAATTGTTAATTTATGCCTGTATATATATGTGTAGTTCAGTGGCAAACAGGAGATAAAGCCTATAATGCTCCAGCCTGAACAGAGGGTGTCGGAGGGAAGTAAAACGGCATGGAATGGCCAAATAGTACACTGACACCTGGATGATTGATTAGACAGAAATAATGCTGGAAGTGCAGAGGCGTAGTAACCATTAAAGAGGGTAATGCTGGTATAAAGTATTTCAGATGAAGCTGACAGTTGGCCTAACGCTCTGAACTCAATGTTTGTGTTGTATTGTGCTCAGTGTAGAACTAGAGTATCAATTAGTTATGAAGTAGAAGGTACATCCTTCTTGTTTTCAGGGACCGTGGTCTTGATGGTACTGAGCAGCACCTGGTCAGAGCTTTGCTGAATCCAGAGTCGGACAGCATACTCCTTGGTCCATTTAGCTATCAGTGAGGTGTCTCCAGAGCCCAGAGGAGAATTCGAGCAGAGGAGTCCTTTCCTGCCGCCATCACGCAAGATAAGCTGATTTGGCCAGCTGAGCTCAACATTATGTCCCCTCATCTTGAAATGACTTTGTAAAAATAACATTCAGAGGGGAATTTAATTGTCTTAATATCAGGAACTGAGAACATCTCCAATACTAGTCCCAAAAGACAAACTATTGAAGTCATGATGACAAATACCAACAGAGCTTGAACAAAACAAAACCAGTATTACCTCATATTACTACTACACAACTGACACACATAGGATATTTTAATAATATATGTCACTACAATATTCATATTGATAAAGTCTGTACATATACTTGTAATTAAAATTGATTGTGATTCCTGGTTCCTTTGTATTTGAATCAGGACACATATACTTTATGATAACCATGAATACATATTGTTATTTGAAAAGTTATCAGTGACTCCTTAAGATATTCTCATAGAGTGTTATATGTATGTGAGTGTCACAGTGTTGTCAAGAGTAGTGGATTAAATTAAATTGTTTATCTGTCTGTTGTTGTGACTTACACTTCATCATACACATACCCTAGACACATAACGTAGTCATCACACTATTCCAGAATAATTCTGACTGAGATATATAGATATGTGGTAGCAAGTAAGGTTATCTATAATACACTACTCTTAATAGATATAGATACCTTCACAGCTGATCTCAGTCAGTACACTAAGTCCCCTATAAATATTTATAACATCCCACTTCACCACATATATTGGGGTCTCGCTCTTGGGATTTTGAATCTTTCCCTATTAAAAATATTGGGGGTAATTCACTTCAGGGAATATAAGAATTAAAAGGTATCCTTGGGTGGAATTAAATAAGGTTGAGCTCACGGTGCCTGTGTTGTCCATTAGATATATTTAGAGATTAAATTGTTGGTTAGACATTGTATAAATTTACCTGATAGACAATGGCGGACCTGGCCAAGTTTCGATCTGCTGCTGTTCAGACTGCAAAAGAGTTAGGATTAGATGGGCAAGTTATGGTTGCCTATGTCACTACGGAATGTGACAAATTTATTGAACGCGAAGAAAGAAGATTAGAAAAAGAAGCCGAAAGAAGGTTAGAGGCTGAAAGGGAAATTAAGAAGTTACAGTTTGAAGCTGAGGCTGAGACTAAGAGGTTGCAGATTGAGGCTGACAAAGAGGCTAAGAAATTGGAAGCAGAAAGGGAAGAGAAGAAATTAGCTGCAGAAAGGGAAGAGAAGAAATTAGCTGCAGAAAGGGAAGACAAGAGATTAGCTGCAGAAAGGGAAGCAGAAAAGGAGGAGAAGAGATTACAAAGGGAACATGAGTTACGACTAAGGGAGTTTGAGTTTCAAGGCCATGCTCCTGAAAATGGTGCCAGTCCCTTTGCCTCTGATGCTACGGTTACTCAAGGAGCCTCAACCTCAGCTATGAATTTTCATTTAGATCATTTTGTTGAGAAAGACGATGATATTGAGAGCTATATAAATAGGTATGAACTATTAGCTACCACGTATGGGTTAGAGAGAGAAAGGTGGAGCTTAAAGTTATCTCAGGGACTTCGTGGGGCAGCTTATGAAGTTTTTGCAAAAATGAGCAGTGGTGATCAGGAAAATTATGACATGCTAAAGCAGGCTCTTTTGTTAAGGTATGAAAAGAATGCAGAATTTTATAGGAAAAAATTTAGGAATGCTAAACTACTGTCAGGTGAAACCTATCACCAGTTCTCTGCACGAATAGAGACATACTTGGAGAAATGGACTTCTCTGGGGAAAACCCAAGATCTTAAGGAAATGGTCCTTATAGAGCAATTAAGAGAGTCCATGGCTCCAGACCTGAGAAAGTTTCTCATGGAACAAGGTGCAGAGAGGCTGGGTGAGTTGCTAAATGTTGCTGAAAGGTATCAAGCAGCTCAAGCAGAGGTAACAGGTAATAAAAAGAAACAAGTGGATAACTTTAGGGCACCACAGAACTTTAATAAATTTGATCCTAAGGATCAAAATAAAGGTAAGCACCAATTTGATAGGCCACGGTATGAAAATAAAAATAAATTCCCACAATTCGATGAAAGGAAATATGATGAAAGAAAATCTTTCAACCAAGGAAAAAGGTGGTGTAAAAATTGTAAGATGAACAATCATGACACTGACCATTGTAGAAGGAAACCTCCTCATTTTGCTGCTATGACATCGGGGAAAAAGGAAAAGAAGGGCAAACCTGAAGAATTACAGGAACCATACCACCCCCCAGTGTGTGAAGATGTCATCTGTAATGGTGTCACTATAAGATGTTTATATGATACCGGTTTAGATTACGATTCCGTTGTGAGTTCTCACCTGGTGCAGGCCGATCAATACACCACAGAAACAGTGGAGATTCAAACTGCAACCAAGGATGTAGCTACCATGACACTTCCCGTCGCCCGAATAAAAGTGAAAACGCGATATGTGGAAGGAATCATAAAAGCAGCAGTGATAAATGAGCCAATCTACCCTCTAATATTGGGGTGTAGATATGTCTTCTTGGGGAATCCCAAGAGACCTGTGATATTGGCAACAGTGCAGACCAGATCACAGTCAAAGAAGGAGGAGGATAATCCCATAAATACTCACCCAGATGAGATGAGGAAGGCACAGGCTGAGGACAAAACACTCAAGCCATGTTTCAAGAAGTTGCCCAAATCTCATACACCTCCAGGCAAGGGAGAGTTTTATATGAAGAACAAACTGATATATAGGAAGGCTGGATCTGAATCCAATGGTCACGGACAGCTGGTCCTTCCCACTTCATATAGGACTAAAGTGTTGGAACTAGGGCATGCGATTCCCTTCAGTGGTCATATGGGAATCAGCGCAACAGGACAGCGAATAGCTTGTCACTATTTCTGGCCAGGAATAACTGAAGATATCAAACGATATGTAAAATCCTGTCCAGAGTGCCAACGAGTAGCACCTAAACATTGGACTGCACCAGCAACTCTGGGGGAAATGCCCATAGTGGGAACACCCTTTGAGAGAGTTGCCGTGGATCTTGTGGGACCTCTCACCCGAACCAAGAGAAGGAACAGCTACATTCTGACTCTGGTGGACACTTGTTCTATGTGGGGAGAGGCAGTAGCCCTGTCATCGATTGATTCAAAACATGTGGCAGAGGCATTGCTCACAATTTTCACAAGGTTAGGCTTTCCCAATCAAATCTTGACTGATAATGGCTCTCAGTTCAAGGGGAAACTAACTGAAGAAGTTTTCAGGATCTTCCAGGCCAAACACTTCCATTGTAGTGTGTATCATCCCCAAGGGAACGGCCAAGTGGAAAGATTTAACGGCACATTGATGTCGATCCTGAGAAAGTTGGCACACGAAAAACCAGATACATGGGACCAGTACCTGCACGCCGCCCTCTTTGCTTATCGGGAGGTACCCCATAGTTCAACCGGTATGGCCCCGGCAACATTATTGTTTGGAAGGCCAATAAAAGGTCCACTCGAAGCTTTGTTAAGAACGTGGACTGATGAAAAGGCAGAGGAAAACATTACATCTTCATACCAATATGTGAATGAGCTGACCACTCGGTTAAAAACTGGCTGGAAACTTGCCAATGAAAATTTGAAACAAGCCAGGAAGAAACATGCTGCCTATTATAACAGGAAGGCGAAAGACAGAAATTTGGCTGTGGGAGAGAAAGTACTGCTTCTTTTGCCCGGGAGTCAGAATAAGTTACAAATTGGATGGCAGGGTCCATATACAGTTCTAGAGAAGGTGTCTAGAACAAATTATAAGATAGATAAGAAGGGGAAAGAAAAAATCTATCATGTGAATCTCCTGAAGAAATATTTGGAAAGAGAACATCAGGAAGAGACACACTTGTTGACCTTGTCCATCGCCATGGAGATGAAAAAGGAACCACTTTCATCATTTGAATATCCATTACACCCCTGTGAGACAGCAGCACAGGTGAAAATCAGTACACATTTAACGAAAACTCAGAAAGAGAGAGTGCAACAGGTTCTAAATAATCATGCAGAGGTGTTAACAGACCGACCAGGGCATACAAACCTATTGGAATATGATATGAAACTAATAGACTCCACACCTGTCTGTATGAAACCATATTCGATTCCGTTTGCTAAGGAGAAAGCTTTGAAGGAAGAGATAGACTATCTATTGAAGGAAGGAATTATTTCGCACAGTGAGTCTTCGTATAGTTCCGGTGTTGTACTCTTAAGGAAGCCCTCTGGAGAACATAGACTCTGTATAGATTACAGGAGACTGAATGCTATTACAGAAGGACAGGTGGATCCATTGCCGGATACAAATCAGCTGTTTGCCAGACTAAATAAAGCTAAATATTTCTCAAAAGTGGATCTGAGTAAAGGATACTATCAGATTCCAGTAAAGCCTGAGGTTAGACCATACCTAGCTTTTAGTACCTCAGAAGGACACTATGAGTTTAATAGATTGCCATTTGGATTGAAGAATGCGCCTAGTGTCTTCTCTAGAATGATGAGAAAATTATTGGATCCTCTGAATAATCCCTGTATAACAAATTTTATGGATGATATCCTTATAGCAACAGAAACATTTGAGGAACACATTGACTCTCTGAACATGCTGTTTGATCGACTTAGGGAGGCAAATTTAACAGCCCGACCAACCAAATGTTGCGTTGGATGTAAAGAATTGGAATTTTTGGGACACACAGTTTATCAGGGAAACATGACCCCTGACCCAAAGAATTTAGAGAAACTACAGAAAGCCCCGAGACCACAAACCAAGAAGGACGTGAGATCCTTTGTCTCATTATGTGGTTTCTACCAGAAGTATATCAAAAACTTTAATTCCATATGTGCACCGTTAACTGAATTGACACGTAAAGGACATCCAGATCGCATTACATGGACACCACAATGTGAAATGACTTACCAAGAATTGAAGGAAAAGCTCACAAGTAAACCCATTTTGAAATTACCTGACTTAAGTCAAGAATTCATAGTAAGGACGGATGCAAGTAATATTGGGTTAGGTGCAACTCTACTACAGAAATCAGATGCATTGGATGGGGAATTAAGCCCAGTGGCATATGCTAGCAGAAAGTTGAATAAAGCTGAAATCAACTACTCAACTAGCGAAAAAGAATGTCTTGCAGTAATATGGGCGATAAAGAAATTCAATATTTATCTATATGGGAAGGCATTTAAGTTGCAAACAGACCACAAACCTTTATCGTTTCTAGCACAGGCTAGGCATGAGAACTCCAGGTTACTCCGATGGTCTTTACTTTTGGCTCCATATAATTTTAGCATTGAGTATATATCTGGAAAAACCAATTTGGGAGCGGATTTTTTAAGCCGCCATCCGTGTGATGAGAATCACCGTAAACCCCAGAAATAATAATAAATTTCTCTATGTGTATATAGAATAAAGGACTGACATATAATGTCTGTTTTAAGAGGGGAGGTGTCGTGGAATATTCTAATCCACATATATAAATTATCAAGTAAATATAAAGCCTAATAAATACATATAATAAATAAAGGAAGAAGAATGGTAAAGAACAGTGCTGTCACAATGACTGTACTCGAAATCCCCTTGTTTTCTACAGCGTATGCAAATTGTAACGCTTTCACGTTGATATTAAAGGCCTTCTGCAACATACACGCGTTTCCCAAACACACAATAAAATGTGCTGCCTTTCTAAGAAAAACCTTGAAATATGCAAGTTGACCTAAATTTTAAATTCCATTCATGTCTTTTTCTACACTATGTTACCAAAACAAAAGACAGATGGACAAAAGGATAGCGAGAAGGGAGAGGCAGAAAGCCGAACACTAAACACGCTTCGCGCGATACACAAATGCTGCCATCACGCGTGTAAGACTACATGCACTAACTTTTTTTCAGACGGACAGTGATAAAATACATTACCCTTCCCAGAGTTAGGTTTTAAAATCATAAAAAACTCTTATTAGAAAAGATAACATTAGATGGGTTTACGGTTGAAAACATAACAGTACCCAGACAGCACATCTTCGAAACAGGAGGTAGAAAATACATATTTTGAACGCAGCCACGTAGCTCTTTTAAATTTGGATATTTGGGTTCCTTAGGGCTTGCTGACCAAGAATATGTAAAACGTTACGCAAATAGTCCAGGAATTAATAAATTATACCCAAAATAAAATAGTGGGGATGCCTGACAGCATGGAATCATTTCTGCTCATAAAATTTTTTTTATAACGTGTTTGAAAAAAATCTTACGTTACAGAATTAGCCTACCATGTAAACTCCAAATTGATTGGAGCGCAACAAATGAAAGACTAACCACGATTGGTCGGGCTATAAATACTATCTTTCGTTGTTAGGGGAGACGTGAAAAGGTAACATTTTTTCAAACACTTGTCGAAACGTGGCCTCATTGGCTAGACTCGCTGATATACTCACTTAGGAGCGTTAGTTCGAGACCACTAGTGCAAATAATCTTGATAAAGCAACAGTGCGTTGAAGCCAGCTCATATTTGTGTTAAATAAAAGCCTGGAACATAAGCAGATGGGAATTTGTGCCAGTAATTGTGCCAGAATTCATTGCTAATCAACGTATCTGTGTTTATTTCCATGAAATTGTGGTAAGCTTGAACCATTCAGTATCTTTTAATGAAAATTGAATGTAAATTGTTAATTTATGCCTGTATATATATGTGTAGTTCAGTGGCAAACAGGAGATAAAGCCTATAATGCTCCAGCCTGAACAGAGGGTGTCGGAGGGAAGTAAAACGGCATGGAATGGCCAAATAGTACACTGACACCTGGATGATTGATTAGACAGAAATAATGCTGGAAGTGCAGAGGCGTAGTAACCATTAAGGAGGGTAATACTGGTATAAAGTATTTCAGATGAAGCTGACAGTTGGCCTAACGCTCTGAACTCAATGTTTGTGTTGTATTGTGCTCAGTGTAGAACTAGAGTATCAATTAGTTATGAAGTAGAAGGTACATCCTTCTTGTTTTCAGGGACCGTGGTCTTGATGGTACTGAGCAGCACCTGGTCAGAGCTTTGCTGAATCCAGAGTCGGACAGCATACTCCTTGGTCCATTTAGCTATCAGTGAGGTGTCTCCAGAGCCCAGAGGAGAATTCGAGCAGAGGAGTCCTTTCCTGCCGCCATCACGCAAGATAAGCTGATTTGGCCAGCTGAGCTCAACATTATGTCCCCTCATCTTGAAATGACTTTGTAAAAATAACATTCAGAGGGGAATTTAATTGTCTTAATATCAGGAACTGAGAACATCTCCAATACTAGTCCCAAAAGACAAACTATTGAAGTCATGATGACAAATACCAACAGAGCTTGAACAAAACAAAACCAGTATTACCTCATATTACCACTACACAACTGACACACATAGGATATTTTAATAATATATGTCACTACAATATTCATATTGATAAAGTCTGTACATATACTTGTAATTAAAATTGATTGTGATTCCTGGTTCCTTTGTATTTGAATCAGGACACATATACCTTTATGATAACCATGAATACATATTGTTATTTGAAAAGTTATCAGTGACTCCTTAAGATATTCTCATAGAGTGTTATATGTATGTGAGTGTCACAGTGTTGTCAAGAGTAGTGGATTAAATTAAATTGTTTATCTGTCTGTTGTTGTGACTTACACTTCATCATACACATACCCTAGACACATAACGTAGTCATCACACTATTCCAGAATAATTCTGACTGAGATATATAGATATGTGGTAGCAAGTAAGGTTATCTATAATACACTACTCTTAATAGATATAGATACCTTCACAGCTGATCTCAGTCAGTACACTAAGTCCCCTATAAATATTTATAACATCCCACTTCACCACAATGTTGTAAAGTTTAAATTGATAATAAACTAAATTAAAATTAATTTAGTGAGTGTTGGTCAAACCCCTACCCATATCTGTTATCCATAGTTTTTCACGTCGGTGCGTATTCGTCACATAATTGTGAGTGTATGCGGGTGTAGTGAAACTTATATGTGATATAAGGAGAGAAAGTTCGTCTGATTAAAATATAGTCGTATTGATAGGCTGGATTAGAGAAACTACTCGCTCCATAGACTGATCTTATTCTTACACTATCACCCTCGTAAAAATCTCTATGTTCTTACACCTTTATTCTCACATATTTACCACTATCACCTCTACTCAGACCGGACCATAAATATCTCTAAACCTATCTTTAAAAACAGCACGACACTCACAACAAGAGCAAGACGGAGACTGACTTTGCACATTACAAGGCAAAAGAAGACAAGCCAGACAAAGAAAAAAGGCAAAGGTTGACAATAAAAATGTATACACGTCTGCCTATCGCGGTACTAAGTAAACTAATAATGAACAGACTTCTTCTTCCTCGTTCGTCCTGAAAAGGACGTTGGTAAATGAATAGAAAAAAGTGACGAGTTCTAGAATAGCACTTATTTTCTGTGGTCAATCAATGGTCACGTGTTTTGAGACAATAGTAAAACCAAAATAAACAGAACTGATTTACCTTTCTGTTAACCTTCGCTTTTGGTGGAAATAGTCACTTATTAAAAATTTAACCCAAGAGAAACCATTTAATTAAAATGTTTTTTTAAGCGCTGATTAAAAACGTTGTTCTGTGGGATAATAATTATTTCTAGTCAGACAATTACATACGACATGTAAAATACGTTTCATGCCCTATAAAACAAGCGTTTGTTTATTGTTTTTTTCTTTGGTTGGTGTGTTGTAGATATATTTAAAAATATTTCAGTTGATATACTTGTTACAGTAGTTAACACTAATCTGTTCTACAACCTCTTAATACTGTGTTTGGTTTAATTTCTGAAGCTTTACTTGGCACACAAAAGTGTTTAGTCAGCGCTGTAAAAGCGCTCTTCATTAACCTCTTGAACATACTGTATTACAGAACATCCGAGACAAACGTGGCTATGACCAACGCTGGTTTTGATATTTACCATCATAATTATTGCAAAGAGAAACAGCCGTTGTAGAGAAAACACAGTCTCAATGAAACTTTGTTTGATTACACAAAAAAAAAAAATAAAAAAATCGGCCATTGTAGAGCTCCCTCCAAATACCAAGAGTTTTTAAACCGATGAACTACTCAATTCACTGTTTGAAATATGTGGTGTTTTTCTTTCATGAATAAATTTATTTTAAACTCATGCGATACAGAAGGCTGCCAACATCATAAAAACCCGAGAAACTAGTTGTTATAGTGACAAGAGCTGATACAAGCTGATTATCTTATACGTTAACTTACAACAGTCTAACAAGACCTGTTAGAACTTGGAGTCAATGGTCGACCTAGCTGTAGAAAATTGTATTCTTTAGTCACATCATTATTTCCCTTTTCATCCGCTATAAAATGTATTCTTACTTCCCTTCCTTTACAAATTTATTTTACATAGTGAGGTTGCCAGCGCTATGCGGAGCCTCATATTTGTCTCCTTCTACGACATGCCTGACAGATGAGTGGACACATTCTTTGTCTCCTTCTACGACATGCCTGACAGATGAGTGGACACATTCTTTGTCTCCTTCTACGACATGCCTGACAGATGAGTGGACACATTCTTTGTCTCCTTCTACGACATGCCTGACACATGAGTGGACATATTCTTTGTCTCCTTCTACGACATGCCTGACAGATGAGTGGACACATTCTTTGTCTCCTTCTACGACATGCCTGACAGATGAGTGGACACATTCTTTGTCTCCTTCTACGACATGCCTGACAGATGAGTGGACACATTCTTTGTCTCCTTCTACGACATGCCTGACAGATGAGTGGACACATTCTTTGTCTCCTTCTACGACATGCCTGACAGATGAGTGGACATATTCTTTGTCTCCTTCTACGACATGCCTGACAGATGAGTGGACATATTCTTTGTCTCCTTCTACGACATGCCTGACAGATGAGTGGACATATTCTTTGTCTCCTTCTACGACATGCCTGACAGATGAGTGGACATATTCTTTGTCTCCTTCTACGACATGCCTGACAGATGAGTGGACACATTCTTTGTCTCCTTCTACGACATGCCTGACAGATGAGTGGACACATTCTTTGTCTCCTTCTACGACATGCCTGACAGATGAGTGGACATATTCTTTGTCTCCTTCTACGACATGCCTGACAGATGAGTGGACATATTCTTTGTCTCCTTCTACGACATGCCTGACAGATGAGTGGACATATTCTTTGTCTCCTTCTACGACATGCCTGACAGATGAGTGGACATATTCTTTGTCTCCTTCTACGACATGCCTGACACATGAGTGGACATATTCTTTGTCTCCTTCTACGACATGCCTGACAGATGAGTGGACATATTCTTTGTCTCCTTCTACGACATGCCTGACACATGAGTGGACATATTCTTTGTCTCCTTCTACGACATGCCTGACACATGAGTGGACATATTCTTTGTCTCCTCAGAGACACCTCGTAAACCACAAGAGGCCTAAAGGTCAAGGCTGGCTGAGAAAGACAACATGGAAGTCATTGATATTATTTTGACCTTCATAAATGTTGTTGAGAGTAAGGAACCATAAAAACATCGGATTAGAAAGTTTCGCAGAAGCTCTAATAGAAACCTGCTACATATTTAAGAAAGTGAAAGAACAAGAGATTCGCGAGAACCACAAGACAATTTATTTTTCCATTGTTAAACACAAGTGTAGTGCACGCACCCAGACTAGTTATAGTTAGGTTATATGATGTATATTGTAGATAATCCATTTAACTACTGCTTGTTGCATCCTTCTGTGTATTCGTTATTTGTATATCGGTTAATTGGAAATTCAATTACTTATGTTTTATGTGTATCTGAATTTAAAAAAAAAGAAATTTTATTCCTTAAATAGACATATTTCTGGTAGCGAGAAGGCAGACAGACTTGCCACGTAAAGTGGACACAATATTCAAACTCAGGAAGGAAAGCACAATTAGAGATAATAGCAATAATACGAAATATCATCAAAGACAAATGACATAGAGAACACACAGAGGCAGATATAACAGAGACATAATATTCATTACCAAGAAGAGATCAAGTAATAGTATTCATATTAAGAGCAGGCTACTGTGGAATCAAATACCAACTGTTCAACAAATTAACAATCAAACAGACAGACATGCGGACGTGTGGGGGAAGACTGTACACAGAAGAACACATCATTTATGATTGCCGGCTCCACTAAAGAAGCAGATTGACAACATTGCTTTCACCAACCCATGTGAGGAGCACTGTGAGAAGTCTGAGACAGAATGCCAACGTTGCGACACACATGGATGTCGGTATATGAGAACGAAAGTTTGATATCGAGAAAAATTGAAAATCCCGAAATCCACACTGTAAAATTCCAACTGCTCCAAATCAGTTTGTAAAAAAGGGTAACAGACATACGGATCGTGTCAGATTGTTAATGTCTATAAAGGCCTCAGAGTTTGATGGAAATCACATTTACCCTACTCCCACATATGATATTTGTGAATGGGGCCACCCTTCTCGATCTCTCTTTCACTCCGGAAGTATCGGTACAATTGTGGTACTGATTTTTATTGCGTGCTTTCAATTGTCGCACTATCTTTCTTTATTTATCTGCTATGTGTAGCAGATATTATGTATTTTCCATCTTACACCACTCTCAGGGATAAGTTATTACGCCTGTTTGTTTCCTGTCCCTTCGCTAAGCTTTGCAAGAAGCGGCAGAAATAACATTAACGACAGGCAGGATGGCAAAATTCCTTTGTACCACATCTAGGCAACGAAGGATTAGCCCCACTAAAATCGCCAGTGTATTTGTTAACCGCTGATAAAGGCCAGAGTACGGGGCAGATAACGAGATTACCCGTCTGCGAATATATTACATTCTGATAAAGTAATGAATTGTTACATTGGGAACACGTTGTTATATGAGATTATCGACGTGTTCGTGAGTTGGTACACAGGGCAAACGGATGTTTATAGCCCATTTTCAGAAAAGTAATGTTTGAAATTTTGCACTAGATGAGTCATGCAAAATTTTCAAATCAGATTGGCTGATAAGTTGTGCGCCATAACAACGAATGCGTGAGAAGGCAGTGAATATAACCTGACGCTTCAGTCAGTCAAAACTACTGTGAGTTTTACGCTTGCCAAGACAACTCCAGAATTGCCAGAGTTAGAATTCAGAATTCCTTCTTAACATACCGGACACTTTTTATTGGAGTATTTATAAGGACTTTCAAAAAACTTCCCAGAAAATCTCTATCATTTTAAACAAGGAAACCGGGACTGAGGGAAATGAAGGACTACACACGGAGTTAGAGAGGGAATGTATTGTTAAAACAATGACACCCCAGACGCGTGTAAGAAGCCGATTCAAGTCTCTTTTATTCATCTGAGCAAAACGTCTGTGAGCCAGGATTGGCGTAAGTTGTCAATTTACATTCTATATTGTATTACTAACATGTGAACTAACAAATATAGGTGTTTTGCCATATACATTTTAATGTGTGAAAATCGCTCGGGGATGTCCATATCATTTGAAGCTGGCAACCTCAGCGTATAGAATTATGATTTCATGAACCACCACTGCACGGACGGGTGACTGCTTTATTGTCAGTTTCTGAAAAGAGAACTAAACGCATAAAGGGTCCCAGGTTCCATATGGGGCAGGGAGGGAAAGATGAAACAAATGATGTACATTCTAATTATAATACTTACAGTTTCAATCCAATGTAAATGTCAATGTTAACATATTCACTTTTAAAATTACGGGGCGTTTCAAACTTTTCAATCAGCGTAAACATAAATTAAAACATATTCAATTTATATTGTGAACACTATTCACATCAGTGGAAATGTAAATGTAAACATATTATATCTGTACTATTAACCTTTTCATTTAAATATAAAGTAACTATGACAGCTATTCAATTTAAATGTGAGGAAAGTTTTATCCCGAGGGATTAAATTTAATTATCATCGAGGGTAAATTCTGAGTTAAATGAGATGGTGGAATAGGAAGATAGGAACTCATAACTATGGGTTGGAAAACGCAATGCTCAGGAGAGTGATTCGTTTCTATTCTTTTACCATAGTTACTGGTGGTGGTACTAGGTGACGGGTACTATCGCTGGAACAGTAAAGGAACAGTGGCCTGCGCTTTAAGACAAAGGACCAACTTTTCTGTTACTCCTTGACGTTCTGGGAACGAGCGGCACCTTTAACATTGCCTAGCGACCAGCGTAAACAGCGAGACAGTCTACCAAGAACCAAACCAGCGGGAGAAGACACCACCATTGGCAGCTAAGTGCAAAATATCTGCTGCCAAAAGTGACATCCTTTATTCAGTTAAATCCCATCAAAACAGTGATGAAAACCTTTTCCTAAAATATTATTCAATTCTTTAAACTTGTTAAAACCTAAAGTAATTATTAAATTTTGTAATTTGTAATGTTACAAATTTAACTTCGATTTAATCCTTTTACATGTACTGCATGTTTGTTTCTGTCAATTTACTACACACAGAGCTATACCAGAGCTATACCAGAACAGTAAGAATTCCACTGAGTAAATCTGGGGTGGGGGCTTAAACGAGCTGAAATTAATAAGTGCTTAATTCTTCACAAAAGTTGTCGGCAGATTCAAGAATTAACACGCTCGGCCAAAGCAGCATTGTTTTCGCTTATCTGAATACCTTGTGAAGACTCCCTGGAGACTGAATCGTTTTGTTTCTTCTATTTACATCTCTGCCAAGAGTAATCTTGTGCGAAGGCAGACACCTTTGAAGTCAATATTAGATACTCTTTAGTTTTGGCCACTGTTTGACCACTACTGCAAAACAGGAGAGGCAATACTGTCACAATTGGGGTCTCGACTTGGGATTGAACATGGTCGCACAAGCGTGATCGCACAAGCGGGATATGTCACGATTGGGCGACTCGCGCTGGGATTATATAACTTGTCTTGCAATTCCCTAGACGTGATTGACATAAATTTGAAATTTACTGAAAGAATAGTGTCAAGAGTGTGTTATTGTAAAACTGAGAATACATTGCATTCATAAATAACAGTAAAAGTAACTGTATAAAGAAAAACTGATTAACTAAAAGAAACAACATTTTATATAACTAAAGTTAACGGAATAAGAACTTCACTTGGTGCGACTAAATCAGTGTTGTAAACATGTAATTTTCTAGCTAAATTGTTGTCGTAAGTTTGTGTAGCTTTGTAAAAATACTTTTTGCTAAGAATGGTAGGGTCCCGAAACCGCCATGCCTTTTACCTTAATCTAGGCCACCAACTAGGGTTTTCAGCAACAGAACTTTCTGACTTTGTTCTTACTTCGGTGCGAGAACAGAAAGAAAAAGATAAAGAAGGCAAGGAACGGGCAGAAAAGGAGAAGACTCTTGAGAGGAAAGAGAGAAAGATGGCCAGGGAGCACGAAAAGGCCCAAGCCAAAGAAAAGGAAAAACTAAGGGCTTTTGAAGCCGCGGAAAAAAAAGAGGAGGGGGCATTCTAAGAAAAGAAGGAATACGTAAAAAGCGGAAAAGGACAGGAGAGGGCATTCCAAGAAAAGGAGGACGACAGAGCCTACGCAATTAGATTGAAGAAATTGGAATTCGAAGGAAGAAGAGTGGATTATAGTTCTAACAATGGCGGATATGGCAGTTCTCAAAGTAGCGATAGGGGAAACACCTCTCATGTGGTGACACCTAGTACAATATCCTTCCATTCATTCATAACTCTCCACTCCCAAAGGAGCATAGGCCTTCAACCAACACCTGCCAAGTCTTCCTGTCACGTGCCATCATCTCAAGTTCTTTCCACGTTCTCCTCATCAATTTCACCTCTGATGAGGAATATCCTTCCAATTAGATGTCTATTCTGAGGCTTCAGAGGAAATTGACATCTCTCTATGTTTGAATCCTTAGCAGCTACATATGGCTTGGAGAGGGAGAGATACAACATGAAGTTATCAAAGAGTCTGAGGGGATCTGCTTATGATGTGTTTCTCAAGATGCCCACGGAAGAACAAAACAATTACGACTTGTTGAAGAAGGCTCTGCTCCAACGTTTTATGCTAAATGCAGATACTTGTCGTGATACATTCCGTGTGGCGAAACGACACAAAGATGAATCGTATAGACAATTTGCTACACGACTAGAAATATACTTGGAGAAGTGGGGATCTCTCAGCACCTTTGATAAATCTTATGAAGGGTTGCAGGAGATGATAGTAGAGAAACAGTTCAAGGACTCGTTAGTAGTATACAATGTTGGAAACGATTATTATTCAGGCGGCGGCGTGTGACTTTTATATAGCAAAATACTCGATCGATTTCAGGCGGTGGCGTTTCAGGCGGCGGTGTATGACTTTTTATATAGCGATATATTTTAGCGGCGGGGCTTCCTCTGACGATCAGACGTATGACTTTTTATATAGTAATATACGATAATGGTGTTTGTTTATACAATATATATAAAAAATATAAAAAATCGATAATGACGGAAAATTTAAAAAATCGATAATGTTGGGTTACTAAGAGGGTTTTTGAAGTGCCTTTTTTGGGCTGGCGTGGGTGATGATGTAGCTGGTGGGGTGGGTTAGGGTGGATTTTTGTGTGATGTGGTAGTGTATTGGTGTGTTTGTTTAGACATATATACACACATATATATACATTCATATATACGGAGATGTGGTGACGTTGTCAGGATGCATCTGTGGTGACGGAGGCTTAGGTTACTAAGGGGTTTTTTAAGGGAACGGGTATTGCTTTTTGGCTGGCGGTGATGCCTCATGGGTGTGTGCTGGGGTGTAGCTGGTGGATGTATGTATGACGCAGGAGTGACGTGTTAGATAGAAGTATATAGTTAATGATCTCTTTTAAAAGAATACTTGAGTAAAGAGGAAAATATAAAAATCGATAATGTTGGATTAGGTTACTAAGAGGTTTTTTGAAGTGCCTTTTTTGTGTTGGCGTGTGTGCTGATGTATGTTGTAGGGGTAGCTGGCGGGGTGGGTTAGGGTGGATTTTTGTGTGAAGTATTGTGTTGATAGTGTATCGATGTGTTTGTTTATACATGTATACAATATATGTATAAAAAATATAAAAAATCGATAATGTTGGGTTACTAAGAGGGTTTTTGAAGTGTCTTTTTTGGGCTGGCGTGGGTGACGATGTAGCTGGTGGGTTAGGGTGGATTTTTGTGTGATGTTGGGTGTGTTTGTTTAGACATATAGACATACATATATACATTCATATATACAGAGATGTGATGATGTTGTCAGGATGCATCTGTGGTGATGGCGACTTAGGTTACTAAGGTTTTTTTTAAGGGAACGGGTATTGTTTTTTGACTGGCGGTGATGACTCATGGGTGTGTGTTGGGGTGTAGCTGGTGGTTGTATGTATGACGCAGGAGTGAACTGTTAGATAGAAGTATATAGTTAATGATCTCTTTTAAAAGAATACTTGAGTTAAAGAGGAAAATATAAAAATCGATAACGGGGACTTAGGTTACTAATGGATTTTTTAAGGAAGCGGGTATTGTTTTTGTGCGAGGGGGAGGATGACGATGTATAGTGGGGTGTGTTGGGGTATGGGTTATTGTGTGCGTGTATTTTAATTGTTGTATATACAATATATATATATATATATATATATATATATGGGAGTGAAGTGTTAGAGACCTAGGTCTACCATCGAAAGTGCGACACGGTATTGTTGTGTATTATTTATTTTACATATAGACATATTTTACAACAGTTATACGAACAGTTAGACGATAGACTTAGATAATAAGAAGACGATATATTTAGACTTTTAGACAATAGGAAGACGATAGTTAGACGATATATACATATAATAGGGAGATATATTTAGACAATAGGAAGACGATAGTTAGACGATATATACATATAATAGGGAGATATATTTAGACAATAGGAAGACGCTATATACAGAGACATACAAACAGTTATACAAACAGTTATACAAACAGTTATACAAACAGTTATACGAACTGTTAGACGAACATTTAGACAAACAGTTAGACGATATAGGTAACAAAAAAGCGTTTTAGTTAATATAGTTTTTATATTCAATAGTGTTTTTGAATTAGCAAACAGGAGTATATATAGTATTTTTTACAAAATGGACATTGATATTTTATCAAATGAATATACAATTATATGGTGTAATTTTTTAACGTAATACATTTTCACATAGTGATATGTACAATTGAAAAATAATTATATTTTAACATTATCAAACATTTTCACATATGAATGTACAATAATACATATTTATATAGGTAGATGTATGTTCAAAATATACAATATCACAGGGGTACAGGCCAGACCTTGAGGGGTGTCGTCACATTGTCGTCATATTGTCGTCACCTCGTAAGAAATATTTTATGTGTAGAGACAGTTTAAATGTTGAGGTGTGATGTGGTATGGTTTTGGAGGTGGAGGAATTGTGTGCTCTGAACCCGATATTTTTCCCACCCTGTGCCTGTTGTGTGTTGAGGACGTCTAGGAATGTGTGTTTGTCTACTTTGTTGTGGTGTTTGTTCAAGCGATTGAGTGGTTTTGAATATGATATAGATAGAAGGATGTGGACGGGATTGCTTCAACATAATATTTTGTATTGGGTCTGTTTAATTGTGCGTTTGTGATAATATCGCTGTCGTGTAAGTTTGAGACAAAAGATTTGAAATCTGTAAGATTTTTGACTAAGTGGGGTTGGTCTAACACACAACTATTATTATTTGAGGCATGAAATAAGCGTAATTCGTTTGTTTCTCTGTGTCTCAAAACTACGTGGTGACTGAAGTTAATCTTGAATCTTTTTGTCTGTTGTGTAAAGACAGGATGCAAAAGACTTTCCCATTCAATTCTTTGGTTATTATGGAAAAAAGTGAAAGTCGATAAATATTTGTGGATGTTAGCGTGTGTTTTAATGGCGTCCCAGTTATCAGTGTAGATTTGTTTTATATCATCCTGTAGGTCTTGTAAGCTGTCTTCTTCAGCCGTCAAGCGGGGTTTTTTTATATGGGGTTGGGTATTGGTCATTGGGCGTTTCTTGGTCTGACCTTTTTTTGGTGGGTGAGATGGGGTGGAACTTATTGAATAGGGGGCTCTTGGTAGTGTGGAAGTTGTTGTGGTGGAAGAGGCCGCCATAGCGGCTGAGTCTGACTGGGGATTCGGTGCTGTTGATGGGGCATCTGGTAGTATTGTCTGTGGGTTCGCCGAGTCTGGTGTTACTGTGACACCTGTTGTTGTTGGTGTTGGGGTGGTGTCTGCTGTCGGGTTCTGCGTTGAGGTAGAAAGCTGGGTAGGGATAGCGGTGTGTTGGTGTTTTCTGTGGATGCGTAGATTGTCACGACGAGTAAATTGTTTCCCACAAATGTCACAGCTAAAACCGGGCATTGAGTGCCTGGTCTTGCTGTGTCGTAATAGGTCGGCGCGCCTCGTGAAGGTCTCCCCACATCTGCTACATAACAGCTTGGTTTGTGCCATTGACGTGTCTGTTTGTGCTGAGCTGGACCCATGTTTATTCTCTATGTGACGTTTCAGCGTATCGGGTCTTGTAAATACTATGCCACAGTCAGGACACTCGTGATTGGGGCGGTCGTGTGCTGTGGTCATATGGCGAGTAAGATCATGACCTCGCTTGAAAACAGACTGGCAGCGTAAACAAGCATAGCCCCGCTGTTGAGTTGACTCCATCTGGGAAAAGATGAACAAAAAGACGTTACTTACACATAAAATTAAATACATGTAATGAGAGAGAGAGAGAGAGAGAGAGAGAAAGAGAAAGAGAGAGAGAAAGAGACAAAGAGAGATCGCATAAACAGGTAAATAAAACACAGTCTTATTTTTTTTTATTCTGTTATCAAAGGAAAGAGGTGTTAACATATCAGAATGGTCCCCGCGCAGGCTGTGACAAAGATATTGATTTAAAACCCAGCCCGTTCGCGAGACAGCACCGAGTTGACCTGTCCTTTTTTTTAAAATAACGAAAATATAAGTATTTATTAAAGTGTATGTTAGTTTCAATCATGGTTATGGCAAGGTGACTTAATGTAATATGTTGATTGTATTATCTCTATCTTTTTCCGTGTGTAGTTCAGTATTGTTTTAAAAGCCAAAAAACGCTATTTTCTAAACTATTATGTTGTCTAATTTTCACTGGCTGGTTAGGTAGTTTGTAGTGACTCGGGTCCTTAGTTATTTTTAACGTTATATGTTTGTAGTTACTATGAGAAGTTCTTTATAGAAGCAGCTTGTGAGTACAGAAATACGAATCGAGCGCATGTGTTGTGGAATCAAATCAATTTATCGATCTACCCAAACATCTTTGCGCTACATCCAAGCAAGTATTTGAAATAGACTATTACTCTATACAAGTTTAGAGTGTTGTTATCAGAAAGTATTATAAGTTTTAAGTATCACGGATAATTTTTCAAAACCCAAATATAATTTGCTTTCGCACGAGTTTAACAATAGACGAGAAACGTAGATAAGGTTTAAACTAAGGAATTTTTCTCGTTATACCCACCACATAAAAAATAAGTCGGATAATTCTTAACTTAGCTAAACCATACACACATGTAAGAATTTAACAAACAACTATTATTAAAATACCTATTAGCCTAGACATATTAACTTTGAAACAGCCTTTACCAACACTGGCTAGCGAAAAAGCGAATACACAGACATGTCTTTTAAATAGAAAACAGATATTTAATACAACACACGGATAAGGAATAATAAGTTAGTCTCGGAGTTAACATCTTAACAAAACACACAGATAAAAACAACAGAGATATTTATTTATATTTAACACCTTAATACAAAAACACGAAGACCGAAAACATAAACGAAAACAAACGAATACAACCAAAACAGATATTTTTAAAGATATTTATTGTATATAGCCTACTGAAAACAGCTATATAAAAATATTTATTTTTTATGTGTAAAATATATATTTTAACTCCCTATTATTATTTTTATATTATTATAGGAAAAAAACAGACGAATACAAACATATACATATACCGAGTTTACATTTAGAACTTTGTATAGGGTTTTCTTCCAGTCTCTGAGTGTTAAGAAAATACGCCTAGGAAAACACAAACACATACCCAGATATTTTTCCACAGAATACCCTTAAAAAGACACAGACATATATCTCTTAAAGGTCAGAGATATTTAACACAAAATACGAATAAAAACAGAATAACATACGTTTGGTGGTGAGCTGTTGCTTTTTCAGAAGTTTGATATTAGAAGGCTTTACGACTAAGCACAGAGACGTTCGCCGGTCCAGGTCTGGTTAAAGAATGAGACATGTCTAAAACAATTCATGATTAAGACAATGACTTTCCAATAAAAGTAGTCCGAGTGTATGAATTTCGTGATGGAACCCGATTGGTTGTTGTGTAGAGATACTGTTTCAGAAAATAGTTCGCGCGCAAGTGCTTCGTCATGGTTTGGTCGATAAAAACGTTATCATAACGTATGAACAGGAAAATTGACCCCACCCTGGATTGAAACCAGATCACTGACCCGCACAAAAAACATCACGCGTAAATTTCTGTTCACGTCACTAGGGCAAAACACAATCGAACAATAGTAGGAAATTTATAAAAGAAACATTCCTGCGTTCATGTGTTCAAATCTGCTACTTAACGTTTTAGCTTTTTTTTTATGTCCTCGACACGACAGAAATATGCCCTCGACACGACAGAAATATGTATGTGTAATGATAGAAAATATGACCTCGAGACGATAGAAAGACGCCCTCTAGACGACATAAATATGTATGTGTAATGATAGAAAATATGACCTCGAGACGACAGAAAGACGCCCTCGATATGATAGAAATGTGACCACCGGGCAACCAATATTACATTAGTAAGAGATAAGCAAAGAAAGCTCATCACGACAGTAAAGAGACAGGAAACAAGATGGGCAGGGCATATCAGAAAAACTCTGAACAAGGAACCATCAGAGACACAGTTCAATGTTCCTCAAGCTGAAAACGATCAAGCTGTTAATACAAACATTCCACGGGAGGAAGAAATCATCACGGCAATCAAGGGGTTAAAGAATGGAAAAACGCATGACCACGATAACTTAAATGCAGAGTTAGTAAAGTATGAACGTGTGTGTGTATGACCAAAGGCGTTAAAAGAAAAAAAGCTACGTGTTTTGAGTTTTATTAAACATGGATGAGAGAGAAAAGAGAGAGAGAGTTAGAGAGAGGGAGAGAGAGAGAGAGAGAAAAAGAAAGAGAGAGAGAGACAGAGAGAAAGAGAGAGGGAGAGAGAGAGTTAGAGAGAGGGAGAGAGAGAAAGAGAGAGAGAAAAAGAAAGAGAGAGAGAAAAGGAGAGAGAGAGTTAGAGAGAGGGAGAGAGAGAGATAGAAAGAAAGGGCAAGAAAGAGAGAGAGAGAGCGAGAGAGTGAGAGAGAGCGAGAGAATAAAACACAGTCTTATTTTTAGGCTGTTATGAAAGGAAATAATTTTGTTTAACAGACCTGCCCGCGCAGGCTGTGACAGAAAAGATATTGATTTACAACCAAGCGATCACGAAACAGGTGACAATTTTCCCTTTCAGTTAAAATAACGGAGATTTAAGTACTAACGTGTTTGGTAGTTTGCACCATAGCAAGGCGTTTTTCTTTGTGTAGCTAATGGTATGTTCTAAATATTCTTTTTAATGTGATAAAAGTGTTTATTAATTTTTTGCGTTATCAGATTCTGTCTTTTTTATATTTGTTATGTTAACACAAATAAATCTCACATAAATAACAACACGGATAAGTTTTAGTCTTTTTTCCTAGTACATAATCGATTAGTCTTATCAACCACTCTTTACAAATGTTATGTCAAGATAAAAAATACAAATTTAGTATCTGAGTTAACACAGATAGACTATTTTGAAATAGATATTCACCAATACTGCCTAGTGAGAAAACGAATACGCAGACATATCTTTTTGTTTAAATATTTAATACAACACACGCATAACGAATACACTTATATTTTTAAAGATATACATCATAATATAGAGTACCGAATACACACACACACACACACACACACACACACACACACACACACACATTTAGAACCTTGTGTAGGTTATGTCTTCACAGTGTCTGTTAAGAAAAAATATGCCTAGCGAACAACAACGGTCAGATATTTAAACAGAGAAATAACAGCTATATATTTAACATTCTAACGTGTTTCTCACTTTTTTTGTTAAGTTTTTATTTCAAAAATACTTTGTTTGATACTCTATTTTATTTTATTTTTGTAAAACTTTTGTTTAAAATGGTTGGTCGCAAAGAAAAAAGTTATCTCTAACGGCTTTCTTTCCTCGTCAATAAACCATCTGCCCGCATTACAAATAAACGATAATTGGCTTTATGCTGGAACGTAACGAAACAGACATCGAATTAGAAACATCTGTCACTAGGTAAATAACGGCTCTCGATTTTTTCGAAGGGCTCAAGTAGTAGTAGGGTATGCGCAACTTAGGTAGTATTCTACCCCTCCATCTTGCCCCGCCTCTTCCTATTATCTCCCCCTTGTTATCTCAAGTCCGCCCCCTTGTTAGCTCAACTCCGCCATCTTGACCCAAATAACCTCCCCTTGTTAGCTCAAGTCCACCATCTTGTTATCTCCCCCTTGTTAGCTCAAATCCGCCATCTTACCCCCTTGTTAGCTCAAGTCCGCCATCTTGTTATCTCCCCCTTGTTATCTCAAGTCCGCCATCTTGTTATCTCCCCCTTGTTAGCTTAAATCCGCCATCTTGTTATCTCCCCCTTGTTAGCTCAAAGCCGCCATCTTGACCCAAATAACCTCCCCTTGTTAACTCAAATCCGCCATCTTGACCCAAATAACCTCCCCTTGTTAGCTCAAAGCCGCCATCTTGACCCAAATAACCTCCCCTTGTTAGCTCAAGTCCGCCATCTTGCGCCGCGCACCACCGTTTTTTTGCTATATAAAAGTCACGCGCCACCAGGCGTTTTTGCTATATAAAAGTCACGCGCCACCATCCGCGCCACCAGCGCGCCACCGGAATACTACCTAAGTCCAACATACCCTACTACTACTTGAGCCCTTCGAAAAAATCGAGAGCCGTTATTTACCTAGTGACAGATGTTTCTAATTCGATGTCTGTTTCGTTACGTTCCAGCATAAAGCCAATTATCGTTTATTTGTAATGCGGGCAGATGGTTTATTGACGAGGAAAGAAAGCCGTTAGAGATAACTTTTTTCTTTGCGACCAACCATTTTAAACAAAAGTTTTACAAAAATAAAATAAAATAGAGTATCAAACAAAGTATTTTTGAAATAAAAACTTAACAAAAAAAGTGAGAAACACGTTAGAATGTTAAATATATAGCTGTTATTTCTCTGTTTAAATATCTGACCGTTGTTGTTCGCTAGGCATATTTTTTCTTAACAGACACTGTGAAGACATAACCTACACAAGGTTCTAAATGTGTGTGTGTGTGTGTGTGTGTGTGTGTGTGTGTGTGTGTATTCGGTACTCTATATTATGATGTATATCTTTAAAAATATAAGTGTATTCGTTATGCGTGTGTTGTATTAAATATTTAAACAAAAAGATATGTCTGCGTATTCGTTTTCTCACTAGGCAGTATTGGTGAATATCTATTTCAAAATAGTCTATCTGTGTTAACTCAGATACTAAATTTGTATTTTTTATCTTGACATAACATTTGTAAAGAGTGGTTGATAAGACTAATCGATTATGTACTAGGAAAAAAGACTAAAACTTATCCGTGTTGTTATTTATGTGAGATTTATTTGTGTTAACATAACAAATATAAAAAAGACAGAATCTGATAACGCAAAAAATTAATAAACACTTTTATCACATTAAAAAGAATATTTAGAACATACCATTAGCTACACAAAGAAAAACGCCTTGCTATGGTGCAAACTACCAAACACGTTAGTACTTAAATCTCCGTTATTTTAACTGAAAGGGAAAATTGTCACCTGTTTCGTGATCGCTTGGTTGTAAATCAATATCTTTTCTGTCACAGCCTGCGCGGGCAGGTCTGTTAAACAAAATTATTTCCTTTCATAACAGCCTAAAAATAAGACTGTGTTTTATTCTCTCGCTCTCTCTCACTCTCTCGCTCTCTCTCTCTCTTTCTTGCCCTTTCTTTCTATCTCTCTCTCTCCCTCTCTCTAACTCTCTCTCTCCTTTTCTCTCTCTCTTTCTTTTTCTCTCTCTCTTTCTCTCTCTCCCTCTCTCTAACTCTCTCTCTCCCTCTCTCTTTCTCTCTGTCTCTCTCTCTCTTTCTTTTTTCTCTCTCTCTCTCTCCCTCTCTCTAACTCTCTCTCTCTTTTCTCTCTCATCCATGTTTAATAAAACTCAAAACACGTAGCTTTTTTTCTTTTAACGCCTTTGGTCATACACACACACGTTCATACTTTACTAACTCTGCATTTAAGTTATCGTGGTCATGCGTTTTTCCATTCTTTAACCCCTTGATTGCCGTGATGATTTCTTCCTCCCGTGGAATGTTTGTATTAACAGCTTGATCGTTTTCAGCTTGAGGAACATTGAACTGTGTCTCTGATGGTTCCTTGTTCAGAGTTTTTCTGATATGCCCTGCCCATCTTGTTTCCTGTCTCTTTACTGTCGTGATGAGCTTTCTTTGCTTATCTCTTACTAATGTAATATTGGTTGCCCGGTGGTCACATTTCTATCATATCGAGGGCGTCTTTCTGTCGTCTCGAGGTCATATTTTCTATCATTACACATACATATTTATGTCGTCTAGAGGGCGTCTTTCTATCGTCTCGAGGTCATATTTTCTATCATTACACATACATATTTCTGTCGTGTCGAGGGCATATTTCTGTCGTGTCGAGGACATAAAAAAAAAGCTAAAACGTTAAGTAGCAGATTTGAACACATGAACGCAGGAATGTTTCTTTTATAAATTTCCTACTATTGTTCGATTGTGTTTTGCCCTAGTGACGTGAACAGAAATTTACGCGTGATGTTTTTTGTGCGGGTCAGTGATCTGGTTTCAATCCAGGGTGGGGTCAATTTTCCTGTTCATACGTTATGATAACGTTTTTATCGACCAAACCATGACGAAGCACTTGCGCGCGAACTATTTTCTGAAACAGTATCTCTACACAACAACCAATCGGGTTCCATCACGAAATTCATACACTCGGACTACTTTTATTGGAAAGTCATTGTCTTAATCATGAATTGTTTTAGACATGTCTCATTCTTTAACCAGACCTGGACCGGCGAACGTCTCTGTGCTTAGTCGTAAAGCCTTCTAATATCAAACTTCTGAAAAAGCAACAGCTCACCACCAAACGTATGTTATTCTGTTTTTATTCGTATTTTGTGTTAAATATCTCTGACCTTTAAGAGATATATGTCTGTGTCTTTTTAAGGGTATTCTGTGGAAAAATATCTGGGTATGTGTTTGTGTTTTCCTAGGCGTATTTTCTTAACACTCAGAGACTGGAAGAAAACCCTATACAAAGTTCTAAATGTAAACTCGGTATATGTATATGTTTGTATTCGTCTGTTTTTTTCCTATAATAATATAAAAATAATAATAGGGAGTTAAAATATATATTTTACACATAAAAAATAAATATTTTTATATAGCTGTTTTCAGTAGGCTATATACAATAAATATCTTTAAAAATATCTGTTTTGGTTGTATTCGTTTGTTTTCGTTTATGTTTTCGGTCTTCGTGTTTTTGTATTAAGGTGTTAAATATAAATAAATATCTCTGTTGTTTTTATCTGTGTGTTTTGTTAAGATGTTAACTCCGAGACTAACTTATTATTCCTTATCCGTGTGTTGTATTAAATATCTGTTTTCTATTTAAAAGACATGTCTGTGTATTCGCTTTTTCGCTAGCCAGTGTTGGTAAAGGCTGTTTCAAAGTTAATATGTCTAGGCTAATAGGTATTTTAATAATAGTTGTTTGTTAAATTCTTACATGTGTGTATGGTTTAGCTAAGTTAAGAATTATCCGACTTATTTTTTATGTGGTGGGTATAACGAGAAAAATTCCTTAGTTTAAACCTTATCTACGTTTCTCGTCTATTGTTAAACTCGTGCGAAAGCAAATTATATTTGGGTTTTGAAAAATTATCCGTGATACTTAAAACTTATAATACTTTCTGATAACAACACTCTAAACTTGTATAGAGTAATAGTCTATTTCAAATACTTGCTTGGATGTAGCGCAAAGATGTTTGGGTAGATCGATAAATTGATTTGATTCCACAACACATGCGCTCGATTCGTATTTCTGTACTCACAAGCTGCTTCTATAAAGAACTTCTCATAGTAACTACAAACATATAACGTTAAAAATAACTAAGGACCCGAGTCACTACAAACTACCTAACCAGCCAGTGAAAATTAGACAACATAATAGTTTAGAAAATAGCGTTTTTTGGCTTTTAAAACAATACTGAACTACACACGGAAAAAGATAGAGATAATACAATCAACATATTACATTAAGTCACCTTGCCATAACCATGATTGAAACTAACATACACTTTAATAAATACTTATATTTTCGTTATTTTAAAAAAAAGGACAGGTCAACTCGGTGCTGTCTCGCGAACGGGCTGGGTTTTAAATCAATATCTTTGTCACAGCCTGCGCGGGGACCATTCTGATATGTTAACACCTCTTTCCTTTGATAACAGAATAAAAAAAAATAAGACTGTGTTTTATTTACCTGTTTATGCGATCTCTCTTTGTCTCTTTCTCTCTCTCTTTCTCTTTCTCTCTCTCTCTCTCTCTCTCTCTCTCTCTCATTACATGTATTTAATTTTATGTGTAAGTAACGTCTTTTTGTTCATCTTTTCCCAGATGGAGTCAACTCAACAGCGGGGCTATGCTTGTTTACGCTGCCAGTCTGTTTTCAAGCGAGGTCATGATCTTACTCGCCATATGACCACAGCACACGACCGCCCCAATCACGAGTGTCCTGACTGTGGCATAGTATTTACAAGACCCGATACGCTGAAACGTCACATAGAGAATAAACATGGGTCCAGCTCAGCACAAACAGACACGTCAATGGCACAAACCAAGCTGTTATGTAGCAGATGTGGGGAGACCTTCACGAGGCGCGCCGACCTATTACGACACAGCAAGACCAGGCACTCAATGCCCGGTTTTAGCTGTGACATTTGTGGGAAACAATTTACTCGTCGTGACAATCTACGCATCCACAGAAAACACCAACACACCGCTATCCCTACCCAGCTTTCTACCTCAACGCAGAACCCGACAGCAGACACCACCCCAACACCAACAACAACAGGTGTCACAGTAACACCAGACTCGGCGAACCCACAGACAATACTACCAGATGCCCCATCAACAGCACCGAATCCCCAGTCAGACTCAGCCGCTATGGCGGCCTCTTCCACCACAACAACTTCCACACTACCAAGAGCCCCCTATTCAATAAGTTCCACCCCATCTCACCCACCAAAAAAAGGTCAGACCAAGAAACGCCCAATGACCAATACCCAACCCCATATAAAAAAACCCCGCTTGACGGCTGAAGAAGACAGCTTACAAGACCTACAGGATGATATAAAACAAATCTACACTGATAACTGGGACGCCATTAAAACACACGCTAACATCCACAAATATTTATCGACTTTCACTTTTTTCCATAATAACCAAAGAATTGAATGGGAAAGTCTTTTGCATCCTGTCTTTACACAACAGACAAAAAGATTCAAGATTAACTTCAGTCACCACGTAGTTTTGAGACACAGAGAAACAAACGAATTACGCTTATTTCATGCCTCAAATAATAATAGTTGTGTGTTAGACCAACCCCACTTAGTCAAAAATCTTACAGATTTCAAATCTTTTGTCTCAAACTTACACGACAGCGATATTATCACAAACGCACAATTAAACAGACCCAATACAAAATATTATGTTGAAGCAATCCCGTCCACATCCTTCTATCTATATCATATTCAAAACCACTCAATCGCTTGAACAAACACCACAACAAAGTAGACAAACACACATTCCTAGACGTCCTCAACACACAACAGGCACAGGGTGGGAAAAATATCGGGTTCAGAGCACACAATTCCTCCACCTCCAAAACCATACCACATCACACCTCAACATTTAAACTGTCTCTACACATAAAATATTTCTTACGAGGTGACGACAATATGACGACAATGTGACGACACCCCTCAAGGTCTGGCCTGTACCCCTGTGATATTGTATATTTTGAACATACATCTACCTATATAAATATGTATTATTGTACATTCATATGTGAAAATGTTTGATAATGTTAAAATATAATTATTTTTCAATTGTACATATCACTATGTGAAAATGTATTACGTTAAAAAATTACACCATATAATTGTATATTCATTTGATAAAATATCAATGTCCATTTTGTAAAAAATACTATATATACTCCTGTTTGCTAATTCAAAAACACTATTGAATATAAAACTATATTAACTAAAACGCTTTTTTGTTACCTATATCGTCTAACTGTTTGTCTAAATGTTCGTCTAACAGTTCGTATAACTGTTTGTATAACTGTTTGTATAACTGTTTGTATAACTGTTTGTATGTCTCTGTATATAGCGTCTTCCTATTGTCTAAATATATCTCCCTATTATATGTATATATCGTCTAACTATCGTCTTCCTATTGTCTAAATATATCTCCCTATTATATGTATATATCGTCTAACTATCGTCTTCCTATTGTCTAAAAGTCTAAATATATCGTCTTCTTATTATCTAAGTCTATCGTCTAACTGTTCGTATAACTGTTGTAAAATATGTCTATATGTAAAATAAATAATACACAACAATACCGTGTCGCACTTTCGATGGTAGACCTAGGTCTCTAACACTTCACTCCCATATATATATATATATATATATATATATATATATATTGTATATACAACAATTAAAATACACGCACACAATAACCCATACCCCAACACACCCCACTATACATCGTCATCCTCCCCCTCGCACAAAAACAATACCCGCTTCCTTAAAAAATCCATTAGTAACCTAAGTCCCCGTTATCGATTTTTATATTTTCCTCTTTAACTCAAGTATTCTTTTAAAAGAGATCATTAACTATATACTTCTATCTAACAGTTCACTCCTGCGTCATACATACAACCACCAGCTACACCCCAACACACACCCATGAGTCATCACCGCCAGTCAAAAAACAATACCCGTTCCCTTAAAAAAAACCTTAGTAACCTAAGTCGCCATCACCACAGATGCATCCTGACAACATCATCACATCTCTGTATATATGAATGTATATATGTATGTCTATATGTCTAAACAAACACACCCAACATCACACAAAAATCCACCCTAACCCACCAGCTACATCGTCACCCACGCCAGCCCAAAAAAGACACTTCAAAAACCCTCTTAGTAACCCAACATTATCGATTTTTTATATTTTTTATACATATATTGTATACATGTATAAACAAACACATCGATACACTATCAACACAATACTTCACACAAAAATCCACCCTAACCCACCCCGCCAGCTACCCCTACAACATACATCAGCACACACGCCAACACAAAAAAGGCACTTCAAAAAACCTCTTAGTAACCTAATCCAACATTATCGATTTTTATATTTTCCTCTTTACTCAAGTATTCTTTTAAAAGAGATCATTAACTATATACTTCTATCTAACACGTCACTCCTGCGTCATACATACATCCACCAGCTACACCCCAGCACACACCCATGAGGCATCACCGCCAGCCAAAAAGCAATACCCGTTCCCTTAAAAAACCCCTTAGTAACCTAAGCCTCCGTCACCACAGATGCATCCTGACAACGTCACCACATCTCCGTATATATGAATGTATATATATGTGTGTATATATGTCTAAACAAACACACCAATACACTACCACATCACACAAAAATCCACCCTAACCCACCCCGCCAGCTACATCATCACCCACGCCAGCCCAAAAAAGGCACTTCAAAAACCCTCTTAGTAACCCAACATTATCGATTTTTTAAATTTTCCGTCATTATCGATTTTTTATATTTTTTATATATATTGTATAAACAAACACCATTATCGTATATTACTATATAAAAAGTCATACGTCTGATCGTCAGAGGAAGCCCCGCCGCTAAAATATATCGCTATATAAAAAGTCATACACCGCCGCCTGAAACGCCACCGCCTGAAATCGATCGAGTATTTTGCTATATAAAAGTCACACGCCGCCGCCTGAATAATAATCGTTTCCAACATTGTATACTACTCTCGTTCACCCCTGACACGAGACGATTCCTGGCGGAGCACGGGGCCGAAACTCTTGAGCAGGTGGTATTGGTTGCCGATAGGTACCAGGGCGTCCAGTCGGAAGTGAATTCGTCTAAAAGGCGCCACCACAATCGTCACCCCAAACAAAAGGATCACCCAGATGATAAATACAAAAGTACAGACAGCACAACACACATAACAGCCCACCAACAGCAACAACAACCATAAGAGTATCCGATTACCTTCCTCAGGTTACCTCAATGTGTATCCTATCCATCGCCAGCGTCTTCTTCTCAACTCTTGTTCCACTGGCACTTGTCTGGTTCTTGTCATCAATTCCCCATTTCTGACGTTGTCATACCATTACAGTCCTTCTATTCTACGCAAGCACACGCAGAATTAAAACTCTAGAAATTTTCAACAGCATATAGCTTTTGGCAACA
Organism: Oreohelix idahoensis; assembly: GCA_024509875.1. Classification (NCBI taxonomy): domain Eukaryota; kingdom Metazoa; phylum Mollusca; class Gastropoda; order Stylommatophora; family Oreohelicidae; genus Oreohelix; species Oreohelix idahoensis. The sequence continues at coordinate 954,463 of JAMPIV010004136.1, read as the reverse complement.
GTATAATGTGGGATTTCTAAGAAATCGGGAAATAAGAGAACAATTTTCAGTCACCGTATCCAACAAATACCAAGTACTCAAACAGCTGGAAGATGAAACAGATACGGAAGACCACTGGCAACATGTAAAAAATATATGGAACGAGACATGTGAAGAAGTACTGAAAAAAAAAGAGAACATCAGCACAAAGCATGGATAACAACAGAAACCATTAGTAAGATAGAAGACATGAAAAACAAGAAAGCAGATTTAAACAGAAGCAAAACCAGAAGCTCCAAAGCCAAGGCTCATGAAGTGTACATAGAAGCAAACCAAGAAGTAAGAAGAAACATCAAAAGAGACAAGATGAAATATATTGATGATTTGGCAAGAGAAGCAGAGGAAGCTGCAGCCAAAGGAAAAATGAAGGACCTGTACAACAACACAAAGAAGCTAACAGGGAAATATAAGCAAGCAAATGGCCTCATAAAAGATAAAAATGGAAAATTGCTTAGTAATATACAAGTACAAATGAAGAGATGGACAGAACCCTCTGTAGTCTACTTAAATATTTTCTTCTTCGTTCACCTTCTGTCGTCTCCTTGAATATTTTCAAAGTAAGCAGTGGTCAGCTTGAAGCTGTTGGTGTCTCCGTAAAGGTTTTCCAGGAATTGTACTGGTGACGGCCATATGCGCTTTCTCTGTTCCTCATATGTAGGGCATCTTTGAAGTAGATAGTGAGCAGTCATGTTATAGTGCCACAGTTAGACTCATCAGTAGTCCCTATATTTAACTTGTTGAGTAGATGGTAACCCAATCTGTTGTGACCTGTGCGGAGTCTGAAGATTACCACACTCATTTTTATAGTGGCCTGGTGTGGCGTTGCTTATTGCACGCCACATGTCATAGAATAACCAAGAGTTTGGTGCTGGTAAGCGCGGCACGATAAAGAATTGTCACTATGTGAACTTCGTACATGACGTGAACATGTTTGGGATAGTAACAGAGGAGAATTGATATTTACCCTGATGGGTTCGTTTGTGTCATCTACCAGATGGTAGATATTTGAAAAGTGTTCAATGGATAATGTCTTGAAAGACATCGATGTGTTTAAATACAGAACCAACAAATGAAACGGGATCATATATTACTTATGTGGGATAATGGAATATGGAATTTGATGAAATTAACCTGCTTTGCATTGCCTTGTCGAGTTGTGTTGTCTACGTTGAATTAAACGTTGGAATGTCGATAGAGTCTCAAAGTCGATATATTTATCGTTGAGTTGGAACGTTGGAAATACTGTTACTGAGTTCTAATGGTGGTTGTTATGAATCTTGTGGACAATATAATTATTAATCCTAGACATAGTCGAGCAAACGAGCATAATATGAAAGTAAACAATATAAATCACGACACCACACCTGGATGTTCTGTTTCCCACTTACTCCTGTATTTGTGCTTGGTAAAATTCTTGACCTCTTCCTTAGTTAAAATTTGTTATTGGTAATAAATAACTTGAAAAACAAAATCTAGCAGTGCTTTATTCATAAAATGTAACACAACTACTTTATAATATGATCATGTGACATCCAGAAAGTATAAAACAAAACAGCTACATAACAACATGATTCATTCATATGAATTTTGTGAAAATGTCTATAAATCCTTGATTGTAGTTGAATCTTCTGCAACACCTGCCATCCTCTCACGTCGCATCAGCGGAACACCGTTTGGGAACCACTGGTCTAGATATATATCTCTTGCTGTTTCTGTGCCATTACTTAATGACAAGATGCTATTCTTTTGCTTTTCTTTTAAATATAAAGCATTTTCTCCGGAAAGCAATGAGTAATTCAAACATCTATAACTCAAAGTGAGATGCAAATCGATACAAGATGATCATATCTTTTACACATTATGAAACACAGTGCATAACACCGCTATGTTTAAAATGCATTTTTCAGATTTGATCACATTGTTTTATCACATTACTTCTGGGTAAAAATAAAAACAATATTCTAAACACGTTCTAACGAAAAAAAAACTATATGCCAAGATTAGTTAAAAATTACTTCTTGTTAAATAGCATGCACGTTTTATTTTAAAGGCCATGAGAAGTTAGAATGCCGAAGCAGGGATGAGAAATTACATGATCTGCAAAATATATCTTTATTTAAGTAATCTCAGTTTGAAAATACATGGAGAAAATCAATAATGTTATTTAAACAAAAGACTAATACTAATTTATGCAAAATAAACTTTTTTTTTCCCAAAAGGGAAAGTTGCTGCCACGCTGGAGTGTCCATACACATCCATATAGAAATGGATGTGTTCCGAGACCCAAGAAGCGTCAGTCAGCTTTCACATGGACGGACCAGAGTGGTGGCTACCCCAGTCCTGAGGTGTGTGAGTATTACCCGTACAGTGCTCCGGCACACACCGACCAAACTCCTCCCCAGTGAAGCGCCCTCGAACCATGCATGTGTTAAGGGAGGAACCTCACGCGACCCGAAGCTTTACAAGTCAGTACACGGCCACCGACTGACTCTGTGAGGACCTTGACCATATCTCGGACTGTGACCGGCGAGGTCACGTGGTCTCCACATGCCATAGGCATCTTCACCAGTAACCAACCAGGTTTCCCCAGAAGGCTGAACGTAAGAATTTTTTTTAATGTAAAACTTTTGCCTCGTTTGGCGAGGCGCGTCCCGTTCAACCTAATCGGTTATATTAGGGCGCTTGTCCAAATATAAAAGACCCTTAGGTCTGAGAGATGATAGATTTAACGTAAGAATTTGTTGTTGTTGTTGTTGTTGTTGTTGTTGTTGTTGTTGTTGTTGTTGTTGTTTTGATGAGGTGATGGGTGGAGAGCGGGCACTTAACAGCGACCATTATTGCCTCTTCTCGTTCCATCTTGGTCTACCGTGTTCAACCTGAAAATCGGTTATAATTGGGGTATTTAGTGTCATTTTATTTACTAATTTTGTATTAAGTTTAAATAACTATTGTCTTTTGCAGTTGCTGGTTTTAATTTATATTAGTATTTGTCATTTTATTTTCAGTTTTTTGTATTGTATATAGATAGCTATTGTCCTTTGCACTTGGTTTTAATTTGTATTAGTGTTTATTTTTTTTAAAATCTCTTTGCCTTTCCTTGTCCTGTGAGTAGTTAATGGGTTTGCTAATTTTGCTGGTTTTATTTTTTTAATGATTTGTTAGTTTTGGTTGCACAATTTCTATTTGGTTGAATGTCTTTTCTGAAGTACTAACCTTATATGTTTTCCTTTGTTTTATGTAAATATCTTTTAAGTATTGATTGGGCATCTCATGGGGCATCTATGCTTAAAACCTTATCTCGCCTATATTGTGACTTCTATAGTAAGTTTTTAATGCAAGCCTTTGTTGTTCGTACTTTTTACAGTGGATCAGGTAGTGGTCTATGTCATTCTCTTCCTGCACCGAGACGGAAACGCCACAGTTTTCTTTTCGATGGTATCTTTAATTCTTCTCTGACCTGGCACGTCCTTGTTGGTTCTTTCAGCAGTTTGAACGTGAGTCTGCCTTTTTTCACTTGGCTCTTGATCTCCGACCTTCCCAGTCCTGCAGTTTCCCCCTGATGAAAGATTTGTAGAACATAAGCATTATTTTATTGCTGGCCCCCCATCCATTACCTTTAACAATCCTTAGTATATTTAGGGGTCCCCTACAGCTTTCTACTAAATTGTCTATATGTTTATTATAATTTAGTTGTTTATCTAGAGTTATGCCCAGAAATCTTGTGGTTGAGAAGGTATATATTTTCTTTCCTTTAATGGTTATATTGATTTTTTTTTTTTTTTTTAATTTCCTTTGCTGAATATCATACCTACTGTTTTGTTTACATTAATTTGAAAGCCCCAACTTTTCATCCACTCTGAAACTTGGTCTATTTGTTTTTGAAGTTTTTGGTAAACATTGTCCAAGTTTTTTCAAGATCACCAAATGGCACAGTCATCTGCAAATTGTGATACTGCATTCTTAATTTCGTTAAATTCATCTGCTAAGTTATTTACAGCTATAGTGAACATTGAAGGTGAAATCACTGATCCCTGAGGAATCCCATTCTGTTGTTCATATATATCTGACTTATCATTGTTTACCTGTACAGCAAAATACTGTCCTGTAAAAAGTTTTCTAGATACCTATAGGTTTTACCAGTAATGCCAATCTTTCTCATTTTGTAAAGAGCTCCATCTCTCCAGCATTCATCATATGCTCTGGCTACATCTAGAAAGACTGCCACTGTTTTCTCTTTCCTCTTGAACTCTAGTTTTACACCATGTTCCGATCTTACAAGCTGGTCTACTGTACTTCTGTCTGCTCTAAACCCTGACTGGTTTGGGCTATATAACTGATTTTTTTCTAGGTAGAATTTAACTCTTTTATTAACAACTGTTTCCAGTATTTTACCTAGTTGTGATGTTAAGGAGATAGGCCTATATGAACTTACATCATGGGCTTCCTTATTGGGTTTTAGGATGGGTACTATCATAGCTACTTTCCATGCTTTTGGTATCTTTCCTAAGCTCCAGATTTTGTTATAGAGGGAAGTTATTTGTTTATAGTTTTTTGGGTCCTTTCTTAGGGATTTCATTACTAGGTATATCATGCCCTGAGGTAGTATTAGATTTCTCTTTTATTGCACTAGTTACTTCTTCCTCTGTTATATCAGCATCTAAATAGTTTGTTTCATCTATCTGGTCTGGTAACTCTTTTGAAAATTGTATCCTAAGTCTTTCTCTTCTCTCATTTTCTTCCTGTCCTGTCCAAGACTACTTTTTGCACTGACTTTATAGAAATACTCAGCCAGGGCATTAGCTTTTTGTTTATCTGTTTCTGCTCTCTTTGGTAGTTTGATTGTTGGCATTATTGTTTTCTTATTGTTCCCTTTGATTGCCTTAAGTTTTTTCCATACTTCTTTACTTTGAGTGCTAGGTTTAAGTGACTGACAAAACTCCTTCCAGTTAGTTTCTTTGGCTTTAAATATTATTCTGTTAGATTCATTCCTACTATGTTTATACTCATCATAGTTTTCTTCTGTTCTGTTATTTCTATATTTTTGTAAGGCTCTTTTTCTTCTCTCATGAATTTCTGCACAGCTTTTATTCCACCAGGCAACTGGTTCTTTATTCCACTGAGTTTTCTTTTCTTATTAATGTTATTTATTGGTTTTAGGTGCTGTGGCATATTTTTTATTTGGTATATATTTTATTGCTATTTTCAGAATTTCATTTGGTCAGTGTTTCTGCCCATGAGTCAGTATCATCTGTTTCCATGTCTTTATATTCCATCACCTCCAGGTCTGATTGGAAGGCTTTCCACTTTGCTTTTTTATAGTTGAAAGTCGGTTTCTCTGGTTCTGGGTTTGGAATAACGTTTTCATGCATGGTTATTACAATGGGTAGATGATCTGAGTTTGTGTCTTGTAACACTTCCCAATTTACATTCGTTAGGTTGTTAGTTGCTATACTTATGTCTATTGCTGAGTCTACCCTGTTAGCTTGTGGATTAATTCTAGTTGCAGTTCCATCATTTAGTATTAGTAGTTCATTGTTTTCTATGAAGTCAAGTAGGCACTTTCCTGCATTGTCTGCATGTTGTCCACCCCAAGCATAATGATGGGAATTAAAATCGCCTACTATGACTGTTTTGGGGCCTAGTCTGGTGCTTATGGATAGTATTTCTTCATCTTTAATTGTGCCATCTTTAGCGTATACATTTAGGATTGTTAGATTGTTTGGTTCTGCTGCTATAGTTACCTGGATACCTTCTATGTTGGTTGTATCAAATATTTCCCAGTCTATAATTTTAAATGTTTCAATAACTAGACTGCAACACCCCCTCCTCTACCTTCTTTCTTATCGTGCCTAAGTATCTTAAAGCCCTTACAACTATATCTACTATTTGGGTTTAAATGGGTCTCTTGAAGAGCATATATAGCGGGTAGTTCCTCCTGTCTCTACTAGTACGGGTGCAAAATTCTTGTTGATACCCCTACAATTCCACTGTATAATTCTAAATCCTTCTAAGTTGAACTTTAACATCATCTAGTATCCCTTTTATTTTGGTTAGACTATCAAATTTGCTCTTATTCTGTATTTCCTGTACTCGTGGGCCCATTATCAACCATGTTTTCAAGAAATTCCTCATTCAGACTTGTCATTTTGTACCCAATTTTTTCCACTAAGTATAGTAAAAGTACCTCAACTTGTTCTTTGATAGTTTGTTCTATGTTGCTTTTGTTTTCCTGTTGTATTATGTTCTTTTTGACCACTTTCCTATTTCCATCCAATACTACACTCGCTTCTCTCCCTAGGTTAATCTCCTGTCTTTCACTTTCCATTCTTTTTAGCATTATTTCATTTTCCTCTTTTAGTTCAGACAGTTTGACTAGTATTATTTCATTTTCTTCTTTCAGTGCAGTCAATTTAGCTACATCCTGGGCAATTTGGTGCTGTATGGCTTTCACTTCTTGAAGCAATGCCTCTGCACTTTTCAGCGCATTCACAATTTCCAATATTGTAGCTGAACTGTCTGGCTGACTGTTTTCTTCTGTTTTGTTAGTTACTTTCTGGTCTTTTTCTTTTGACAGCTGCGTTTTAATAGTTTTAATTTCTTCTTTTACATGCTTGATTTCTTCTGCAACTTTACTGTTTGTGTTTTTGGTGTTTTCTTTTATTTCTTTAATTACTGTTTTAAGTGGTTTTCTTGTTAAGATGGATTCTGTTAGTGCTTGTTTTGTTTGCTGGTACACTGGACAGCCCTGAAACCTGGCACTGTGGTTTCCTTTACAATTGATATACTTTCTGTTCCCATTCGCCTTTTTGTAGTCGGTATCTGCCTTTGCCTTTTCACACTGTGTAGAGGGGTGATTACTGAAGCAGTATCTACAAACTGTTTTACCCTTACAGTGGTTCCTTCCGTGGCCGAATTTCAAACAGTTGGAGCATTGTAGCACAGGGGGAATGTAACCTTCTGTATTCTTTTTGGTTTTCCCAAATAGTAGTGTTTTAGGGGTTTCCCTCCCTTCTGTTATTACAACCACTGGGGTTACAATACTTCCTTTCACCGTTACTCTGTCTTCGTGTACCAGCTTTATGTCTGGGTTCTGTTTTGCGAGGCTGTTCCTAACCTCTTCGCTTGACAGGGTAATGTTTATCCCCTTTAGCACACATCTATTGGTCTCTTTTGCTATCTCTGTCTTCACTTTTACGTCGTGTGCAAGAGTCACTGTTTTTGCTTCTACTTTTAGTACCTCTAACATCTCTTTTATTCTGTCACTCTGATTTAGGGTAATGATTATGCCGAAATGGGTTTTTGAAATTTTGGCTATCGCCTTTTTGCCTAACACAGGTTCCAGGATGGTTATAATTTTGTCTTCATCTAGTGCTTTGATCTTGACAGCCTCACCAGCTACTTGCGTTAACTTTAAACGACATATGTTTACTACATGCTCATCTTTATTTTTGGAAACTGCATGGGTTGCTTTATGTCTCGAGCCTTCTTTGGTACTTTCTGTGCTTTCATTGCTATTTTTTTGTTTAGTTTTTTCTTCTATGAGGTCCTGATTATTTGCTTCTAGTTTTTCGTGCCTGGTGTCCCTATCTTTGGTTTTAACTGTTTCTGCCAACGTTTTGCCTTCACCTGACTGTGCTCTAGTTATAGGTGGCATGTTTGGTTATGAGCTATGTCCTAATTTCCTATTTGAATTTATTTATTTATTGTTCTTTCCTATTTCTTTTAGCTCCATTTCTTTTCTTTTTGTTATTATTATTTTACTTATTTTATTGTGGGAGCCGCGGTAGCATAGTGGTTAGTGCACTGGCTTCCTAGCGCAGTGGTCTATGGTTCGATCCCGAGATGAGGCGGGAATTTTGTAGGCCACAAACGGCTCCTGGGTTGACCCAGCCCCAAATGGGTACCAGAGCAACTCTGGAAAGGTTAAGGTGGCCGGCGTGATGCCGACCACATCACCCCTAGTGTGCCGACGGTCAAGATAATATGGGCCTAACACCATATTCCCAATATGCCTCAATGGGCGTGTAACGGGTTCCTTTACCTTTTTTTTTTTAAATTTTATTGTGCTATCTTGTTTTCAGTTTTTATTCTTTGAAGTTTTGTCTACTTTGGTTCGCTCTTTTGATTTGGCAAATCTAAATTTTTCCTTATCCACTAATATTTATATTAATAGTTGATTAATATTACTAGAATCTACGATTACAGTTTAGGAGGATTTAATTTATTGTTATTTCGTGGTGAGTTAAGTAAAACAAAACAAAAATGGCTGATGTTCCACGCAATGGAAAGCACATGGCACCTGGGCCTATTAAAATTTCTTTGTTTGTTTGTTTCTTTTTTTTTTTAATTACTATTCCTAATTTATATCATCACTCCTAGCTAGTATCAAGCGATCAACAAATATTAATTATAATAGAAACAGAAAATACTTAAATAAGAAAATAAATTCAACTTATCTGGCTTGTATTTCTCATGGTTGTGACACGTCTGATCGCTCTTGCGTCTGGACCCGAAGTCTGCGTGGACATCTTCTGTTCTTGTTGTTGTTTTGATGAGGTGATGGGTGGAGAGCGGGCATTTAATAGCTGACCGTTATTGCCTCTTCTCGTTCCATCTTGGTCTACCCTGTTCAACCTGAAATTTGGTTATAATTGGGGTATTTAGTGTCATTTTATTTTTTTAATTTTGTATTCAATTTAAATAGCTATTGTCTTTAGCAGTTGCTGATTTTAATTTATATTAGTATTTGTCCATTTTATTTTCTCTTTTGTATTGTTTCTTGATAACTATTGTCCTTTACACTTGGTTTTACTTTGTAATAGTATTTGTTTTTTTAGTTGTTTTTTTTAAATATTATACCTTGTTGTCTTTCCTTGTCCTATGAGTAGTTAGTAAGTTTTTTTAAATTTTTTATTTTGTGTGTGTGTGTGTTTTTTTTTTACTAACCTTATATGTTTTCCTTTGTTTTATGTATATATCTTTTAAGTATTGATTGGGCATCTCTTGGGTCATCTATACTTAAAACCTTATCACCTGTCAAGTCTATATTGTGATTTCTATAGTAAGTTTTTAATTCAAGCCTTTGTTGTTCATACTTTTTACAGTGGATCAGGTAGTGGTCTATGTCATTCTCTTCCTGACATTCTTGGCAGTGTGGTTCCTCTATCATAAAGTATGCTGCACCGAGACGGAGACGCCAGTTTTTTGTTTGATGGTATCTTTAATTCTTCTCTGACCTGGCACGTCCTCGTTGGTTCTTTCAGCAGTTTGAACGGGTGTCTGCCTTTTCTACTTTTCTTCCATGTTGTCTTCCATTCCTCGTTTATAGTTATCTTCACTTGGCTCTTGATCTCCGACCTTCTCAGTCCTGCTCTTATATTGTTTTTACTTGTTCTTCCATTCTTGGCGTTCTGATTTGCCAACTCGTTACCAGCAATACATATGTGTGCTGGAACCCACACTAGCCTCACACTACATCCTCTGTTCCCTAGTGATGTATTAATTGCTAGAATTTCTTCCTTTATGTCTGGCCGGCTACATTTACCTGGGTGTTTGTCATGAAATGTTTGCGGTGTTATAAGAAAGTAAGATATCCTGGACAAACAGATGTATCAGAAGATACCAGGATAGTGCCAGGTAAGAGACTGGTCTTACAAGAAATACCCCCTTTTTCTGAAAAAGAAATAGGGTGTATTGACATCAAAGGTTAGAATCCAGCTGTATAAACCTCCAGGTGTTGAAAGGATATGTCCTAAAAGTCTATTTGCCTGTTTCGTAGATTCTCCTTTGGTAATATGTGTTATTATTTAATGTTGGCTAGTTGTTCTAGGGGTATTTATTCTAGTCTATCTATTGATACAGTAGGATTATTCCATATCCTAATTGATACAGGCTGCTATTCATCCCAGACTGTCTGTTGCATACTGTATATAGGCTAATTATCCATGTGTGTACTGCTGTGCTGTTACCGTGTATGATATGTGAAGGGTGTGTAGAAACAGTCACTCACACCACGATAGCTCACGTACGAGTCATGGAGGGTTGAACGCCTTGTGACAGTCAATGAACAGTTTATTTACACCACAACACGGTCACGATAACGTAGACGAAATACAGCATGTTACACAGGTCATAATAGCATACCAAAAAAGGATCCACATTATATAATAACAATAATCCATCAAGAAGAACTACTGGCAAACGCAGTGCCAATAGTTATAGGCCTCAAATTACATTATGCCTCAGCGCTATATAATCCATCCATAAGACTGCTGACCATCGCAGTACTAGTAAATAATAGGCCTCCAATATATGACGTCTCAGCGTTCTTTAATTCATGTACATAAGACTGTTGACCATCGCAGTACAAGTAAATAATAGGCCTCCAATATATGACGTCTCAGCGCTCTTTGATTCATCCATAAGACTGCTGACACGGCAGTACTAATAATTATAGGCCTCCAATATATATGACGTCTCAACGCTATGTAATTCATCCATCAGACTGCTGACACCCGCAATACTAATAGTGATAGGCCTCCAATATATGATGTCTCAACACTATATAATTCATCCATTAGACTGCTGACACCCGCAGTACTAATAGTTATAGGCCTCCAATAAATATGACGTCTCAGCGCTCTTTAGTCTATCTAGAAGACTGCTGATAAATAATAGGCCTCATAATATAAGTCGACATATCAAGCACTGTACAGGCTTCCCTCGAAAAAACTGGGCTGACTTTTCCAGTCACGCCCAGGACACAGACTCTTCAAAAATGTACATAATCTCTAACACTGGCCTGTATAATCCAAGGCCTAAGGAACACTCCTTAAATAATGTACAGTTCATCTGGGATAATCACACATAATATATGTCAGCATAAATGCCTGTACACTGGTACACATTGAAAAACACTTTACATCTCCTCAGTGCACTCGCCCGGTACACACTGACACCAAAAACCATTCTACCTCAGAACACCCCAGCCGATCACTTCCGTAGGGCTTCCCGAGAACTCTCGCTCACATGGCCAAAAATAGCTTAGAAAATTCATCTCACGTGGAACTCTGCCACCGTGAAAAACATGCTGAATCTTGAAGATTCGAATGCGATACACTCATATATTTTTTAAAATAAATTAACAGCTAGACAACAGCTGTTCAAGTGGAATAACCACTATAATCTATTGTACATCCGAGACTCATAACGATTACTGCCCTTGCTTAAATTTGGACCTAACAGTTTACACCACCCCCCCGGGGAAAAATATGATAATCATTTTTTTGAAAAGATTACTCAGCCAAAAAATAAGTGGGTGATGAAGTTCTAATCAGGAAAATTAATCAACCTGTTAAGTCCAAATACTATATATCATCCAAAAAATATCAGCATTATGAGTAAAGCAGAAAACAAAGCATACAAAATAATCAGCTAAGTCTACCAAAATAATCTGCTTTCCAGAAAGTTAAGTCCATACAGCATAGAATTAACCTAACAATATACATGATTCAAGTATCAGTATAGTAGGATGAATAAAAATACAAATAGTATCAAGTGACATATAAATGGAACATGAAAGTATAACCCACATATGAACCGCTACCGAAAAGTCAGTAGAAGAAGTGGATTAAAATGAAGAATAATCAGGAAAGACAGAAAAAAAAACATAGATATGTCTGCAGAGAACGATGGATTAATACATCGTAATAACCATTTGATCAAAAACGTATTATATAAATACATATAATCATGACAAGAAAGTATAGGACACAAAGACAATGTATGTGTATATCTAACAACCACAAAAGAAAGCTGTAGATAAACGAAGCATAATCTAATACTTAACCTCGTTATACAACTTATTCATAAGTAACAATGAACTATCATAGATATTATACACAAAAAATAATACCGTTATAAATAAACTCCAACTAACGCACCATCACGCGTTAAGTAAAAAACAAATATCATTACTCCCTCTAGCGCACAGTTAAGCGCAGGGTACCAAAAAATTTTTACAATCTTAGAAAACATTTTCCAAAAAGTAAAAAACAAAAATATTTCATAACGCTAAGTTAAATAAAAATGGTATTTTAACTTTTTTTTTGCTTTACCTTATATTAATATCCCGAAAATGTAATTAGCTTAGCAAAATGTGTGACATACAAAATTCTTATACTTAAGCAGACACAATATCAAAACAATCTGCTGGGAAAATGATGCATGTCTAAATTGCAAGAAGAAAAAAAAAATCAAATTACAGTATTCTAAATTCACAAGTATTATTCTCTCTCGAAAAAAAAAAAAAGTCAGAAACCCATGTTTCAGAATATATTCTCAACTTGCAATACAAAATTAACTCTGATATAATCAAACTACGTTTCCGAAATTATTTTTCACAATATAATAGTTACTACATCATGTCTTAGAATGTGCTAATACATAAACTAAATATGACATCAAAACATAAGAAAGAATTTTAAATTTAGTGAGTACAGAGACTCTCTGAAGATGACTACTGCACCATGCCTAGCTAATGAGGTTGTGCGCAGGGCTGACAAACTCATCATGCATATAAAACAGTCCTAATAATCACCGCTGCTAAAACACATCAAAGTTTGATGTATCAGCTCTCGTAGCTCGAAGCTCAGAATGGAGCATAAAGGTCAACCATAAATTGACTAAATGAGCATAGTCTTCTGACTAGCGTGCGTAAATACTATAGTCCACTACTTTCATCAAAAAGTTACAAAGATAAGTCACTCATAAATGATATCATACACCTTATTGCAATCATAATACATACAATATTCGTCATAACACAATAGTGTAGGAATAGTATGAAAATAATTGTTGCATCATCAAAACATTGTCGTACATAAAATAAATGTGTGCATAAATAGTGCATACAAAATGAGGTTACACACTATCTAATAGAGGTTATATAGTATTTTAATACAGTTGTATATAATATCCTATATTCATTTGATACAATAATATCTATATCCTAAACAAGTTGAACAGGAAATAATTCCAGCCGTGTTGAATAGTCTCATAAACTTGGCAAGATAACCGCATACAATTCAGAGTCAACTTGCTGTCCGGCTTTACTTGGATAACCACATGGATACAAGGTGGCATACCTTACTCTCTCTGTTAATGTAACACCGGAGTATAGACTTTCATTGCAAAGCTGTCGCTGTGAAAATATACAAATGAAAAAAATTATATTTTAATTCACAGTAAGATTTTACGATGTAAAATGAAATTAGCGTTACCTTTACCTAAACTGTGGCCTGTGTAAACCTGTGGCCCTTTCACCGATCAACAAGCCTTCCCGTGACACGTGTAAACACCACAGAAGGCTTATGGGGCAGAAAATGATCGTAGCTCAAGGTCGTTGCTATTGGATGCTGAAAAAAAATTTCTACCCTCATGACGGCGAGATACTCTCTCAAAACCACAAGCAGAACAAGCAGTTGTATTAGCGACACCATTTTTATCATTATTACCTTGTTTATTAATAACTTTAGGCCTTTGTTGAGAAAAGTTAACATAGTTGTCATTATTATTTCTCTTTTGATAAAAATATCTGCCAGATTGTTTTTGTTGTTTTCTAGAAAAACTATTACCGTGCGATTGATAATCTTTCATGCATTCATTTCTACCATACTTTCCAAAATCTTCAGAACCAAAATATTTAGATCTGTTAAACTGTCTCTGGTTTCTTGGAGAAGACAGATTACAGTTTGCTGATCTCCCTTGGTAATGTTTAAAATCTGTATTATCTCTCCTGTCACGATTGTTTTCCTTCTTTTCTGTGGCAGCGTGCTTAACCTCTGAATGAGTAATAGGAATAATAAAATCCTTATGGCTACTGACATACTGAATATTACTTTGGGCACAAGTACTTCTAGTGTTGTCCCTTGTTATGTTTTTATGAGGCTTTCCAACTTTAGACACAAGGTTAGTTTTTTTAACTTTGAGTTTAAATTTATCCTTGTCTTTACCATGCTGTACAGAATCAAGTATCACAGTAGAATTAACCCTGTTGGCCTGTCTCCAGGAATTATTAATATTACCAGAATAGTCACCAGTACGATGAAAATTATATCTGCCACGCAAGGATATTCGCTCACCAAGTTTGATGTTATTTTTGGCATCGAGTGTCTGTTGCTGACTCGACGCTTTTAAAACGTGTTGATAACCGTCTTTCTGTCTAACTTTGTCAACATTGACAGTAGACAGCATTTTTCTACCTAAAATTATATCAACCAAACCGTCCACTCTTTCCCTTAATTCCGTAATTTCAATATTTTAAAGTGAAATCTGTTCACTTTGTTTCTTAATTACGTCATCGAATGTCAAAACTCGACATCTTTCCTCCGCTAGTAATTTCTCAATCTTAGCTAATTTATCCTTCTCCATTATTAACTCTTCCAATCTCTTCTTCTCTTCTTTTTGTGCTAAATTGGCTGCTGAAGCTGGTGCAACTGTATCGGCAACAGCAGCAAACTTTAATGGGTCCTTTAAGAACTCCTTGGTCCTTTCTGCTTCCATGAATGTGTAGCCCGTTTCAACAGCAATAGCCAACAGGCGTTTGAACCCGTTGATCAATGAATGTGGGGCAGAAGAGGCTGTTGGGTAGCTACTACACTTTTCCCATTTTCCTGTTAACTGTGTTAACTCCATATGAAGCGCATCGGTCTTACTCTTCTGGCCATTCCCAAGCTCATTAACCTTCAACTTGTCATACTTCTCTTTCTGTTCTTTAAGTTTCTGCGTGAGATTAATAGTTTCGCCTTGCTCAACTTTCAACTCAGCTTCTAAGCATTTAATCCTGCACAATGCCGAATTTAATGCTTCTTGCTCTCTTTCAAGATCCAAGTTTGATTTATATAAATCACTTTCAAGTTTAGTCACTTTTGCCTGTAGTTTACTCTCCTTAGCAACACTTTCTAAAATCTTCTCCCTTTCCTGTAACGCACTATGTTTAATTTCTTCCATCTGCTTCTCATCCTTCAACTTCTCTTTCTGGTCATCCTGAATGTCCTTGAAAATTATCTTCTTTATATTTCTCACAATGTCATCGTGTTTAATATCCATATGCTTATTCAAAAACACACGAAGATAAGTTAGTAAATCTGCTAAATCGTCAGACATTACCAAATGATGAATGGATTGAAACTTATTCTGTCAAAAATTCTTAGAAAAAATGACGCATTAGCCAGAAATCGATCCATTACGTGTTCTTCGAGTTCTGGGCATTGCAAATTCTCATTATTCTGGCCATCCTGAAATAAATATACCAATATAGGCAACATATTATCTGGATCCATATCAGAGTCCAAATCAGGTTCCATAGTGGTTCAATCAATAAGTCCACTATATATATATATTCACCAGCTATAATTACCACAAGTTTATGTCCCTAGCAATTCGGACAATTACTTTTTCAACTGACAAAGCCAAATATCCTTTCAAGCAATTGCAAATATCAGTTAATCACTGTATATCCTAGTAGCATAAGTTCATGTGCATAGAACCTTTGTAAAAGTATACACCAATATGAGGGATACCTTTATATCAATTTGAGTGATGTCAATATTATGTGAAATAGCTTTAAACACCTATGCACCAAAGTCTTACAATAAGTTACCAACAACTAACATATTATATAAACAATAGGAATCACGGTTACAAAGACAAAGTACTACAGAACAAACGATAACGTTCGCAGAGGTCAACTGAACATTAAAGCCGAACTAAAAGCAAAAAAAATTTACATAGCATGTAATGATAACCGCGAATAATGTCAAGACAATAACCAACACCATATATAAACGAAAATGTGTATAAAAAATGAAAGATAGGAAAGAGAGAAAGACACTCACGAACAAATTAATCAATAAACTAAGGAACAAAGAAAAAATACCACAATAATCACAATAAAACGTTACGTCACACCTATACAATTACTTGTCCCAAAAGACAACTAGACTTCGGTAAGGTCTGTAGCCTTAAACCGGAATTGTCACAAACTTGACACTTACAAAACAAATCCTAAAGAACACTTATGAAGCCCTGGGTAAACTGGGATATAATCTTCATAAGTAGACATGAAACATGGAATATTTAACATGAAATATTCATTACAACAAATAGTACACAATATATATAGGAAGACTTGTTGACACAAGATAAAATGGCACAGTTTCCACAACATAAACCACTTATCTTCAATAAAGGAAAATACGCCCGTCCAAAATGCTGAACATCACAAAGTCTGCTGAGGAAAACAGTTCACCGCCTAAGGTCACCGCAGCTTGACACTTTTCACTTCAGGTCCTTTGTCCTCGCTACGGTACGATGTGTGCTTGTACACCGCACAGGTAAACAGGAACTGTATTACTGCCAATCATCTACTTGAGGACACGCGTAGAATGACTGCATATCAGCTTGAATTCCCTCTGTAACTGTAGGGGTACACAGTCTGTCAATCTCGTTGATAATCCACTTGAAAGGAGGTACTTGACATCTCTTGTATACTATGATGGTAACGTTCTGTAATTGTACCACCAAAATACTGGCACAGTTCACTTGAAAACTTCAATTCAAAAAGCAGAACTGAATCATGAAGCATATCTTATCAAAAGAAATGTTAGATATGTCAAAGTCCTGTATGTAGATGGGTATTAATAAGCTGCACTCCATCAGATATGTTACCGCCTAGTTTTTGGGTAAGTCTTATATAGTAGGTATCACACCATGTAAGTTTGAAAACAACCACTATTGCACCCGTAGTTAGTGATGTCATCAGTATAAAGTTTGATAATGATGATGGATTCTTAAATGCGCCACACAGCATAGAAGAAAGCTATATAACGCAGATGACGAGGGATCACGTCCGAAAGTTTTGTCCACCGCCTGATGTGTACAATTGCAACAGTGCAAACCATAGAGTAGTCGAATACCAAGGTTGCTATATTTTATATCACGCCACACAGGCTACTTAATATACATGTCGTGAGTTCAATCCAACTTGAACTGAAAACCACCAACTGATACAGTATGTTGTTCCAATTGATAAATACTGTTATTCATTCAATCTGTCTGTTGCATACTGTATATAGGCTAATTATCCATGTGTGTACTGCTGTGCTGTTACCGTGTATGATATGTGAAGGGTGTGTAGAAACAGTCACTCACACCACGATAGCTCACGTACGAGTCATGGAGGGTTGAACGTCTTGTGACAGTCAATGAACAGTTTATTTACACCACAACACGGTCACGATAACGTAGACGAAATACAGCATGTTACACAGGTCATAATAGCATACCAAAAAAGGATCCACATTATATAATAACAATAATCCATCAAGAAGAACTACTGGCAAACGCAGTGCCAATAGTTATAGGCCTCAAATAACATTATGCCTCAGCTCTATATAATCCATCCATAAGACTGCTGACCATCGCAGTACTAGT
This sequence comes from Oreohelix idahoensis, assembly GCA_024509875.1. Taxonomy (NCBI): domain Eukaryota; kingdom Metazoa; phylum Mollusca; class Gastropoda; order Stylommatophora; family Oreohelicidae; genus Oreohelix; species Oreohelix idahoensis. The sequence goes on along the minus strand of JAMPIV010004136.1, from coordinate 936,931 downwards.
AAATAATAGGCCTCCAATATATGACGTCTCAGCGCTCTTTAATTCATGTACATAAGACTGTTGACCATTGCAGTACTAGTAAATAATAGGCCTCCAATATATGACGTCTCAGCGCTCTTTGATTCATCCATAAGACTGCTGACACGGCAGTACTAATAATTATAGGCCTCCAATATATATGACGTCTCAACGCTATGTAATTCATCCATCAGACTGCTGACACCCGCAGTACTAATAGTTATAGGCCTCCAATATATGACGTCTCAACACTATATAATTCATCCATTAGACTGCTGACACCCGCAGTACTAATAGTTATAGGCCTCTGTTGCGTGATAAATTCTCGCAACATCGTTTTATTTCAATATCTGTTTTATAACGCAAGGGCAACAACTGCTTGAAATCTATAGTCACTTTTCTCGGTAAGCATTTGTCTTCTCGCGTTAGTATCGAATGCAGTTAACTTTTGAGCTGTGGTCATTTTTGCGCTGGACTGCGCATGACTTGTCTTGTTGTTTGGTCGATCGGTTTCCGCCCACCACTAGTGGGAGTGAGCGATTTGGAATGGCGAAAGAGATGCCTCGTTGAAGAGGGGATCTCCGCTATTTTTGTTCTGTCAGGGATGTGTAGTCCTCTTATGGATATTTCGTTTATTCGGGATAATACCTCTAGTGTATTTGCACATGCCGGGAGGCGTGATATTTCTGTATTTCTTGAAAGCAAGGTAAATTAACATTTTCATTAACTCTATCGATTTTGGGTCGTGAGCGATTTCGATTCATAGCCTGTCTGCGAAAGTCGTCGTCACGAGATGTTTTTTCCCAGCTCACATGTCGCTGCATTGTACTGCATCGGTTGATGCAGGTACCAAGGACCATTACTTGCTACTTTGTTAAATGAACTAGGTTTAGAAAACCTTTATTATCTAGAGGATATTTTTGAGGACATTATTTATACTTCGGCAGACGTGTCTGTCTTGCTGAAGTCAAACTAAGGAGAGTGAACTGATCTCATACATCTGGTTATCTCCTGGCTGTTATAGAAAAGGATGGAGTTTTTCACCTGACTACATTTACAGCACTTTGAAATATAACATGCATCTGACTCATCATTGTAATGCTGTCTACCGTTTATTGCTGTATTGAATGTTGCTGTGATAATGACTGTTTGATGTGCCTACACATTTGCGTAACCATTTTGTCACTGTGGCGTCCACAATAAATAATGAAGAAAAACGTCAACGGCTGTTTCAAGACTCATTGACTTTATACGTCGTGAGTTTACTGACGTCCTATGTGGATTGCCCTGTTATTGTTGCATGAACATTGTTTTGACTGAACACATCTACACACTACACAAAACCAGACATGCGGATGCCATCCATCATCATATGGCATCACGCATCATTTGGTGGCCATAAGCTGGTTTGATTCTGGTACTAGCAAACACGGGGTCCCTTACCCACTTCATTTTCAACAAGAATTCATCAGCATCCTTCAAGAAATTAACATTCTTCAATACAGTCAACATCTTCAAAATTTTCAAAGTACTCGGCGTTGCCCGGTAAAAGTCAAAATTTCAATTTTTGACGGAAACAAGAATTTGACAGTACCCGGCGTTGTTACATGTTGCCGGATAACTCGGACTGCTGTTATCTTTTACGCAAGTCAAGCAAGTTGCTGCTGTCAAGGTTCCAGTGCTGTCGTTTTTTGAGAAGGTCAAGTGCCGGTTGAAACGGGTTGTTTTCTGAAGAAGGCCAAGTACCGATTTCCATCAACTTACTTTTGGATTAGAAGGTCAAGTGCCGAAACAACTCAACACACAGTATTTCAGAAGCTCTTGTACCATCGTGTTAGCAGTGGAAGCAGTTCAGATGTGCCATCATCGTTGGAGCTTCGCTCTTTAGGACGTTGATTGACATCCGTTTTTCTGCTGTTCTACGATTGGAAGCCTATAAGTTAAGTGGCCTGTTTGTATGTAAACTGTGCCCTTATACTTCTGCTGAGTCTTCTGTGTATCATCTCATTCTATATGTTATATGTCTATATGTTATTTGTATATTTATATGTTTATATTTCAGCGGGTTCTCGGTTGGGTGGTGTCTCCGTTAGATTATGCCACGTCATAGAGGTCGTCTATTGTGAGCGTTTTCTGTAGGGTTTGCAAATTTCCGATACTGGAATTTGCTAAGCGACTTCTGTTGCTATTTATGTTAGCTGTGATGACATGTTTTAATATTGTTTTCGTTATTATTTCGCATTCTTTAGTTTTGTTTTGATTTGTTTGTATTTGTTAGCCTACTCTTGTCTATAATTTAGTTTCATACAACATTTTTGTTTATACACTGTGGTGTCATGTATTTTGTTTAATTCTATCGCAGATATCGTCACATTTTTTGTGATATTTCATTAATTTCTGCTTTATTTTTAGTTGATTTCTGCGAAAGTTTTTGTATTGTTGCTGATCTTTGTTATTGTTTACATTGTTATTGTTTACATTGTTTGTATTGTTTACATTTTCAATGTTTACATTCTGCATGTGTTTACATAGTCATTGTTTACAGTTATAGTAATTAGTTAATGGGCTATGCTAATGCACTGTTACTACTACACTGATGATAAATGAATGATGAATAGTGTCGTGCACTATTGAATGAGAAGTGCACTTATGATCAAGAATTGAGTGCTGATATTTCATATACAAGTTCTTTGATTGGAGACTTGTTTCCCACAGAGACTGGGATAATATAATGTGATGTGAATATACAAGTGCTTAATTAAGACTTGTTACACTTAGGTTTGAAATAAATTAGTTAATTATTTCAGGTTTTGGACTCATATGTTAGACAACATGTCTACATTTGAGCACTTTATTGAGCAGGGTAAATTGCTTGGGAAGACTGGTGATAAGTTAGAAGAATTTGCAACTGCTCGATATGATAAAGCAATGGAAGCTGAACAAAAGAAACTGCATATGGAAGCTGAACAAAAGAAACTGCAGATGCAGGTGGATGAAAAGAGATTCCAAATGGAAATGGAAAAACAAAAAAGGGAATCAGAAGCTGAGGAGAGAAAACTCCAGCTACAGCTAGAAGCTGAAAGACTTCAAAAAGAGGCTGAGAATAAAAGACTTGAAAAAGAGGCTGAGAATAAAAGACTTGAAAAAGAGGCTGAAAATAAAAGACTTGAAAAAGAAGCTGAAAATAAAAGACTTGAAAAAGAAGCTGAAAATGAAAGACTTCAAATGCAGGCTCAAGCTGAAGAAAGGAAGTTACAAAGAGAGTCTGATGAGAGGAAAGCAAAAATGGAACATGAAGAAAAACTCTTAGCTTTAGAGTTGGAAAAATTGAAATTGACGAGCATGAGTAATGGTAATGATTCAAACAAGGGTTCATCTTCTGGTAAGGCTAATAATGATACTTTTAAGATTAAGTTACCAACATTTAGTCCTTCCAGTGATGACATAATGTTCTATCTGGACAGATTTGAACAAGCATGTACAGCTCATAACATAGACAAAGCAAAATATGTTTATCAGTTATCAGGGATACTGACAGGTAAAGCTCTAAGTATATTAAATATGGTGGATGAACCTGACAAGAACAATTATGAGGTTGTCAGGGCCGCTTTGTTAAAGAAATATCAGCTTAACGAAGACGGCTATCGTCTACAATTTAAAAACATGTTACCTGAAAATGGAGTTGAATTCTCCGAGTTTATTGCAAGAATACGCATTACTTTCTCACGATGGGTTGAACTATCTAAGACGGAAAAAACTTATGAAGGACTTATGGACTTAATACTTAGAGACAAAGTCATGTCGTCTGTCAATGAGTCTTTCCTTGCTTTCCTTCATGAACGTAAACCTAAAACAATAAAAGAAATGGAAGATTTCTGTTGCCAATACGTAACTGCGCACCCACACATAACCATGGGTAACTCTAAGGTGAAAGAAGGTTTACCAGTTGCTTCGGCAGCTCCGTATGGTCAAAACTTTGCTCGTAGATCCCAACAAAATTTTGATAGAAAGAGCAGCGGTAATTTCTGTCAAAATCATGGAAACCAATTTCATGGTGATTCTTCTTCGAAGAATTGGAGACAACCTGATAGTGGTCGTTACTATCACCCTAATAATTATAAGCATTTCAAAAGAGGATATGGTAATAGAGGTTATTCCTGCCGAAGACCTCAGAACCAAACAAATAGATGTTCGCATCAATGTGAACATGATAGTAATCGTGGAAACTGGAATTCGAACCAGGATAACAATTACAATAGAGACAATAATAACTGCAGAGATAATAATAACTCTGATAACTTCAGAGGTAATAATAGTCGGGGTAGATCTCAACACAAAAAAAAGAGATATCAGCAGGCTAATGCTGTACAACAGGAAACTGAGGGAGCCTGTAATCATGTTGTTGATAGTAAAAACTTTGACGCTGTCACTAGTTCTGCTTTTGACTTTGAGAGAGCAAACAAATGCCCCCAATGCAGTACTTTATTCGAACCGGGTACCATAACTACTTTGAGTTGTGGTCACCCACTTCCCGCTCTTCCTGCTGCTGTTGCGCATGACGGGAGGGGTTCTTTAATTCTACATAAGGGTCTTGTTAATGATACTCCGGTCTCACTACTTTTCGATTCCGGATGCACCACTATTGGTGTTAGACAATCGCTTGTAGATCCATCTTGTGCTACAGGAAGGGTTATTAAATGTGTCACATTTGGCGGCACTCTAGAAAAATATCCTACTGCTGTAATTCGCATTGCCACTCCTTTCTTTACTGGAGATGTGCATGCTTGTCTCTTACCTAATCCTATTGCGGACCTTATTATTGGTCGTATTCACGGAGTTAGGGAGTGTACCCCACAGCAGATTGCTGCTTGGGAAGATAATAACATGCAAGCTACAAATGCAGTAGTTACAAGAGCACAAGCTCTACAAACACCCGAAACTTCACTGAATAGTGATAATGAAGTTGATAGCCAAGATAGTCACTTAGTAATCACTCGTGACTCTTTCATAAAATTGCAAGAAGAAGATCCTTCTTTAAAAAAATTCTTCGTTCTTGCGAAGAAAGGTGATCCGAATCAGGATACAAATAGAAAATCTTGGATTGCAATGAGAAACGGCGTACTTGTACGTATGGTACAAGATTCGACTACGTCGGCACATTCGCAAATTCTTGTTCCCAAGAGCATGAGAGTCCAAATATTACAACATGCTCATGACTCGCAATGTGCTGGACATATGGGTTTTGCCCGTACGAAGTCGAGAGTCCTTGCGGCTTTCTTTTGGCCTTTTGTCAATAAGGACATTCGTATTTACTGCCGATCATGCAAGGTATGTCAGGAGGTCAAATCTAGAGGACCACGACATGCTGCGCCTATCCAGGCTGCTGACATTCCTATTCGGCCGTTTCAGAAAATGGCCATAGATATTATTGGCCCTTTTAAGGTCAAGTCGGCCAGAGGACATCAGTTTATCCTTACATGTGTCGATATGTGCACACGTTGGCCAGAGGCTATTCCTCTTAAGAGCATATCTACTACAGATATCGCAGATGCTCTTTGGTTGATATTTTCTCGCTTGGGGTTCCCCAGAGAAATATTGTCAGACCATGGCACTCAACTCATATCTGACACTATGTCACAGGTAATGTCTACCTTACATATTGAACGATCTCTCAGTAGTATCTACCATCCTATGTCTAATGGGTTAGTTGAGCGTCTGAATAGAACGCTCAAGACTTTGCTTGGTAAGATAACTGAAGATCATCCTCAAGATTGGGACAGGGTTTTACCCGCGGCTCTCTTTGCCTATAGAGAAGTCCCTAATGAACACACAGGATTTTCTCCCTTCGAACTTGTCTTTGGCGCGCGTCCACGCGGCCCTATGTCTTTATTACACGATCTCATCACTGCCGATGATATTAGCGATGAAACTCAATCCTCATATGAGTATGTCATTGCTCTTAGACAAAAGATCATTGAGGCATGTAAGCTAGCAACTGCTTCATCAGAAATTGCTAAAGAGAAGGCAAGGCAGTTTGCTAACAAGAATAGATGTCTACGACAACTTTGTCCAGGTGACAAAGCATTCGTCCTACTCCCCAGTAGGGAAAATAGACTTCTTATTGCATGGAAAGGTCCGTATGCAATAGTCTCTCGGATTTCCGATGTTGACTATGTGGTCGATATTGATGGAAAGCATAAAACTTTCCACATAAACATGCTTTCGGAATTTCACGAACGTCCGGACTATTTGCTGCCTATTTTCCAGGCAACGGATGATGCTCCTGCACCTCACGGTCATTATTCATCCCTGTCTGTCATTCAGGATGAGGAAGCTACCTTCTCTGATGTCAACCTTCCCCTTCCAGTGGTTCCATTACATTCCACGGAATCTTGGAAAAACGTTTCTGTTTCTCCTAATCTTTCTGGTGACGAACATCGACAAGTCTCGTCGATGTTACAAACATTTCAGGATGTTCTCACTGACATTCCTGGACACACAGATGTCATAGAACATGACATAATTCTTACCGACAATAATCCAATTAGGGTTAGGCCGTATCCTATTCCTATACACTTTCAGTCGCAAGTGGAAAAGGAATTGGATGAAATGATTCAATTAAATATAATTGAACCATCGACTTCACCATATTCTTCTTCCATGGTTATTGTCCGGAAGAAGGATAAGAACATACGAATTTGCGTTGATTATCGCAAATTGAATCAGGTCACAAAGTTCGACGCTGAACCGATGCCTTTGTTAGAAGATCTACTGATTAGACTTTCTAATTCTAGATTCTTCACTAAACTTGACTTGTCTAAAGGTTATTGGCAAGTGCCTTTAGCAGAGCATGCCAAACCTCTTACTGCTTTTTCTACACCTAGGGGTCTATTTCAATGGAATGTTATGCCTTTTGGTCTCATGAACGCCCCTGCCACTTTCGTTCGCATGATGCGTCGAATTCTGTCACATCGTTCGGATGTCATCGCATACTTAGATGACATCTGTCTCTTCAGTGATACCTGGGAAGATCACTATTTAGGGTTATATGACTTACTGTCCACTCTACGTGAGAATAATTTGACAGCAAAACCTTCTAAAGCTTTTGTTGGTTTTGGTGAAATCTCTTTCCTGGGTCATCGTGTTGGTCATGGTCTCTTGAAGACAGAAGACCACAATACTTCCAAAATACTGAACATCTCTGTTCCTAAAACGAAGAAACAAGTTAGGAGTCTCTTAGGTTTAATTCAATTTTATGGGAGATTTATTCCAAATTTATCTTCGATCATGGCACCTCTCTCAACATTGTTGAAGAAAGGTTCGCCTAATCTGGTCCGTTGGTCTGAAGAATGCCAATCTTCACTAGACCAAATCAAGAATATATTTTCTTCTCCTCCCATCTTAAGATTACCTACTCTTGATAGGACTTTTGTTCTTCGGAGTGATGCTTCATCCACTGGGATTGGAGCAGCACTGATGCAAGAATATGCAAATACTCTGCATCCTGTTATGTACATTTCTAGAAAACTAAATGCGGCAGAGAGGAACTACTCGGTTTTAGACCGTGAGTTGTTAGCGATGGTTTGGTCAATTCTAAAGCTACAAAGATTCCTCCTGGGCGCACATTTCATTCTAGAGACTGATCAGAAAGCTCTTACAGCTATTCAGACTAAGAATTTGAAGAGTTCGAGATCCACTCGATATGCTATAGCTCTTCAACCTTTTCACTTCACGGTACGAGCTATCCGTGGTGCGGATAATGTGATGGCTGACATTTTGTCTAGATGCCCACATGACTCCAACTAATACTTCTGTCCTATATTTCTATATATTACAGAGTCATAACACACCTATATTTCTACAATAGATTAGCACATCTGTACTTACTTTATATGTACACACTATCGTGCTTTGTTGTCATCTTCTTCTGTTCGTTTTTTAAGATGATAGAGGAGGACTGAGTAGTTAATATAAGGGCCGTTAGTTTAGTAAACAGCCACAATTATTAATAATGTATTGTACCTTATGAAGCATATTAGTTATTAATTAGCATTATATTGCTTGTACTTTCTCAGAATGTCATTGTTGAGCTGAGGACTTACCTTACGAGTTCTAGATTGTGTACTTACCCTCGGAATACCAGAGCATATGTCCTGGATCGTCATGTAGTTTAACTTTACTATGTACTTATGTCATTACATGTCAAAGAATGTACTATTTAAATTTTCCTATCAGATTTGTACATCCATTTTTAAAGACAATATTAGAGTATGCTGTTTAATGATGATTATAGTAACTTGCATACGTATATTGTGTTTACATGCTAACGTGATGTGTGTTGGTGACACCTCCCCGATGTGAATATTTTTTGAGACATATTTATTTTTCTGTTGAGGTATATCCTCACCAGACACTCTATAATTAGCCTATTGTTTGGCAATTTAATTAATTATCAGCGCATAATTCGTGCGTTTTGAGCCGCTTATCGCTTGCTCTTTGATATTGAAAAAAAAATATGTTCCACATTTTTTTTTTATCGGGAGGAGGTGGTGATATGTTGCGTGATAAATTCTCGCAACATCGTTTTATTTCAATATCTGTTTTATAACGCAAGGGCAACAACTGCTTGAAATTTATAGTCACTTTTCTCGGTAAGCATTTGTCTTCTCGCGTTGGTATCGAATGCAGTTAACTTTTGAGCTGTGGTCATTTTTGCGCTGGACTGCGCATGACTTGTCTTGTTGTTTGGTCGATCGGTTTCCGCCCACCACTAGTGGGAGTGAGCGATTTGGAATGGCGAAAGAGATGCCTCGTTGAAGAGGGGATCTCCGCTATTTTTGTTCTGTCAGGGATGTGTAGTCCTCTTATGGATATTTCGTTTATTCGAGATAATACCTCTAGTGTATTTGCACATGTCGGGAGGCGTGATATTTCTGTGTATTTCATGAAAGCAAGGTAAATTGACTTTTTCATTAACTCTATCGATTTTGGGTCGTGAGCGATTTCGATTCATAGCCTGTCTCCGAAAGTCGTCGTCACGAGATGTCTTTCCCAGCTCACATGTCGCTGCATTGTACTGCATCGGTTGATGCAGGTACCAAGGACCATTACTTGCTACTTTGTTAAATGAACTAGGTTTAGAAAACCTTTATTATCTAGAGGATATTTTTGAGGACATTATTTATACTTCGGCAGACGTGTCTGTCTTGCTGAAGTCAAACTAAGGAGAGTGAACTGATCTCATACATCTGGTTATCTCCTGGCTGTTATAGAAAAGGATGGAGTTTTCCACCTGACTACATTTACAGCACTATGAAATATAACATGCATCTGACTCATCATTGTAATGCTGTCTACCGTCTATTGCTGTATTGAATGTTGCTGTGATAATGACTGTTTGATGTGCCTACACATTTGCGTAACCATTTTGTCACTGTGGCGTCCACAATAAATAATGAAGAAAAACGTCAACGGCTGTTTCAAGACTCATTGACTTTATACGTCGTGAGTTTACTGACGTCCTATGTGGATTGCCCTGTTATTGTTGCATGAACATTGTTTTGACTGAACACATCTACACACTACACAAAACCAGACATGCGGATGCCATCCATCATCATATGGCATCACGCATCAGCCTCCAATATATATGACGTCTCAGTGCTCTTTAATCCATCTAGAAGACTGCTGATAAATAATAGGCCTCATAATATAAATCGACATATCAAGCACTGTACAGGCTTCCCTCGAAAAAACTGGGCTGACTTTTCCAGTCATGCCCAGGACACAGACTCTTCAAAAATGTACATAATCTCTAACACTGGCCTGTATACTCCAAGGCCTAAGGAACACTCCTTAAATAATGTACAGTTCATCTGGGATAATCACACATAATATATGTCAGCATAAATGCCTGTACACTGGTACACATTGAAAAACACTTTACATCTCCTCAGTGCACTCGCCCGGTACACACTGACACCAAAGACCATTCTCCCCCAGAACACCCCAGCCAATCACCTCCGTGGGGCTTCCCGAGAACTCTCGCTCACATGGTCAAAAAAATAGCTTAGAAAATTCATCTCACGTGGTATATATATATAGTTTGAATACACTGTTCAGTGGCTATAAAAGGCCACTTAACTGGATATCCAGAAAAAATCCACACTCGTCTGCCGTGGTCGAACAACTCGGTGACTTGTCAGACAGAAGGACAGTGTTGGCTAGCTACAAGATCATCCTGAGCATTTGCACTTCAAATCCATAACGAGGTGACAATTCAGATAATTCGAGTCCTTTGCATTATACAACGTTTTACAGGATCAAACGTTTGTAGGACAAAACCTGAAATTAAAATAATCAAAACCTCTGTATGCTCCAGCACTACTCTGCTTTCACACACACAAAGGACATAACAAACAGCTTCAGATATTGCGCTCACATATGCACAGGACAAGTTACCTTCACCATCCATCACAGTCAGTTCACTGTGACTAAAATTTCCCTATAATTCTTATGTTGATTCCTTATCCCATGATTGGCTTCCATATCCCATGATTGGCTTCCATACAATGATTTGGAAAAGTAGAAATTTACAAGTGATATCTTAATCGATTCAATACATCAAGTTCTGTCAATCCTTCCTTAGTTTCCATGATACAGGTCATTCCTTTCACAAATACTATTTTGATTGTATTATAAAACTTACAGTCGCATTCTTGACATAATTTTCAATAAACCTACACCTTTATACAACGCTGGCTTTCGCCTCTAAAACCAACACACGCTTTGCATTCCAGCAAGCAGCACATTCGTCATTGAATATTTTTTTAACACAGGCCTTTTTCACTTTCTAACACACGTGTATTAAATCACAGAAATAATACATAAATAGGTACATATACATAAATATAGTCATTCTTACCCTCAGGCAAACACACACAGGCTGTTAATAGCTTCTATGGTATGCGCAACAGATGCGGTTGGCAAAGGCAAATATGATCAATGGTTACAGCTTCTCTTAAAGACAGCCTGGTTTGAATTTTGGATAATGGCGTCAAATAGCCAAATGGCAAGGCCTTTTATTCTTACACATCCGCCGTCAGAGGTGACAGGGTCAGGAAAGGCGTAATAATTTCCCAAAATGAACCAACTTTTTGCTCTCTGTTCAATGTGTAAAAATGTGTTTTCCAATTATCTTCCTTATTTATGGGACGATTTTGGTCATTTAAAGATGGAATTAAACTGTGGATTATTGTGTATCGCTCTATCTATAAATTAATTAGTTTGCACAATGCATTTAAATGTATGCATGCTTTAACTAGCTAAGTTTGACTTATCCTGATGTAACACAACTTATTTATTCGATATTTCTATCTTACTAGAATATTATTTGATAAAATGTTTACACCTACCTCTATAGTAACATTCCCTTTTGTAATTACATAATCCTTTCCAGTGGTACTTCTTTAGTTTTTATGAAATTAAATATTATTGTCCCATCGGTTACACAAAATAGGCCTAGGTTTTAAGCATAGTAAGTTTTCTACAACAATGATAATAAAAGTACGTTTTGATTGGTTCTAGTATCAGAGAGTTTCCCCAACTATGACGTGCGATATTGGCCAGATTTAGAAAACCGTGTTGTAAGTCAGACCAAAACACGACAGTGTTCTAGGGCTTGTATTGATGATAGTGAGTCTGTTAATATCGTAACAGCTTCTGGTGGGTTATCTTCGATTATTTCTAAACTTTTAAGAATTGCTACCATCTCTGCGGTAAAAATCGAAGCCCCTTCAGTTACACTGTAGCTCTTTTTTATTCCCCATTGTGGTATCACAACTCCGGCACCTAGTTGTCCACTATCACCCTTGGATCCATCAGTGTAGACGGCCAGACTTTGTTTAGTTAGTTGATCTATGAACTTTCTACTTATCATTTTGGCTTCCCTATCTTCTATGTTTTGTTTGATCTTTTCAGTAAATGAGTAGTCTATGATTGGTGTTTTTAGTTCCCATGGTGGTATTTTGCTTCTATATTTATTACTATTTTTAATTGTATTTGATAGTTCTTTGAGCTGCGTTAGATCTTCTATAGTTCTCCACCCTGTTGGATATGTATCTTTGTTTAAGGGGACGTCCCATACACTTGGTTGGTTTTTGACAAATGCTTTATGTGCTAAGTGGGTCACTTCTTGTGCTACTTTACTCCAATAATTTAATCTTAAAGCTTTCCGTCTTAGACCAAGGGGTGGTATGCCAAGAGCTACTTCTAGCGCTTCTACTGGTGTTGATATAAATGCACCTGTAATGGTTCTCATGGCTGCATTTTGAATCCTGCGCAGTTTTGCTTTGTTAGAAGCTGCAACTGAGTCATAGACTATGCTGGCATAATCCAGTTTTCCCCTGATGGAAGACTTGTAGAACATAAGCATTATTTTATTGCTGGCCCCCCATCCATTACCTTTTACTATCCTTAGTATATTTAGGGGTCCCCGACAGCTTTCTACTAAATTGTCTATATGTTTGTTATAATTTAATTGTTTATCTAAAGTTATGCCCAGAAATCTTGTTGTTAAGGATGTACATATTTTCTGACCTTTAATGGTTATATTGATTTTGTTATTTTTTTTAAAATTTCCTTTGCTGAATATCATACCTACTGTTTTGTTTACATTAATTTGGAAGCCCCAACTTTTCATCCACTCTGAAACTTTGTCTATTTGATTTTGAAGTTTTTTGTAAACATGGTCCAAGTTTTTTCCAGATCGCCAAATGGCACAGTCATCTGCAAATTGTGATACTGCATTCTTAATTTCGTTAAATTCATCTGCTAAATCATTTACAGCTATAGTGAAAATTGAAGGTGAAATCACTGATCCCTGAGGAATCCCATTCTGTTGTTCATATATATCTGACTTATCATTGTTTACCTGTACAGCAAAATACCTGTCCTGTAAAAAGTTTTCTATATACCTATAGGTGTTACCAGTAATGCCCATCTTTTCCATTTTGTAAACAGCTCCATCTCGCCAGCATTCATCATATGCTCTTGCGACATCTAGAAAGACTGCTACTGTTTTTTCTTTTCTCTTGAACCCTAGCTTTACATCGTGTTCTAATCTTACAAGCTGGTCTACTGTACTTCTGTCTGCTCTAAACCCTGACTGGTTTGGGCTATATAACTGATTTTTTTTTCCAGGTAGAATTCAACTCTTTTGTTAACAACAGTTTTCAGTATTTTACCTAGTTGTGATGTTAAGGAGATAGGCCTATATAAACTTACATCATGGGCTTCCTTATTGGGTTTTAGGATGGGTACTATCATAGCTACTTTCCATGCTTTTGATATCTTTCCTAAGCTCCAGATTTTGTTATAAAGGGAAGTTATTATGTTTATAGTTTTTTTTGGTACTTTCTTAAGGATTTCATAACTAAGTATATCTTGCCCTGATGCAGTATTAGATTTATCTTTTATTGCATTAGTTACTTCTTCCTCTGTTATATCAGCATCTAAATAGTTTGTTTCATCTATCTGTTCTGGTAGTTCTTTTGAAAACTGTATCCTAAGTCTTTCTCTTCTCTCATTTTCTTCCTGTCCAAGGCTACTTTTTGCACTGACTTTATAGAAATACTCGGCAAGGGCATTAGCTTTTTCTTTATCTGTTTCTGCTCTCTTTGGTAGTTTGATTGTTGGCATTATTGTTTTCTTATTGTTCCCTTTGATTGCCTTAAGTTTTTTCCATACTTCTCTAATTTGAGTGCTAGGTTTAAGTGACTGACAAAACTCCTTCTAGTTAGTTTCTTTGGCTTTAAATATTATTCTGTTAGATTCATTCCTACTATGTTTATACTCATCATAGTTTTCTTCTGTTCTGTTATTTCTATATTTTTGTAAGGCCCTTTTTCTTCTCTCATGAATTTCTGCACAGCTTTTATTCCACCAGGCAACTGGTTCTTTATTCCACTGAGTTTTCTTTTCTTATTAATGTTATTTATTGGTTTAAGGTGCTGTGGCATATTTTTATTTGGTATATATTTTACTACTATTTTCAGAATTTCATTGGTCAGCGTTTCTGCCCACAAGTCAGTATCATCTGATTCCATGTCTTTATATTCCATTCCCTCCAGCTCTGATTGGAAAGCTTCCCAGTATGCTTTTTTATAGTTGAAAGTTGGTTTCTCTGGTTCTGGGTTTGGGATGACATTTTCATGCATGGTTATTATAATGGGCAGATGATCTGAGTTTGTGTCTTGTAACACTTCCCAATTTACATTCGCTAGGTTGTTAGTTGCTATACTTATGTCTATTGCTGAGTGTTACGTGCAGTCTTTGATATCTTACAATATTATACATAGGTAATTTTTTAGTGCTTAAGGGAAAGTCATTATTGAGTTACTTCCCTTGAACTCCGCGGATAAATACATTTTACTGCGATTTATTCGTTGTTTGGGTAATAATAGATTGTTCTTGCTTCAGAATATCTATGGCCTGAATTTATGTGTATTGTTTGTCTGAGTAGGACAAGTCTGTCTTATATCTGTATATCTTTACATATCTAAGTCGAACTATATGTTCTGTTGTCTCTAGAGAGGTCAAAGGCTATTCGGCGGATGTGTCGCTTGAGTGGTGTGATTTGGCTTCGTCCTGATAGGGACTGTGTGTGTTTTGCTATGTCGGCTTGATGCCTTGAAAAAGTGATCTCAGTGGTTTTGGGGAAAGTGATAGTCGTCTAGACCTATCGTGTATGCTTTACCCCAGTGTTTATTCATCTTGCCAAGGAATGGCAGTTTCATATTCCCTCTACCAAGGTAATCAAAGATACTCTTATGAACTCTCGATCGAAGCCACCATTGTCGATAATTACGATTTGAATGTTTAAGAGAATATATTTGACTCGATGAAAAACGACTTCGATTCCTAGCAGCACTATATTCTGTAGAATGCAGTCTATTGTTCATGACCAAATCTACAGAGCAACGAAATGTTGTATGAATGACTAACTTTAGAACAGATTCATTATCTGTATTCAAACGTGAGTGACAGTTCACGAGTGGAGCCATCTTGGAACCAAAACATGTAGGACTTTCAAGAAGAGAAAAGGGATGCCCGTATTATCGCTTGATCAGTCCAGAGATCACTGCTACACATGAGAACCCATTGTTAGCGGTTCAATATTATTATATGGAAAAATATGTGCTGAACATTATGTTGAAGAATCGTTGCTAAACGAGATTAGGTTTAGAAGTCATCTGAAATATTGTTTACAAGCTGACGTGCTCAGTCAGTGACGTCAGATGATATATGTATGGGCGATACTGAGTGCTTGGCTATTGACAGTCCATTATACCATTATTCTACATGAGTGCCCATGTAACATTGCAAGACCATTTGTCCACTGTACTATGATGTATTATGGCAACCTGTGATTTGTCACTATCTGTGCTGTCGAGTGTGTACGTCCAATTAAACTTTAGAAAAGGTACACAGTCGTTGGTGTCGATGACTTCCGGTCATACATGAGTGTGAGAAGAGAACATTTGTCAACAACACGAACCCTTATCATCATTCGCACATTATACACTCCATCCATGTCTACACAACACTGCGTAGGTCAAGTTGACATTCCATACACTACAGTGGGGCAGGCAACACCATAGGGATCTTGTCAACTGATGATGATAGACGCCTGTCTTCCCGCCTAGGAGTGTTCTGGTGTACTTTATCAACATATATTATATCCAACTAAATATCAACTTTATCAACTGGTGGACCAGCTTTCTGGGTTTGACCTCGCAGAAATTCAGAAGTCAACAGATTACCGATACCAGACCGTTTCCTGTGGCTGATACGACACACTTGCAGTATTGGTTTGCTCTTTGTCAACGCTTCGTCACGTGACCTGTCAAGTGAATGCAGTATGTAGGTCAGCGTTGTTGACATTTTTTACATTAGACATTATAGAGTTTCACAGAACAGTTGGATCAATTCTTGTCAGTGTTAACAGAAAGACAGTATTTGTGAACTAAGAAGTCCTGGTTTCATCGATGGATCTTCTTGTTTGCCATATATGAACTTTAATATTTAAGGCCAGAATGTTTAATTGAATAAAGTGGCAGTTTGTTTGTTTTCATGAAAAATAACTTTGCCATTACTGTAAGACTGAGCCTATTTTGCAACACATACTATCATACACATAATTTATATATATTTATGTTTACATGTTATTTGTTTGTATAGTATGTTAGTTTCTATGTCAGCGGGTTGTGTTTAAGGTTGGGCGGCGTCCTCACAACAGAATATCCCACGTCATAGAGGGTCCGTTGTGGGCGTTTTCTATAGGTGCAATTTTCTTGATTGAAAATTTGCTGCGACAACTGTTGCTTTTGTGTTAGCTGTGAAGTCTGTAATTATTGTTATTTTTGTAATATTTCTTTGTTCTTTAGTTTTGTTTTGATTTGTTTGTAATTTGTTGGTCTAACCTTTTCTATCTTTCAGTTCTATTCATAATTTATATTCATATATTGTGACGTCATTTGTGTTGTTATTCTTTGCAGATTCAGTGATTATTTTCATTGATTTCCCTATTTGATTTATTTTGATTTCTGCAAACGTTCTTGTATTGTCAGTCCTATTTGTACTTTATGTATTCTGTTGGTTGACATATGTTTTATATGGGTATATTTCATAAGACACAATTGCCTGTGCACTGCACTTGGATTATGGTATAAACCAGTACCTGATTATTATTACTATTATACAAGACCTTATTAAAGGCTTGTGACCCACAGATATTGGGATAGTATACTGATTAATCAAGTCATTGAGAACTTGGGGTATTATTATTGGTTCAGGTGATTAGTATTATTGTTAGACATCATGTCTACTTTAGATTATTTCATTACACAAGGGAAAGCCCTTGATAAGACTGGTCAACAATTAGAACAATGGGCAGTTGCTCAATATGACAAAGCATTAGCTGCAGAAGAGAAAAGATTAGCTGCAGAAGAGAAAAGATTAGCTGCAGAAGAAAGAAAAGCTATGGCGGAAGAGAAAAGATTAGAAAAAGAAGCTGAGGCTGCTGCTGAACAAAAGAAATTGCAGATGCAGGTAGAGGAAAGGAGATTTGAAGCTGAACAAAAAAAATTGGAAAGAGAAGCTGCGGCTGAACAAAAAAGATTAGACAGTGAAGCTGAACAAAAAAGATTAGACAGGGAAGCTGAACAAAAAAAATTGGAAAGAGAAGCTGCGGCTGAACAAAAAAGATTAGACAGTGAAGCTGAACAAAAAAAATTGGAAAGAGAAGCTGCGGCTGAACAAAAAAGATTAGACAGGGAGGCTGAACAAAAAAGATTAGATGCTGAAGAGAAAAAAGCAATAAGAGAACATGAATTTGAGTTGGAGAAATTGAGATTGACAAGTATGAGTAATGTTAATCAGGCATCTAGTGGTAATGGTAAACCTTCTACTTACAAGGTTAAGGTTCCACCGTTCAATCAGTCCAGTGACGATATTACATTCTGGCTGGATAGATTTGAACGTTCTTGTCGTACACATAATGTGGATAAATCACAATACGCTAATCAATTATCAGAAAACTTGAAAGGTGAATCTTTGACTAGATTATGCCTTGTAGGAGAAGCAGATAAGGATAATTATGATGTCATTAGGGCGGCTTTGATAAAAAAATATCAGCTAAGTGAGGAAGGCTATCGCCTTTTATTTAAGACGATGGTACCTGAGACGGGGGTAGAATTCTCAGAATTCACTGCAAAGGCACGTCTCACAGTTGATCGTTGGATTGAGCTTTCCAAAACAGAAAAAACGTATGAAGGACTTATGGATTTGTTGCTCAGAGATAAGATTATGTCATGTGTGAACAAACCTTTCCTTGAATTTATACATGAGCGTAAACCTAAATCTCTAAAAGAAATGGAAGAATATTGTTCCCAATATGTCACTGCACACCCCGACGTGACTTTTGGCAACACTAAGATTAAGGAGAGTATGCCAGTTGCTTCAGCAACACCATACAATCCCAATTATTCACACAGATTTCAGGGACCTCAAAACAGATTTGATAAAAAAGGTAACCATAATAGTTATCAAAACCAAGGTAACCAATCATTTCAGGGTTCTTCTTCAAAGAACTGGAGACGACCTGATAGCTCTCGACACAGGGGTGGTCATAATTATAGGAATTTCCGTAGAGGAAGTAATTATAGAAACTATCAGGGTTATCCGTCTTGGAGTCAACAAGATCATAATTACAGAGATACTCATTATAATGAATATGATAATGGTAACCAAGGGAACTATGACTCAAACCCAAATAGGGGTTACAATAGAGGTAACAATAACTACAGAGGTGATAATAACCGAGGTAGATCTCAATACAAAAGACATAAACCACATTTTCAGGCAAACTCTGCACAACAAGAGTCCCATGAAGCCTATAAACAGAGTAAAGATAATAATGATGCTAGTAATATGGCATGTGCCGCTTTTGATTTTGGGAGAGCATCTCAGTGCCCCCAATGCAAAACGTTATTTGAGCCAACCACAGTGTCTACTTTAAGCTGTGGCCATCCTCTTCCTGCTCTTCCAGCATCAGTCGCGCATGATGGAAGAGGTTCTCTTGTCTTACATAAGGGTTTAGTGAATAACAATCCAGTCTCTGTGCTATTTGATTCTGGATGCACCACAATTGGTGTTAGGCAGTCACTCGTAGATCCTTCCCGTGCCACTGGACAAGTAGTCAAATGTGTAACATTTGGCGGCACATTAGAGAAATACTCTACTGCTATCATTAGGATTGCTACTCCTTTCTTTACAGGAGATGTACACGCATGTCTTCTTCCGAATCCGATCGCTGACCTCATCATCGGTCGCATTCATGGAGTCAAGGAATGCACTCCGCAACAAATTTCCACGTGGGAAAGGCAAAACATGCAGATTGCTAACGCTGTAGTCACTAGAGCTCAGGCTCTTAATGTGCCTCAAACTTCATCTACTGAAGATAATGAAGTGCATAACCAAGATAATCCCTTGGTAATTTCTCGTGACTCGTTTATAAAACAGCAAGAAGATGATCCCACTCTGAAGAAATTCTTCATTCTTGCAACTAAAGGTGATCCGAATAAAGACACAAGTCGTAAATCGTGGATTACAAAGAAGAATGGCGTACTTGTACGTATGGTTCAAGACTCCATTACGTCAAGTCATTCTCAAATCCTGGTTCCCAAGAATTTGAGAGTTAAAATTTTGCAGCACGCTCACGACTCTCAGTGTGCTGGACACATGGGTTTTTCCCGTACTAAGTCAAGAGTCCTTGCGGCTTTCTTTTGGCCATTGGTAAACAAGGACATACGGATTTATTGTCGATCTTGTAAAGTATGTCAGGAAGTTAAATCCAAAGGTCCACGGCATGCTGCACCCATTCAGGCGGCGGACATTCCTATTCGGCCGTTTCAAAAAATGGCCATAGACATTATTGGTCCATTTAAGATCAAGTCTGCCAGAGGACATCAGTTTATCTTGACGTGTGTTGATATGTGCACACGTTGGCCAGAGGCTATTCCTCTGAAGAGCATTACTACTGCTGATATTGCAGATGCTCTTTGGCTTATATTTTCTCGTCTGGGGTTCCCCGGAGAGATATTGTCAGACCATGGCACCCAACTAATATCAGATACCATGTCTCAAGTAATGTCTACCCTGCAGATAGATAGATCTTTAAGTAGTATCTACCATCCAATGTCTAATGGTATGGTCGAACGCCTTAATAGAACACTTAAAAACTTACTGGGGAAGATAACTGAGGATCATCCTCAAGACTGGGACAGAGTTTTACCTGCGGCCCTCTTCGCTTACAGAGAGGTACCCAATGAACATACGGGATTTTCTCCCTTTGAACTCGTCTTTGGCGCGCGTCCGCGTGGCCCTATGTCGTTGCTTCACGATCTCATAACATCTGACAATATTGACGATGACACAAAGTCATCCTACGAATATGTCATCGCGTTGAGACAAAAGATTATCGAAGCATGCAAATTAGCAACTTCTTCTTCTGAATTTGCGAAACAGAAGGCAAGGCAATTTGCCAATAAGAAGAGATGCTTACGACAACTTTGTCCTGGTGACAAAGCATTTGTATTACTACCTTGTAGGGAAAACAGATTACTTATTTCTTGGAAAGGTCCGTACGATATAATATCGAAAATTTCCGATGTCGACTATATTGTCGATATTGATGGGAAGCATAAAACCTTCCACATCAATATGCTTACTGAATTCCATGAACGTCCGGATTATTTGCAACCCATTTTCCAAGCAACGGACAATTCTCCAGTACCACATGGTCATTACTCATCACTGTCCGTGATACAGGATGAGGAAACAAGTTTTTCAGATGTAAATCTTCCTCTTCCAATGATCCCACTTCATTCCAGTGAATCATGGAAGAACGTTACTGTCTCTCCTGATTTGTCTCTAGGAGAACAGCGACAAGTTTCAACTATGTTGCAAACATTTCAGGATGTACTCACTGACATCCCTGGACAAACGAATGTCATTCAACATGACATTGTTCTAACTGACCATACTCCTATTAGGGTTAGACCTTATCCTATACCTATACATTTTCAAGCACAGGTCGAGAAAGAGTTGGATGAGATGATAGATTTGAAAATAATCGAACCATCCACCTCTGCATATTCTTCGCCGATGGTTATTGTGCGTAAAAAAGACAATAACATACGTCTTTGCGTTGACTATCGAAAATTGAATCAAGTAACGAAGTTCGATGCCGAACCTATGCCTTTACTGGAAGAGCTACTTACTCGACTCTCCAAATCTCATTTTTTCACTAAACTTGATTTGTCTAAAGGATATTGGCAAGTTCCTTTATCTGAACGCGCCAAACCTCTCACGGCTTTTTCAACACCTAGAGGTTTGTTCCAATGGAATTTTATGCCTTTCGGTCTTATGAACGCACCAGCTACGTTCGTACGCATGATGCGCCGAATCCTATCTTATCGGTCAGATGTCATTGCATATCTAGACGACATCTGTCTTTTCAGCGATACTTGGGAAGATCACTATTCAGGGTTAGATGAATTGCTGTCTACTTTGCGTGAGCACAACCTGACAGCGAAACCCTCTAAAGCCTATATTGGTTTTAGCGAAATTTCTTTCCTAGGCCACCGAGTTGGTCATGGTTTCCTAAAGACAGAGGACCATAATACTAGTAAGATACTTAACATCTCAATCCCTAAGAC
This sequence comes from Oreohelix idahoensis, assembly GCA_024509875.1. Taxonomy (NCBI): domain Eukaryota; kingdom Metazoa; phylum Mollusca; class Gastropoda; order Stylommatophora; family Oreohelicidae; genus Oreohelix; species Oreohelix idahoensis. Next base: position 915,635 of record JAMPIV010004136.1, on the reverse strand, counting down.
TAAAAAACAGGTGAGAAGTCTGTTAGGTCTTATTCAATTTTATGGCAGATTCATTCAGAATCTATCCTCTATCATGGCACCTCTCTCAACACTTCTAAAGAAAGGTTCGCCTAATGTGGTCCACTGGTCTCAGGAATGCCAATGCTCTCTGGATAAGATTAAAACACTGTTTTCAACACCACCTATTTTAGTGCTACCCACTAAAGATAAGACATTCGTTCTTCGTAGTGACGCTTCATCCACTGGGATTGGAGCGGCACTAATGCAAGAGTACTCTGGAACTCTGCATCCTGTAATGTATATTTCCAGAAAACTTAATGCGGCAGAAAGGAATTATTCGGTTTTAGACCGTGAGCTATTAGCTATGGTTTGGTCGATCCTCAAACTACAGAGATTCCTTCTAGGCGCACATTTCATAGTAGAAACCGACCAAAAAGCTCTTACTGCTATACAGAGTAAGAATTTGAAGAGCTCGAGGTCTACTCGATATGCAATTGCTCTTCAACCTTTTCATTTCTCTGTGCGAGCTATTCGTGGATCAGATAATGTGATGGCAGACATTCTGTCAAGATGCCCACATGATTCCACATAACTATTAGGGCTTAGACTTCTTGATATGTCTAGTTCTATAGTAGTTCCTTTTCTATATCATGATAGATACACATTTGTAATTTAATAATATAATGATTGTATCACTACATAGCGGTTCATGTATGTTTATTCACCGCTGTGCTTTGATGATTGTTTCTTCATAAATCATAAATTTAAGATATCTAATACGAAATGATGATATGAATTTTTTAGGCATTGTGTAATTGCCAGAATTGTATTATACTTTGATGACACCTTCCTGGAAAAATATACTTGTAGAGAAATAATTTCTCTCAGTTTATGAGACACATTCTCACCAGTCGCTCCATAAGTCGACTTAGCCTCATATTAGGCGTTATAGGTATTCCTGATATTTTCATCTGCGCATTATTCATGCGTTGTGAGCCTATTGTACGTTGCTCCTAGATGTATTTAAAAAAAAAAAAATGTTCCATTTTTTTTTTTCCCGGGAGGTGTGGTAAGACTGTTACGTGCAGTCTTTGATATCTTACAATATTATACATAGGTAATTTTTTAGTGCTTAAGGGAAAGTCATTATTGAGTTACTTCCCTTGAACTCCGCGGATAAATACATTTTACTGCGATTTATTCGTTGTTTGGGTAATAATAGATTGTTCTTGCTTCAGAATATCTATGGCCTGAATTTATGTGTATTGTTTGTCTGAGTAGGACAAGTCTGTCTTATATCTGTATATCTTTACATATCTAAGTCGAACTATATGTTCTGTTGTCTCTAGAGAGGTCAAAGGCTATTCGGCGGATGTGTCGCTTGAGTGGTGTGATTTGGCTTCGTCCTGATAGGGACTGTGTGTGTTTTGCTATGTCGGCTTGATGCCTTGAAAAAGTGATCTCAGTGGTTTTGGGGAAAGTGATAGTCGTCTAGACCTATCGTGTATGCTTTACCCCAGTGTTTATTCATCTTGCCAAGGAATGGCAGTTTCATATTCCCTCTACCAAGGTAATCAAAGATACTCTTATGAACTCTCGATCGAAGCCACCATTGTCGATAATTACGATTTGAATGTTTAAGAGAATATATTTGACTCGATGAAAAACGACTTCGATTCCTAGCAGCACTATATTCTGTAGAATGCAGTCTATTGTTCATGACCAAATCTACAGAGCAACGAAATGTTGTATGAATGACTAACTTTAGAACAGATTCATTATCTGTATTCAAACGTGAGTGACAGTTCACGAGTGGAGCCATCTTGGAACCAAAACATGTAGGACTTTCAAGAAGAGAAAAGGGATGCCCGTATTATCGCTTGATCAGTCCAGAGATCACTGCTACACATGAGAACCCATTGTTAGCGGTTCAATATTATTATATGGAAAAATATGTGCTGAACATTATGTTGAAGAATCGTTGCTAAACGAGATTAGGTTTAGAAGTCATCTGAAATATTGTTTACAAGCTGACGTGCTCAGTCAGTGACGTCAGATGATATATGTATGGGCGATACTGAGTGCTTGGCTATTGACAGTCCATTATACCATTATTCTACATGAGTGCCCATGTAACATTGCAAGACCATTTGTCCACTGTACTATGATGTATTATGGCAACCTGTGATTTGTCACTATCTGTGCTGTCGAGTGTGTACGTCCAATTAAACTTTAGAAAAGGTACACAGTCGTTGGTGTCGATGACTTCCGGTCATACATGAGTGTGAGAAGAGAACATTTGTCAACAACACGAACCCTTATCATCATTCGCACATTATACACTCCATCCATGTCTACACAACACTGCGTAGGTCAAGTTGACATTCCATACACTACAGTGGGGCAGGCAACACCATAGGGATCTTGTCAACTGATGATGATAGACGCCTGTCTTCCCGCCTAGGAGTGTTCTGGTGTACTTTATCAACATATATTATATCCAACTAAATATCAACTTTATCACTGAGTCTGCCCTGTTAGCTTGTGGATTAATTCTAGTTGCAGTTCCATCATTTAGTATTAGTAGTTCATTGTTTTCTATGAAGTCAAGTAGGCACTTTCCTGCATTGTCTGTATGTTGTCCACCCCAAGCATAATGATGGGAATTAAAATCGCCTACTATGACTGTTTTGGGGCCTAGTCTGGTGCTTATGGATAGTATTTCTTCATCTTTGATTGTACCATCTTTAGCGTATACATTTAGGATTGTTAGATTGTTTGGTTCAGCTGCTATAGTAACCTGGATACCTTCTATATTGGTTGTATTAAATACTTCCCAGTCTATAATTTTAAATTTTTCGCTAACTAAGACTGTGAGACCACCTCCTCTACCTTCTTTCCTATCGTGCCTAAGTATCTTAAAGCCCTTACAACTATATCTACTGTTTGGGTTTAAATGTTTCTCTTGAAGAGCATATATAGCGGTAGTTCCTCCTGTCTCTGCTAGTACGGGTGCAAAATTCTTTTTGATACCACTACAATTCCACTGTATAATTCTAAATCCTTCTAAGTTGAACTTTAACATCATCTAGTATCCCTTTTATTTTGGTTAGACTATCAAATTTGCTCTTATTCTGTATTTCCTGTACTCGTGGGCCCATTATCAACCATGTTTTCAAGAAATTCCTCATTCAATCTTGTCATTTTGTACCTAATTTTTTTCCACTAAGTATGGTAAAAGTACCTCAACTTGTTCTTTGTTAGTTTGTTCTAGGTTGCTTTTGTTTTCCTGTTGTATTATGTTCTTTTTGACCACTTTCCTATTTCCATCCAATACTACACTCGCTTCTCTCCCTAGGTTAATCTCCTGTCTTTCACTTTCCATTCTTTTTAGTATTATTTCATTTTCCTTTTTTAGTTCAGCCAGTTTGACTAGTATTATTTCATTTTCTTCTTTCAGTACAGTCAGTTTAGCTACATCCTGTGAAATTTGGTGCTGTATGGCTTTCACTTCTTGAAGCAATGCCTCTGCATTTTTCTGCGCTTTCACATTTTCCAATGTTGTAGCTGAACTGTCTGGCTGGCTGTTTTCTTTTGTTTTGTTAGTTACTTTCTGATCTTTTTCTTTTGACAGCTGCATTTTAATAGTTTTAATTTCTTCTTTTACAGGCTTGATTTCTTCTGTAACTTTACTGTTTGTGTTTTTGGTGTTTTCTTTTATTTCTTTAATTACTGTTTTGAAAGGGGTTTTCGTTGTTATAGATTCATTCAGTGCTTTTTTGGTCTGTTGGTAAACTGGGCAGCCCTGGAACCTGGCGCTCACGTTCCCTTTGCAGTTAATGCATTTTCTGCTTTTGTTGCCTTTTTATAGTCAGTATCTGACTTAGCCTTTTCGCACTGGGTAAAGGGGTGCGAACCGGCACAAAACCTACATACTGCCTTCCCCCTTCAACTTTGTCGACCATGGCCAAACTTCATGCAGTTGGAGCACTGCAGAACTGGGAAAATGAAGGCTTCTGTGGTTTTTTTTACTTTCCCAAATAGTACTGTCTTGGGGGGTTCCCTCCCTTCTGTGGTTATTACTATCACTGGGGTTACTATACTCCCTTTCACTGTTACTCGTTCAACGTGAACCAGCTTTAAATCTGGGTTTTGCTTGGCCAGGGTCTTTGAAACTTTCTCACCTGACAGGGTTGGGTTTATACCTTCAATAACATGTTTTCTGGTTTCTTTTGAAATGTCTATTTGAATTTTGATGTTGTGGGCCAGTTGGAACAATTTAGGATTTTCCTGCAGTTCTTGTATTAAAGTTTTGGTTTTTTCTGATTCATTTAGTGTCAGCATTATTCCTCTGTTTTGTTTTTGTATTTTGGCAATGGCCTTTTTGTAATTACTTTTTCCAGGATCACCAGGATTTTGTCGTCCAGGAGAGATCGAAGCGTGGTTTCTGTTCCAGCTATTTGTGTTATTTTCCCTTTTTGTGGGGTTTCCTTTCTGTTGGCGTCTTCTTTGTTTTCTCCTCTAGTTTCATGACTTGTTTTGTTTGTGTTTACCTGGTTGTCCTGATTATCATTTTCCCTGGGTCCTATCTTTTTGTTCGCTGTGCTGGTTCCTGAGCTTTCGCCTTTATTGATTATGCTTTTTGTTGTTTGTACTACTGAGCCTCCTTCCAGTTTTTCCCTTATTGTCTCTATCTTGTCCTTTATTTCTGTGTCTCTGACTTCAGGGTTCGTGGTCCTGTTTTCTCCTGTCAGGTTTGGTGTTTTGACATTTTCAGATGTCTTGGCCCACGCTTTTCCTTCCCCGGTCTGTGCTCTGGTTATCGTTGGCATTTTCCTGCCTTTTAATTTGCTACTACTCTTTCATTTTGATGGTTGAATATTATTTTTTGTAATCTATGGTTTTTGGTTTATTTTATTTTATTTTTCTCACTACACTTCCTAAATTATACAAATATTTATAGCACTATTTAAATAGTCCCCTAATACTTAATATTATCTGCAATAATCTAATACTTACAACAAACTACAAAGGAAATCACCACTTAAATTATGTATATCAAGATGGCTGCCAGATCTCACACAAGCAATTGCCACGTGGCGCTTGTAACTATTTAATTTCTATTATTTTTAATTTCTTTTACCGTAAATTTTTGGGTTATATTAAAATTCCAAGCGATACTTAACTAGTCACCACTTACTTGATATTAAATGTAATCAGCTAATACTTAAATCTAACTAAAAAGGAATCGCCACTTATATTTATTATGCCTATCAAGCGTATGTAATAGAATTCCTAAGCTATAATAACACTTCTAGCTACCAATTATCTAAAACTAACTGCACTAAGCTAATACTGAAGATAGATTTTAAAAATGTCAACTTGTCTGGAAACTTCTGTAGTTCGATGAAGAATCTCCACTGTGTCTCGTCCTAAAAAGGACTACCATTTTTTTTTTCCTCGCATAAGTCGCGGTGGAGAACTCCTGACCCCGGCCAAGACACATTGATCTTAGACAAAGGACTATCAGGCTTGTGTACTTTGAGGTTTGAAAAAGTGGGAATGAATGGCCATCTTCTCTTCGCTAGTGATGTATTAAGTCAACATTTCTACTAGTGTTAAAAAAGTGGGCGAGGTGGGCATGAATATGCACAAATATTAAATATTACGTTTAACTTTCATATCTTATTGAGAAGTAATTAACTTAAAACTAAAATGTTTTCCTCAATTTAAAAAAAATTGGACGAATATAATTATGTTACACTTTAATATGAATACTTTTATTAATTTTAATACAGAAAATTAAGGTTTTTTTCCCTCACAAAGAAGGGAAATAACTAGATTAATGACTAGATTAATGATTAATTATAAGGGAAGTAAGTCATAAAGAACAACCTACATATGCTAAAATAAGTTTTTTGCACAGTTATACATATTATTACATAAATACTTTTGTTAAACTGTAAAACAATTTTTAATTCCTAACATTTCTTTTTCATATTGTTAAATTCAACTTCTTATCTAATTACTATAAAGGTGTATTCTAACGTAAAAACACAGCATAAGTATATTATGTACGGATGTAAGACGTCAAAACTCTTAGTCATTTTGTTCATTATGGTTGAAATAACATAAAACTAACGGTCTTTTATATTTGAACCCACAGTCTTTTTCCGTCAAATTTTTCATCAATACAAACTATTTTTGACACATTTAAAACTTTCGGCCATGCGAGTGGTTCCAAAATAAACATACAAAAGTCATCTATAATGGGAATGGAAAAATAAAACGGACTTTCCCTTTCAATTAACACAAACAAGCAAAATGAAAATATATGGAATAATTTTCTCCTCGACACCAGGAAGATCTGATAACGATATGTGGAAAAAAATAATTTCAAAAAACAAGGAAAAACTAAAAAGATACCAATTAAAGAATGCGACGATCTTCGGTAGAAGCGTTATTTGTAATACGTACATACTTCCAAGTGTGCTATACATTTCAAATATTTTTCGTCCCCCCAAAAAATACATAACCGAAATAAATCATTTAATTAGAATTTTTATTTTCAGACACACACTTCACAGTATAAAACATAAAACCTTAATACAAGAGAAACAACGGGGTGGAATATCACTGCAAGACATTAATACAAAAATAAACACTCTAGGAATCAAATTCATAAGCGACGTAATAAAAGACCCACAAGGATACCCTTTAACACACTATTACATAGGCCTTCATATAACAAAAATATGCAATTTTAACAACACCATACCACACCATTCCGGAACACCACCGCCTTTCTACAAACACTGCATCAGATGCATAAAAGGGAATGAAAAACTCCTACACCAGTCAACCAAAAATATATACCAATACTTGATACAAACACAAGAACCACCTTTAGACCAACGAATAAAAATAGGATACAAATACGGGATAACAGATTATACTGAAATCTTCGCAAATCTACACATAAAAAACATATCACCAGCGGCAAGGGAAATAACCTATAGATTATTATTCAACTTAACACCGCTCACACAGGAATATGACCTTGGAAAATTTGTAGACTCTGCTTTGGTACAACAGCAAAAGAAACAGAAGACCATATCTTCTTCCGTTGTAATACGATCAAATCAACAGTAGAAGAGCTGGGAAAAGCTTTAAGTAGATACACAAATGGAAAAATTGACATATACAAAGCAATTATGCTAAACAAAATTCCAAAAATTGACCCGCCCTTGCGGGAAAAAATATTACGCATTTTAGCAGAATACAGGGACACCGTTTGGAAATGCAGAAACAAAGCAGTTTATGAAGGGAAATATTTCAGTCAAAATGTGTTTTTCTACATATTTTCAAAAAAAAATGGAGCATATTTTAGGAACTTAGAACCAACAAGGGAGAACTTAAAAAATAACTATTTCCTTTTCTTTTTTATGTTTGGATGTATTACTATGGTTATTTTTTTTTAATTTATCATTTTCTATACTTCACTTTGATTAAGTACGTAAGGGAACTGTGAATACATGGGAGTTTTTTCTTTTATATTTAAAAAAAGAAAAGGTGACAACAGAGTGAGAGTGAATATGTTCTAGTCACGGAAACTGTACCATCCTTTATTTTCTTTGCAAATACTGTTTTATTTTATTGGATAGTTTAAGAAGGAATTTTGTCCTTTTCTTTCTGTCTCTTCTATAACCTAGTGTTAATCTTTGACCTTTGTGTTGTTTAACTTCTTTTGGGATCCTTTTTCTCAGCAAGGGGGGAGGGCACTTATTGGGTTATTTTCCTATGTTTGTTTAACATTGATTATATGGAATTCATTGTCATTGGAATTCAACGGATAGCTTAAGAAGGAACTTTGTTCTTTTCTTTCTGTCTCTTCTATAACCTCGTGTTTAATCTTTGACCTTTGTGTTGTTAATTTCTTTTGGGATCCTTTTTCTCAGCAAGGGGGGAGGGCACTTATTGGGTTGTTTTCCTATGTATGTAAACTTTGATTATATGGTTTTCTATATGTTTAATGTTTGTAAAGTTTAAGTGGGAAAAAAAAAAAAAAAAAGTGGAATGTGAGCAGGTATAAGCTATTTTATACTTTTGTAAAATACTATGAACTGTTGAGGAATTTGAATTAGCTATAAATCTTTTTTTTAATTTTTTTTATTATTTTGTATTTTTAAATTTTTTATTATATTATCTTATTATTATTATTTAAAATAATTTGTGTAACTTTATTTGTGAGAGTGCGAAGGAAGCTTTATATGTAATATACAATGTATTTTTCTGATATTTCATGCAATGTACCTGTTTTTTGTAAAGTGGAAGAACGACAAATAAAAGTTAAAAAAAAAAATATTTGAACCCAGCACGAATAATGCTGTGAAGATCCAACGCTCTTATCCGGCCTTTGGCTAGGATCATGTGTCTAGACACAGGGACCAGTAGTGACATTTATGTCATGAGGTCCTTTGTGTGAGAACATAGAAGACCACTACAATGAGACATGGTGTCATTGGGTCTTCGTGTGTTGGGACATGTGGTCTTGATCAGGGCCGGGTTTGGGCGGGTACTAATGCGACCTCATGCGAGGAAAAAATATGTGACCTCAAGCGAGGAAAAAAAAAAATATTTGGACATGCGCCCTAATATAACCGATTAGGTTGAACGGGACGCGCCTCGCCACAACGAGGCAAAAGCTTTACATTAAAAAAATGTCGTTCATTTAAATTAGACTTGACTGGCCCTTGGTCACTAAAATATGAGTGAACACGTCCTTGCTTATTTTGGCTACACTTTCTGAGCTAAATGCTAAGGTTAAAAACAAAAAGCACTATTTTTAATTCTTGCATTTCTTCCTCGTTATAACCACACCTTTCACAAAATAATTTGCGCATTCATATAAAACAGGCATTACTTCTTTTTGTGGGGGAGGGGTGAGAGAATTCGTTAGTACTTAAATACAAGCTCGAAACATCTAGCACTACTACGGGCATGTTTTAGACTGGAAACATCACACGTAAGGGTTGACATTCTACAATCTTTAGACGAATAAGAAATAAAACATAAAATTGGAGCCTAAGAAGATAGACACGCAAAATGCTGATCTTAGGTACAATCATCACGCAGACAAACACAGATCAATATATTTTTATGCCTGATCGATAAGAGCGCAGCGACAAATATTTTATTTATCTGACATTTTGTCTCAACTCTGTAAAGGACAGTGCATTCAGGAAATTGAAAAAATACGATTACTATAATTTCAGGGAAAAAATTACACACTATAACAAGAAATACCAATAGAGCAAACTTGTGGTTATAGAAAAAAATATAAAAGTAAGCAGGCACACACCAAATTATGGATGAGGTACACCAATGGGAATCAGCCAAATTTGTTATACATTTTAGTCAGCTTTACAAGTTTAAAAAAAAAAAAAAGTAATACGCTCTGTGGGCGAGGTAACTTTCTTAGAGTATACAAAACCAGTGGTTCCCAACCTGTGGTCCGCAGACCACTTATGGTCTGAGGCTGCGTTATCGATTTGGTATTAAGTGCTTTGATTTTGCTCTGATCCTCCCTTCGTTTTTAGTGCTATACAAACAGAACACTGAAACCATTTGCAAGTAAAACCAGCTTTGAGACTGTCTTTAACTTCTATGAAGTCTAATATTGAAAATCTAGTGAGCGAAATGAAAGCACAAGGCTCCCATTGAATATTTTGTAATTTTAACCATTGAATTGTATGAATATATAGAATGTAACCAATAAGTATGTAACCAGTATGTATGTAACCAATAAATTGTATGTATAATTTATTTTTCATTACTATTACTTTACAATTTCCTTGTCATCTGGCAAATAATTAACAACTTGTGTTATTGAATACAGGCCTATTAATCTATTGAATAAAAACAGTTAAGCGTTATGGCATTGCGATATTACATATAAGCTTGTGGTCAGCAACTTATAAGTAGTTGGAAAAGTGGTCCTTAGATGTAAAAAGGTTGGGAACCATTGTACTAAACGATCAGACAGCAAGAGAAAAGCATGTTAACCATTAACGTTAAGAGATCTGCAGATTGACCTAAAGTACGTTTCAGAAAAACCAGTGGTTCAACACGACAGCGTCATGGCTGAGTAACTCAACTTTTTTTTATTTTGCTTATTTACTGAGTCATATTTATTTTGAAACATTAAATGACATATTAGAAAAGGGAAAGTTTCCTACCAGTTTAAACCAGTCCTACATAAAAACAATGTGCACGAGATGAAGAAGCACTAAAAAAAAAATTTCAGACCTACTTCTTTTCAACTTACAGGTTTGGTTTGATATTAAGGACTATCTTCATTGCGTTTGGTTTGGTATTAAGGACTATCTTCATTGCGTTTGGTTTGGTTTTAAGGACTTTCTTCATTGCGTTTGGTTTGGTATGAGGACTGTCTTCATTGCGTTTGGTTTGGTATGAGGACTATCTTCATTGCGTTTGGTTTGGTATTAAGGACTATCTTCATTGCGTTTGGTTTGGTATTAAGGACTATCTTCATTGCGTTTGGTTTGGTATGAGGACTATCTTCATTGCGTTTGGTTTGGTATTAAGGACTATCTTCATTGCGTTTGGTTTGATATTAAGGACTATCTTCATTGCGTTTGGTTTGGTATTAAGGACTATCTTCATTGCGTTTGGTTTGGTATGAGGACTATCTTCATTGCGTTTGGTTTGGTATTAAGGACTATCTTCATTGCGTTTGGTTTGGTATTAAGGACTATCTTCATTGCGTTTGGTTTGGTATTAAGGACTATCTTCATTGCGTTTGGTTTGGTATTAAGGACTATCTTCAATGCGTGTTGTTTGGTTTGGTTTGGTATTAAGGACTATCTTCATTGCACACGGACAACACCAGTCCTCTGATCACCTCACTTAGATCACACAAGGAGGATCTCAGCACAGTGCACGAACTCCATAGCACCGGCGAAAATCCCAATGTGTGTATATAGGAATCACACACTCTATAAATATTGTTGTGGTGGGTAGGTTTCTAATTTTTAAATTAGTTAAATGCCGCCCTGGGAAAAATAAACTTACATGTTATAAAACATGAGTAAAGGCTTCAGTAATATTTTTAAAATGCATTAATTAATTAAGGAAGACCAATAGTGTCGCGCACAAAATAAGTTTATAAATAAAGGCATTGATTTTGTTACACACACAACCAAAACACACACACACACACACACACACAGTCACACACACACACACACACAGAGGGCTGAATCCTGGGTGAAGGCGATGCGGCTGAACCTGATACCAAACGTGATGGAGGTAACGAAATGAATTAAATAATAAAAAAAAACACATTAAAATTTGAAAAGAACCAAATTTGCATGTTTGAAAGAGAGCGTCTTCTAGAGAACTAGCACAACCCTAACAAATCCCTAGGGCTGGCTGTAAACACAAACATACTGTTATTTTTATTGTTAATCAGAATCGACCTCACTGCACTCCGGGAAAACCCATAGGTGCTCAGTCTCTCTCAGTAAATGTCGAAGAGTATGAATGCTAATTGTACCTGTAGCACGCTGGTTGTACATACGACGGATGCATCCTCTGTCACGTTCATCTCTGCTAGTCCCACGTTTGATGCCAAAGTTCAACAGTCTCAGCCTTGTTGATTCATCCTTTGCAGTGTCATTATCCAGCGGGCGATCATTGTCGCAAAATTGTTTACAACACATTGCAAATCCACGTTCCCCACATTTGTTTTCAATATGACTTCGTGTAGTTTTACAAACCATTCACCGATCAAAATGGCGGCATATCGACAAAACGGTCGATGAGACCTCGGCTATCGACAATGATATATAAGAGCTAAACGGAATTATTGTGAAAAGGATTTGACCTTTTATTCCAGGAGAGGATTGTGTATAACTATATATAAGGAAAAACTGTAGGAAGTTATCATTTACGGAAATATATACATATTTCGGCTGCCCACAGTTACGCTGAAAGCCGGTAAACCCACTTATGTCTATATAATTATAAACTCATATGAATGGGCCGATTTTTAGATATTACATTAATAAAAAGATTACTTCTGTTGTGAATTTTCTCAAATGATGACGCTGTTTTCAAAAGTCTGTAACTCCGTCAAATATAGTTTCAAACAAATAAAAAAGCAATCAAAAATAGAACACAGAACAAAGTTATAGTACACAAAATAATTTTAGCGCCGTGTTTATCCAGAACGAGTGTGTAATGATTTATATTTTACTGATTTTACACACACATCAGCTGATTTTCCCCGCCAAAAACTTCAATAGTCTTTTACGGTGCACATGAAAATGTTATTCCCGGTGTCAGAATTCCGGTCACCGAAACTAAAAGAGCGCTCTGGTATAGGGCACAAACAGCCGTGATAAGGATAATAATGCTTCTATCTCAAGGGAGCTTTCATAAGATATTTCAGAAGTCAACAACAATGCTTCATTGTGCAGGGCAATTGTTAACTTATATCTGATGAGCCGCCTTTTATGAAAAAAATAAGCAATTTTTAATTTCAGCTCGTTCAAGCCCCCACCCTGATTTATTCAGTGAAATTCTTTTTATTATGGTATAGCTCTGTTTAGAGTGTATTTAGTAACTTGACTGAGACAAACATGCAGTACATCCAAAATAATTAAATCAACGTTAAATTTGTTTATTTACAAATAAAAGATTTAATAATCACTTAGATTTAACACGGTTTTAAAAGAATTAATAATGACTTATCAGACAAATTATTATCACTGGTGTGATGTAATGAGGGTTTTATGTAAGAAGTCACTTGTCAACGTTTAAGTTAGACTTAGCTGCACATGGTAGGTTCTGCTCCCGCTGGGTTTTGGGGTTCTGTGCTGATAGGTCACTGGAGTTCTCGCGTCTTTGATGAAGATTAAAGACACAGCACGTTCCAAGTAAGATCCGGGAGTAACTGCAAAGCTGATCCCGCGTCTCTAAGACCCTCTGATTATGGTGTCTAGTTCTACGTCAGTCCACTTCAACCTTCACTTTGTTCCAGAGATTAGTACCCGCACTGGTACCACCAACTAGTATGGTAAAAGAAGAGAAACGAATACCCCCTCGGAGTACTGAGTTTAACGACACGTACTTATGTGTCCCATCTTCCTATTCCACAATCCCATCTACTTTGGAATTTACCCTCGATGAGAAGTAAGATTAATCCCTCGAGAGAAAAATTTCTTTACATTTAAATTGAATAGCTTTGTATTTACTTTACATTCAAACGAAACGGATAATAGTATAGGTAGAATATGTTTACATTTACATCTCCACTGGTTGAAAAATGTTCACAATATAGATTGAATATGTTTTCATTTACACCTACACTGGTTTAAAAGCTTGCAAACTTTCATTAATTTTAAAGTGAATATGTTTACATAGACATTTAATCTGATTTGTAATTGTAAATATTAGAATGTACATCATTTCTTTCATCTTTCTTTCCCTGCTCCACATGGAACTTGGGACTACTTATGCTTTTAGTTCTTTTTAAGAAACTAGCAATAAAGCAGTCACCAGCCATTGCAGTGGTGGTTCATGAAATTATCATTCTATATGCTGAGTTGCCAGCCTCAAATGACTTGGACATCCACTAGCAATTTTCACATATTAATATTCACATAGCAATATATATTAATATGTGAAAATTGCTAGTGGATGTCCAAGTTCACATGTTAGTAATGAAAAATATAGAATGTAAAATGTACAACTTACGCCAATCTTGGCTCCCAGACTGTTTGCTCAGAGGAATAAAGTTAAGTCACTAGCAGATGCCTTTTTACAAGTTTCTAGGTTGTTGTTATGCTAGCAATGAATTCCACGTATTACTCCCTGTTTTCAGTTTCCTCAGATCCCGGTTTTTCTTTTTAAAATGGTTTTCCTGGGCTCTTTAAGTCCTTCACGATGTTCCACAAAGTCCGGTCTGATATATATGACATCTGATTCTAACTCTGGCAGTCTGATGGTCTTCTTGGCACGAGTGAATTTTCACAGTGTCAGATTATATTGCCTGTCTACCCCCGCATTTGTTTGTTACGATACTAAGCAGGGCTCCAACCGTTTCAAACATGCGTGTATAGGAGAGTAATTTCAAAAGGATTTCCGCCTGAAATTATGTGCGTGATGCAACAGGTCACCTCTCCCATATATGTCAATAAAACATCCGACGGCCTTCTCTACATATGCCTGCAATTACATCTTACTTTCTGTCGCGCTGTTATCCCGAACTGGACGTTAATTGTCCCAGCACATCTGGATAAGATAGATGTAAATGAAGAAAAGTAAGAAAGATTTATAAGATCTCATAAGTGGCTCGTTAAATGTTAGAATCCTATATGTGAGGGGTGAGTAGGTAAGCGAATATTCTCACACAGAGATAATGTCTTAGAAGAACACACGAGAATAGATTCTATTTCCTTGCGACAAATCTCCCCTATTTTTCTTACTGAATATTATGATTATTATTTAGCCCCCATCCTCTCATACTGAGGAAATGACATATATATATATATTGATTTAAGAGACAGTACATGTAACGACCACTTAAGATTTGACACTGGGGCGTTTTCCGTCATTTCGATCAAATAGGATACAATGAAGTGCTGGAGGTTTCTAGACTTTAAGACGCCTTTATACTCTTAAGAAAGGTGTAGTGGCTGGCGGTCTGTTATTGCCTTGGGTTAATGGATTTGCAATATTGGCGCAGTAACCGTTCGTAGGTGCCGTGAAATCTGGGAATCGCTGGCTAACGCGAAGAAAAGACCGAGTGTAACATGACAATTACTGAGAATAAAGAAGAGAGAGAGGGAAGGGAAGGAAGACAAAGATGGAGAGAGGAATAGACCGTGTTACGACATAGCCTCCCCTTTTAGTTTGACCTGCGGTATTCTCAATCATTCATAAAATGCGTTCTTCTCATCTTCGCTTTCCTCGCACTACTACTCTCCTTCTTCCACCAATGTATCTGACATTCTCATTGCAATGGACTTGAACTAAAACATTATTGTTTGACCAGATTTCGGTTGATAGGAAATGGGTTGTCCTGACCAGGTCGCTACCATCCTATACATCCTTATTTTGGTCGCCATATACGACCTGCCTAAGTGAGAATTAGTTCTATTCTTTCTGTTTCTTATGAGCTATTCCCGGAAACTACGCGGGGTGAAATGTGTACTGGTGGAGTAGATCTTTTCCAGACTACGTCTGTTAACTTTTCTGCTCCGCCAGTGATCATGACGTAAGATACAGTGCATCCTAGTCCCGTTCTTCAGACGTCGAGTAAAATGTGGCATATTGTACACTTTAAACCTGTGAGCTTTAGACGAAGATGACGCAACAAATCGTGCGCGTGTGAGGCCTCTATTGTCGATACTTTTGTCTATCAGTCTGGCTTCGCCATAAACTTCTCCCTGGATTGTAGGGTGCGAGTGGGCCTAAGACTGACATCTGATCCAAGACGCAAATGTAATGTTCTCAGTTTGGGCCTGTTCTAAATCCGTGTGCAGGGGTTTGGGTGGTGACTCAAGTTTCTCAGCTCGTTCTCTCACGATAACCATAGTTTGAGTTGGGCCCTGTAAGGGTGCATACCTACATCCACTAGTTTGGGTGTAAATATACTCATCTAAGACAATCTCCTTCTTAGGTTGATGGGAGGTTGAAAGGTAATCCAGACATATATCCTTCTCCAAGGATTTTAGAGAACTGCTCCTCTAACACCACCTCTCCCTTGAGAAGTTTGTTGAATAATAGTTTTTCACAAGTACTTTGGGTTTCCCTCCCATTTCGGTTTGTATCCGCTCCTCTGTAAGGAGGTGTTCATATTTTGGCGCAGGGGTCACCTCCGACTGCTCCCCGTCCTTTCCTGTTACAGCAATCCCAGGCTGCGTTGGGCCCTTTAAAGTTCCTTTATGATCTCCTTTAAGTTGGGAGAAAATTATTTCCTCTGATGCAACATTCTCGTTGAGACGAGGTGAGAGTAAATTTTGAATCACAGAAGATGCTTTAGAGATGTGCTGCATTCGGCGTGTCTCACATTCATCTATGAGCCGATGCGTGAGACTTCCAGACTTTGAAGTCTTAATGAGCTTTTCCGTATCCTGTCCGGCTTCTACATTTTGCAGTGCTGAAACGTTAAAGGTCATATTTCTGCCTCCATTGCTAGTGCGATGATTGGACTCTTTTAAAACTGCCTCTCTCGTACGGATCGGAGAGACTACATTCTGTAGTTTCTTCCTATCATGTTTCTTGGAAGAAGGTTCCCTGTGACACCTTTTCACCCATTCTGCACAAGGATGGTGGATGGGGTTTGTTTTAATGGTTCAGAACCATGGACTCCAGTGTTAATATTCCTCTGACATGTTTCCAAGTTTTCTCCAAAAATGTTGGAAATCGACATCTGCGTTTTGATTTCCCCGTGCTTCTCAGTCACGCCCACTCTGGCACATGCTGCGTCTCCTAAGAGCAAGTAACTCCCTCCTTGGGGTAGGGGGAAAAAGCGTTCGTCTACTATTGCTGCGTTAACAAATCCTGCCTCATAATGGGATTCTAGGTGCAAGCTTGCAATGGGAAATTCCATCGGTTCCCTATGGAGCATTGGTGCATTTACCATTACATATTCGTCGGTGATTTCATCGACGTTCATGAGTGAGGATGAAGTAACTGCACTAAACCCGAGATCAGGTACAAGCAGACATATGACTCGTCTTCTATTGACGGTCGCATAAACCTCATTCAAAGGTTTCCTAAAGTCACCTCGGGGCCTCACCGGGTTTCCTTTACAATACGTGCTTTGCGCTGGTCTGACAGTTCGGTTATTTTAATTTCGGTGCCTGCAGTTTTGATTACAGTGGTTAACCGATCGGAAGGACTTGCTAACATAGCTCTCCATCCCTTACATCTCCGAAGCCATTTCATGCTTTAAGTTGGTCCTGTTTTTATTCAGAGGGTGAATGTTGTGAGCCGTAGAAGAGGGGAGAGTGGGTTTTTTCCAAATCATCAGCCTCTGCACGCTTCTGATTCTGAGAGGAGTTTAGATGCCTTTGTTTTGAAATCTGCCCCTCTACTCTTTCTGGTAATGGGGTGTGACAAACAGGCTTGACTCTCTCTGATGAAGTTTGAGGTGCTACCTGCAATAGTAACTTAACTGATGAAGGTTGTCGTGAAACATTCTAAATCCACATATATAAATTAAATGAAAAATGTAAAGCCTAACGAATTAATTCAATAAAAGGAAAGAAGAATGGTGAAAGACCAGTGCTTTCTCAATGGCATACGTCAGCGTGTATACCACAGTAATGGCTGAACAAGAAATCCCCCTTTTTCTACTTCGTCTACATAAGTGTAGCGCTTTCACGTTTACTAGTAAAGCCTACTGCATCAACTACACGCGTTTCAAAAAAAAACAATAAAACGTGTTCTGTATTTCTTAGAAAAACCTTGAGATAGACACACTGCGTAATGACCTAGATTAATATTCCATTAATTTCATTTTATACACTGCGTAACTAAAAGACAGACGGCCTTAGAGGGAGAGAGATGTACGGAGGAACGCATGCAATACTATCACAGTCTCGCGATTAATAGTAACGCCAATCCCACGCGTAAGGCATAAAGCACTATCTTTTTTTCAAAAAAAAACAGTAATAAAAAACACTACCAATACACGGTTAGGTTTTGAAAACATGTTTAATGCTTATTAGGAAACATGACATTCTACTGTTTTATGTCTGAAATCCTGACTTTATACTGACAGAACAGTCGAAAAGGCAGGACAGGTGGCGGTTCTAAATCGATTAAAAAAAAAATACACGACTATCCTAGAATACATATTTTGAACGGAGCCACTTAGCCCCATTAAATTTATATATCTGGGTGCCTTGGGACTTGCTGACAAAGAATATGTTAAGTGTTATGCACATAGTCTAGTAATTAACAAATTATAGCCAACATACTATAATGGTGTTGTCTGACAACACTGGACCATATTTGCTCATAATGGCGGAAATGAGGCCACCACGTTAAATCCTATTTGATTGGCTAGAATTATATGTAAGGCGAAACATGATTAGTCGACTGCAAATACTATTTTGGGTTGTTAGGGGAAACGGTAGGAAGGGTACTTTTTTTCAAAAGCTTTTGTAAACATGGTCTCATTGGCTAGACCAGTTGATATAGTCAATTAGGAGCGTCTGTTCAGTGCCACTTTTTTGAAATTAAACTGTGTAGAAGCAAGTGTGTTGAGATCCATTTCATAATTTTTCTAATGAAAGCCTGGGACATAGGCAGATCAGAATTGTGCCATAACTCATCGCCAGTCAACGTTTTTGTTTAATATTTCCTTGAAATTGTGGTAAGGTAGACATTTTTGATCTCTTTTAGATGAAAATTGAAAGTTAATTGATAATTTATGTATGTATGTGTGTGGTTCAGTAACAAACATGAGGCAAAGCCTAGATATTGCTCCAACCTGAACAAAACTTGTCGGAGAAGAGTATAACTGCATGGGATTGCCAAATAGTACTATGACACCTATCTTATTGACTAGAAGGAAATAATGCTGGAATTGCAGAGGCGTTGTAACCATTAGGGAGAGGAATACTGGTGAATGTTGTTACATGAGAAGCTAACAGTTGGCCTACCGCGCTGAACTCGGTGTTTGTTATGTATTGTGCTTCAGTGTGGAAATGGATTATAAATTAGTTCTGAAGTAGGAGGTACAACCTTCTTGTTTCAGGGACCGTGGTACTAACGCATTAAAGCAGCCCTTGGTCTGAGTTTTGCTGAATCCAGAAGCTGGTAGCATACTCCTTGGTAAAGATATCGACCAGTGTGGTTTCTCACGAAAACGGTGAAGCAAGCGAGCAGTGGAGGCTGTTTCCTGCCGCCCACACAGAAGTTAAGATTCGTGGCCAGAGCAGCTCAATCTTGTGTATACCCCCCTCCCCCCCTCTAAAAGTGACTTTACCTTAAATCAAGAGGGACATTTATTTGTTTCAAATAACAAGAAACTGTGAACCTTTACAGTATTATTTCCACCAGAAACAAACACTTGAAGTCATGATGACAAGCAACAACCTAACTTGAAAAGCCAGTATTACCTCATAGTCCTCCATCACAACTTACACACATATTGCAATAATAATATATGTCAATACAAAGATCCTATCTATAAATTGTGTACATACAACTTGTGATTACATTTGATTGTGATTCCTGATTCACTTTGTAGTTGAATCAGGATATCTATTATTGACAGGAATTAATACATAATTTTAAAAGTTACCCTTGACTTATTAAGATAGTCTTATGGAGTGTTATATGTATGTGAGTGTCACAGTGTTGTAAAGTGTTGTGGATTAAATTAAATTGTTTATCTGTCTGTTGGTTGTTGTGAACATACACTTCAGCATTATCATAACCCTAGACATTCAACGTCGTCATCACAATATTCCAGAATAAGTCTGACTGAGGTATAAATGTGGTAGCAAAGTAAGGTCATCTGTAATACACCACACTTATTAGATACAGATACCTTCACAGCTGATCTCAGTCAGTACACTAAGTCCCCTATAAATATTTATACCATCCCACTTTACCACAAAGGTGAGGGCTGAGAGAATTTGAGGTCTAGGAACGTATTCTGGACTGCATCGTTGTGAGGCGCAGTGGTTCCACGTCCAAAGCTTCCATCCTTAATTTATGTTGCATTACCTCTTCTTGTTCCACTCTCTCCAGCTCTTGCAGTTCTGCTTGTCTGAGAATTTCCCCCTTTTCCCAGGCTTCCTGTTCGAGAGTTTTATGTCTCTCTCTTTCTTTCCTTTCCGCCTCTCTCATCTTGCATTTTGCCATCTCTTGTGACACGAAAGTATCTAGTTCTTCTCCGGACAGTTCACACTCGATTGCTAATTCTTTCCAGAATGCTCTCCACTCATCCATCTCAGCTTAATATGAAACAAACATAAAAGTATGTTTTCAGGCACTCGTAAGAAATAAAGAAGTAGAACACTAGACAGCAGAAAAACAACAGACATGAGTGGCGTACCCAGGATTTGAACACTGGACCTTCCGTGCGACAACCCCGCCTAGCTATGCAAGCGAATCACTCTATCCTCTCTGCCATCTACGCATCACCAAAAAGTGATGCTTTGATGACAAGTCAATAGTGCGAACCGAAAGACATAACACCGGAAGTCCACCATGGGCAGTACGGCCTATTAATGACGCAATCACTTCTGTTGTTTCCCTATCAGACAGCATAGGCCAGTCCACACAAGACAAAGAGACCTTAATACTGTGTCTAGTACATGATAGTAGACTTAGAACAGTAAGTACATTCTTTATTTCTTACGAGTCCCTGAAAACACACCTTTATGTTTGTTTCATATCTCAGCTGGTTCGTCCATTTTAGCAGTGGTGATTCACTCTGCAAACAATATGCTTTGTACCAACTCAAATAGTATCTCTAATTACACCTGTAACAAAGTATACTTCTAGCAAATACCAACAATAAGATATATTAATACAATGATTAATTATCTCATAAATACTGGGTAAAATACTAAGTATAATACAACATATAGTTAAGCAAAAGGATTTCCTCAGATTCTACTCAGTTCTTTTATACTCGTTCCTATGATTACAATGTCGTTATTGCAGTGACCCAGTTACTATTTTTAGCGTCGCTTACAGGTAAAAAAATTTTGCTGAACTCGACTATAATGAGACTATAGCTCAAAGTTCGCTGTGTTTATAAATAAAGGTCTGCTTTCCAAGTTAGTCTATCAATCAAAAAATTAATTAATCGTGATATTGCAATATCTCGCTGTCTAAGAGGTATGTGTGTGTAAAGATACTAAAATCCCAATATAGGTAAAAAATATGTATTTTACCCAGTAGAAAGTACAAGTATCACGGATTGTGATTTTTTTTTTTATTATTTGAAAAAAAAAAAAATTGTGCCTCGTTTTGGCGAGGCGCGTCCCGTTCAACCCAGTCGGTTATATTAGGGCGCATGTCCAAATATAAAAGACCCTTAGGTGTGGAGAATTAATATATTTTGCTTATCACACTTGTGTGGTCGGGGTTCAGTAATCACAAGACGAGACATCTATTGTCGCGCCATTATCCCGAACTGGACATTAATTGTCACAGCACAGTTTAATAAGATAGATGCAAATTAAGAAACGTAAGAAAGATATATAGAATCTGTTCAGTGGCTCGTTAAAGGTTAGATTCCTATACAAGTGAGCGGTGTGAATAGGAAGGCGAATATTCTCACAATACGATAATGTCTCAGAAGGGCACTTGAGAATAGATTCTGTTTCCCTGGGAAAAATTCCCCCTATTATTCTTTGTGAATATTGTACGTATTATTAAGCATCCATCCTCTCATACTGAGGAAATGACATATATATGGACTTAAGAGATAGTACATGTAAGAAACTCACTTGACCACTTGGTAGATGGTATAACATGTACAGATATTTAATCCCTAAACAACCTATATGACACAAAGACAAATGAAAAGGTAAACGAAAATAATAATATGGTCATTGTGACGTACGTCTAGTTTGACAAGTGAATTCTCCCTGATATGATGGATGATTTAAAGGGACTTTTAGCTTTTCATAACATTAGAACCCCTGAACATTGTTGTAACTTTTCGTTTGCCAGAACGCATTCCACCGGGACTCATTTAGTAGGCGGCACGAGATCAAAGAGACAGACCGAGGGTTTTTAGGGGAGACTATCGGCGTTATCAAAGACAGTAGTGGTCCCTGATACGAGACGCAGTTGCTTGCCGCTATTTTCGCGTCTCGGTGTCAATCGAGGAACCGAGCGAACGGGGAAAGCGAACGGGTAGCAGCGAACGGAGATACGAAGACCAGGGTGCGGTTTCTTCTCTTGATTTGGCGGTCAGATCCCCAAAAGTTCGTGAGATCAAATAAGCTGTCAAGTTTATCATGTCCCACTCAACTTACATTCCATTTTAGCTAAATAGACCATGTAGAACTAGACACGTGATCACTCGCTGGCCAGACCTTTACAGAAGCACTAGCTTTATTGAAATCTTGTTATAGATTTTCCCCTGGATTTTATATATATATTTGCAGTGTTTTCTATTCTGTGCAGAGCGAGTGATCGTAACCTGTGCGATCCCAGCATTAAGAAAGCAATAAAGAAATCAATCTAAGCAAAGCAAAGCATAAACAGTGTGTAGAGTTCCCCTGACGCAGAACTTGTTGAGACTGTGTAAATTTTTAATCTTTGAGGCGATTCTATGTTTGGAATTCCGCTATCTAACTTATAGCAAAGAAAGCACACCCAAAGACAAATTTAACGCACCATCAAACAACTTAAGTCGTAACGGGAAGAAGAACACTGGCCCGAGCTTTGTTAGTTTACTGACACAGAGAGATAATTCATAATTTCCTGAACAGTGATGTGACTAGTTTTCTCACTGGACTTAAACCATACCTCACGGATAAAGTGTACCAGCACGCGTAAGAATTTTATTATCAGCGGCATAGTCAAATAGACCACACCATCCTCACCCCGGTATCAGAGACCGTGCCCTCCCATAGAAACTGTTATTAAGAAAAGAGACACAACTACAGATTCATTTTCCAGCGATTACGGGATCCTTTTATGTGCTGACCGCCTACCCGCTAATCTGGGGCTAGAACTTGAACAAACACTCATACATTTAGTTTGAGGTGTAACTGCTGTTGTGTTATTCTATGGAGTGCAAGATTTTTTCACAATCGGTAAGTGAGAGCAAGATGAGTGAAGGCCTTTGCTAGCGCGTGTATGAATGACAGGAAATTAATTCTTTTGTGTGACCATTTTGTTAACTTGCTTACCTGGTAATATATATATATATCTTTTCTGTATACCCTACATTGTTCCTTTAAGTGGGATAGTTGATAATTTGTTAACTCTGTTTAAAACCACCTCCTTTCCATTTGCTTAGTAAAGGGAAGAACAGCTGGGAAGAACAGGTTTTTTTTCTATCACCTATACCTAACTTGGTAACACCTCTTTCAGAGTAATTAACTTCACTGTTAGGTTAACGTACCCGTGTTCCTGATATTATCTATCTCTGGACTGGGTTTGTCTTTGTCTAATAAGCGGGAAGGGCTTAGTCGATACCAATCTTCTTCACCCCTCCCAAACTTGTTATTTGCATTTGTGTACTTATGATAATTTATGTAATATCTGATATTTTTAGTGATTGATGTTTAAAGTGAATAAAATCACATAAACTCATTTAGTTCTGTGTGTTGGATATACCCAAAGCCCAACTTTTCCCCTATTCGTTTAATATAGTTTGTATCAACGTCGTGTGTGTGTTTGAAAACACCAAATCGGTGTGCGCGCAGATGCGAGTCTGGAAAACTGGCAAATAATTGTTTGACCAGGAGAGTGAAAGAGAAGATTGAGAGACACGATTTGTCGTAAATAAGTCTGTCTTTACTCTCCTCCAGCACGCTGTGAAGTAACTATTAAATCTCTACATTTTCTATCACTGAGCTTTCCATCATCATTTTCCACTCTAAACCGGACCACTATTTCTACGACTCTTTTCTCTCAAAATAAATTTACGACAATATTTGGCCGGCTCGTCTGGGATAATTTTGAGATACATTTGATGCACACATATTTGTGGGCTGGTTCTGGGATCTTGAGCTACATTTGAGGCAATCGCATAGCCGGGTTAAAGATATTTTGAGTCTGATTTAGTTTGGGTCTAACTAGGTAGAGTGTGAATGATTTGTCTTTGTGAATTAGGGAAATAAATAAATAATTACACCCCTAGACAAACGTTCTTTAAGTATTTGGGTTGTCCACACAGCATATTTACAGGTTGTTTTCTCTCCACAGCAGTAGAAAGTACAGATAAACAAATATATTTGCTATTTTATTATCCTCTGGCGGAGATAATTATATTTCTTTCTTTATAAAAGTTGCTGGGATTGCGTGATTGTTTTACAGTCACTAAGGTTTTTGAAGTTAAAAAGAGTTGAGCTTAGCTAAAGACGGATTGTTCTGATTTTTAAAAATTAAGTTAACAACGTCTCATCTCAATAATTGACTTTAGGGACGGAGTTTGTTGTCAGAGATTTAAAATTTAGGGGAAATTTTTTTTTCCTTTTAAATTGTTTTAATATAAATTTTTCTCTACTGTTAGTAAAAGTAGATTCTTTTCCAGTGTAACTTACCATTTAGTGGCATAGTCGCTTGCGTTTAGAGCCTTAATTGCCAGATAATAGCAGCGATAAGTTTGCACAGTACAGGTAGGAGGTAACACAGGTAAATTTGTACTTGTGTTTTTTTCTCGTAGCGGTTCAGAGTTCCTCCCTTTCGCGTTTCTTCTTACTAGTTCTCTAAGCATACTTCATCTTATTCTTTAACAATGGCAGAGAGGATAAAGATGAGGTCCATCTTGAGGCTGGAAGCGAAAGAGGCAGGATTAGATGCAGAAGCTGCAAACGCGTTTATTAACCAGGAATTGGAAATATATGACGCGGAGCAACAGAGAGCCGAAGCTGAGAGGAAGGCGGAGCAACAGAGAGCAGAAGCTGAGAGGAAGGAAGAGAAAGAAAGAACAGAGAGGAGAGAAGCCCAGGAGAGGGCAGATAAGAAAGAAGCGGAAGAACGTCTTTTGGAACAGAAGAAAATTGAAGCAGAGATGGAAACTCGCAGAGAGAGAGAGACAAGGAAAGACAGCATCAACTGGCGCTTAAGGCTCTAGAGAGTCGGGGCGCCTCTACTTCGACTAACGGAGAGCCGTCTTCGCCCCAGTCTCAATCAATGGACCTCTCCAGTACTCAATCTGCCCAATTAACTGCTATGTCGTTTTCTTTAGAATCTTTTCCTAGCCCTAACGAAAAAATTGACAGCTACCTAGAAAAATTCGAGAGACTCGCGAATCTTTATGGGTTAGAGAGTACCCGCTGGGCGCTCAAACTTTCAACGTCACTGAAAGGCAATGCTTATGACGTGTACACAAAGCTGGGACCGAATCAACATGATTACGACATGTTGAAAAAGGCCTTACTACAGCAGTTTGAGATGACTGCCCGAAAGTTTCTGCAGTTGTTCAGAAACAGCCGAAAAGAGAGCACGGAAACATTTCCCCAGTTCTCTTCACGTCTCACGGGTTATCTGACAAAGTGCATTGAATTATCTGACCTACCTCTTTCATATGAGGGACTCCTCGAACTTGTTCTTGTGGAGCAGATAAAATCCACTTTGTCGAATGAAACACGTAGATTTTTGGCTGAACAGGGGGCAGTCAGGCTTGAAGACATACTCAATAAAGCCGAACGCTATAGCAATGCAATGGCCGAACTTCCCAGCACTAAACGTAAACCCACCGATGAGCCATCTCGAAAACAGAATCTAGAGCAGGCATCCTATTCTTCCACTTCCTCTCAACATTATAACCAACGAGATAACAATACCCAGAAACCTCCCCAGGAAAAATCGAAATTCTACAAAACCCGATACCCCCCCAACAACAATTCTGATCAACCCAACAAGCCTACGTGGCAGCGCGGCCACCAAGGTCAAGGAAAAGGGAAGACCCCTACACCAGGAACGTCTGATCAGGGCAAACAAACCGGTGCAAACCGCATTGGATGTTTGCATACAGCCTCGAAAGGTAGAGTCAATGTCAGTGATTCTCAACCTGAGGGGGACCGACCCTCAACTCGAGGAACTGTAATTTTGAACGGTACCTCTACTACTTGTCTTTTTGACACTGGATTAAGTTTTGATTGTATTGTCGCTAGGCACCTAGTCAAACCCGGTCAGGAGACAGAGGAAACCGTCAAACTTAGTGGAGTTTTCAGGAGTGATGCACCCAGGACGCTTCCTATCGCACTGGTAGAAATACACTCTGACTTTGTCAGAGGAGTTATTAAAGCGGCCATAATGGATGATCCGATCTACCCAGTTATCCTGGGATGTAGATATGTGTTCATTGGGAGACCTAAGGAGCCGATTGTGGCAGCGGTAACCACAAGAGGGCAAGCCAAGAAGGAGAGGGAGCCTGCGCCAAACTTGTTGCCGAATGAACTGAAGGAGGCGCAACAAAAGGACCCTACTCTGGCGCCCTGCTTTAAAAAACTGCCCATGGCTAAGGACCCCAGACACAACGGAGACATCTTTTCTAAGGATGGTGTATTGTATCGTAGAACGGGCAACCCGGACACGGGGAATAACCAGCTCCTAGTACCGACGCAGTACAGAAACCAGATCTTAGAAATGGGGCACTCTCTTCCCTTTAGCGGACACATGGGACAAAACGCCACTATTCAGCGAATAAAAAACCACTATTGGTGGCCAGGAATGAACTCTGACATTGTCAGGTATGTGAAATCCTGCGCCCAGTGCCAACGGGTAGCACCCAAGCACTTGACACCCCCAGTACCTATGGGGCAAATGCCAATAGTAGGGACTCCATTTGAACGGGTTGCTGTCGACATTATTGGTCCTCTGGAAAAGACCAAAAGAAGGAACAGGTTCATCCTGACCTTAGTTGACACTTGCACTATGTGGGCCGAAGCCGTACCGCTACCATGCACTAATTCCAAGCATGTCGCAGAAGCCCTTGTGCAAATTTTTACACGGTTGGGATTCCCTCAACAAGTTTTGACGGACAATGGATCCCAATTCCGTAGCCTGTTAATGGAGGAGATCTTTAAGATCTTGAGGGCCAAACATATCCACACAAGTCCCTACCATCCGGCCGGAAATGGGCTCGTGGAACGTTTTAACGGTACCCTCACCATGATGTTACGTAAGCTGGGTCAGGAGAAACCGGAAGACTGGGACCAATATATATCGGCTGCCTTATTCGCCTACCGAGAGGTACCCCAAGCGTCTACGGGTTTTGCGCCAGCTACACTTTTATTTGGCAGACCTATTAAGGGGCCACTAGAAGCCTTACTTCGGTCCCTGACAGACCAGAAGGCTGACGAGACAGTCGTCTCTGCAAGCAAGTATGTATCTGAGCTTAAGGAAAGGCTAAAGCTAGGATGGGATCTAGCTACTACCAACCTTAAGAAAGCCCGCGCTAAAATTACTAAAAGATACAACAAAGCTGCAAAAGAGAGAGAACTACAACCAGGGGAGAAAGTCCTATTGCTACTTCCAACCGGAAGCAATAAACTTCGCATCGGATGGCAAGGACCGTTTACCGTCCTTAAAAAGATCTCACGTACCAACTACAAGATCTCCATCAAAGGAAAGGAGAAGGTCTTCCACATAAATCTGCTAAAGAAATATTTGGAAAGACCGGTGCCATCCTCCGAGCATCTCCTGGCTGTCGCCATAGCAACGGAAGACGAGGAAGATGATGATGGTTGCATGGAGTATCCACTGCAACCCACAGAATCCTTTAAAGATGTCAAGTTCGGCGACAATCTCTCACCAGAACAACAAACAGAAACTAGGGCTCTACTAAAACAGTACAGTGCAGTCTTAACGGATGTACCTGGTCGAACAAATCTCATTGAATTTGATATGAAATTAACAAACGAGACCCCTGTTCAAACCAGAGTTTACCCCATCCCGTACGCTAAAGCTGATGCACTTCGCGGAGAAATAGACAAGCTGCGTCAGGCAGGAATTATCAGTGAGTCTACATCTCCTTACAGCTCGAGTGTAGTGCTGTTGCAGAAGCCCAATAAGGAAGTTCGGCTGTGCATTGATTACAGGTTGCTAAACGCTGTAACGGAATTCCAGCCCGAACCTCTCCAAACTGTTTCTGAGTTGTTCACCAAGCTCAGCAAAGCAAAGATCTTCTCCAAGATTGACCTCAGCAAAGGTTATTATCAAATACCAGTCAAGGAGGAAATTAAACCTTTGTTAGCTTTCAGCACTAGTGAAGGACATTACACATTTAACGTGATGCCGTTCGGTTTGCATAACGCACCAGGAGTGTTCACCAGGATGATGAGGAAGCTTCTAGAACCTTTGCAAAGTCCCCATATCCATAATTTCATGGATGACATCTTAATTGCATCGGAAACCTATGAAGAACATATTGCTACGGTTGCTATGCTCCTCAGGAGACTACAGGAAACGGGTCTCACAGCCAGACCTAGCAAATGTCTCATCGGGTTTGAACAGTTAGACTTCCTGGGGCACACTATTTCTCACGGATGCAGTTGGCCTATTAAGAAGAACGTGGAGAAAATAGTGGCAGCAAAAAGACCCCGAACGAAGAAAGACGTACGTTCCTTCATATCGCTATGTGCATACTATCAGAAGTACATCCAGAACTTCAACGGACTGACGGCACCTCTGACTGACCTCACAAAGAAAGGTTGTCCTGATAAGGTCATATGGGATCAAAAGTGCGAACACGCGTATAGCACTTTGAAAGGACAGTTGTCTGCATACCCCATTTTGAGGTTGCCTGACCTCAAGAAACCTTTTGTACTGAGAGTCGACGCGTCAGGTCAGGGCATCGGGTCAACACTGCTTCAAGCCGATGACAGTGACCTGAACATGCTATTTCCAGTTGCCTATGGCAGTCGGAAATTAAATAAAGCGGAACGGAACTACAGCGTAGTTGAAAGGGAATGTCTTGCTCTGATTGACGGTATCAGACGCCATCATGAGTTTCTTTATGGTACATCTTTCACGGTGCAAACAGACCACGCTCCGTTAGCATTTCTTGGTGCCAATAAAGAATTTAACGCAAGGATCATGCGTTGGGCGCTTCTTTTAAGCGTTTATTCTTTCAAAGTGGAATATATTCCGGGAAGACAGAATGTCGGGGCTGATTTTCTGAGTAGAAACTGGTCTACAGAGGAAGAAGAGCAAACTGAAGATACCACTCATCCTAAAATCACCAATCAGGTCACCTCCATTGTCAAAAAATGAAACATGAAAAATGGTTTCATGTCTAAAAGTGGGGACGATTGTGACGTACGTCTAGTTTGACAAGTGAATTCTCCCTGATATGATGGATGATTTAAAGGGACTTTTAGCTTTTCATAACATTAGAACCCCTGAACATTTGTTGTAACTTTTCGTTTGCCAGAACGCATTCCACCGGGACTCATTTAGTAGGCGGCACGAGATCAAAGAGACAGACCGAGGGATTTTAGGGGAGACTATCGGCGCTATCAAAGACAGTAGTGGTCCCTGATACGAGACGCAGTTGCTTGCCGCTATTTTCGCGTCTCGGTGTCAATCGAGGAACCGAGCGAACGGGGAAAGCGAAACGGGCAGCAGCGAACGGAGATACGAAGACCAGGGGGCGGTTTCTTCTCTTGATTTGGCGGTCAGATCCCCAAAAGTTCGTGAGATCAAATAAGCTGTCAAGTTTATCATGTCCCACTCAACTTACATTCCATTTTAGCTAAATAGACCACGTAGAACTAGACACGTGATCACTCGCTGGCCAGACCTTTACAGAAGCACTAGCTTTATTGAAATCTTGTTATAGATTTTCCCCTGGATTTTATATATATATTTGCAGTGTTTTCTATTCTGTGCAGAGCGAGTGATCGTAACCTGTGCGATCCCAGCATTAAGAAAGCAATAAAGAAATCAATCTAAGCAAAGCAAAGCATAAACAGTGTGTAGAGTTCCCCTGACGCAGAACTTGTTGAGACTGTGTAAATTTTTAATCTTTGAGGCGATTCTATGTTTGGAATTCCGCTATCTAACTTATAGCAAAGAAAGCACACCCAAAGACAAATTTAACGCACCATCAAACAACTTAAGTCGTAACGGGAAGAAGAACACTGGCCCGAGCTTTGTTAGTTTACTGACACAGAGAGATAATTCATAATTTCCTGAACAGTGATGTGACTAGTTTTCTCACTGGACTTAAACCATACCTCACGGATAAAGTGTACCAGCACGCGTAAGAATTTTATTATCAGCGGCATAGTCAAATAGACCACACCATCCTCACCCCGGTATCAGAGACCGTGCCCTCCCATAGAAACTGTTATTAAGAAAAGAGACACAACTACAGATTCATTTTCCAGCGATTACGGGATCCTTTTATGTGCTGACCGCCTACCCGATAATCTGGGGCTAGAACTTGAACAAACACTCATACATTTAGTTTGAGGTGTAACTGCTGTTGTGTTATTCTATGGAGTGCAAGATTTTTTCACAATCGGTAAGTGAGAGCAAGATGAGTGAAGGCCTTTGCTAGCGCGTGTATGAATGACAGGAAATTAATTCTTTTGTGTGACCATTTTGTTAACTTGCTTACCTGGTAATATATATCTTTTCTGTATACCCTACATTGTTCCTTTAAGTGGGATAGTTGATAATTTGTTAACTCTGTTTAAAACCACCTCCTTTCCATTTGCTTAGTAAAGGGAAGAACAGCTGGGAAGAACAGGTTTTTTTTCTATCACCTATACCTAACTTGGTAACACCTCTTTCAGAGTAATTAACTTCACTGTTAGGTTAACGTACCCGTGTTCCTGATATTATCTATCTCTGGACTGGGTTTGTCTTTGTCTAATAAGCGGGAAGGGCTTAGTCGATACCAATCTTCTTCACCCCTCCCAAATTTGTTATTTGCATTTGTGTACTTATGATAATTTATGTAATATCTGATATTTTTAGTGATTGATGTTTAAAGTGAATAAAATCACATAAACTCATTTGGTTCTGTGTGTTGGATATACCCAAAGCCCAACTTTTCCCCTATTCGTTTAATATAGTTTGTATCAACGTCGTGTGTGTGTTTGAAAACACCAAATCGGTGTGCGCGCAGATGCGAGTCTGGAAAACTGGAAAATAATTGTTTGACAAGGAGAGTGAAAGAGAAGATTGAGAGACACGATTTGTCGTAAATAAGTCTGTCTTTACTCTCCTCCAGCACGCTGTGAAGTAACTATTAAATCTCTACATTTTCTATCACTGAGCTTTCCATCATCATTTTCCACTCTAAACCGGACCCCTATTTCTACGACTCTTTTCTCTCAAAATAAATTTACGACAGTCATAAACACTGAATGACTAAAAGTCCTAGTATGTCCTACTATGATCATCATTAGCGCTGGTGTGACTATCATGAGAGTTCCTAACGTTATTTATTGTAAAGTCCACTTTTGATAATCTGAAGACACTTTAAATAGGGCTACATGCTCAACGAAACAGTGCAACGTACTTCGCCTAATGAAGATGGACAGAAGAAAGCTCAGAGAGACCAGTAGCTATCTTCTCAGATGCGCTGTCAGTGATTACAACGCTGAAAAGTCAAAGCAATGCTGAACTGGATGACCTAAGATTAACACTTCACAGACTATGTCAGCAATATAAAAGAGTCGTGATACAGTGCATCCCTTATCACTGCAACATCCCTAGAAATGAAGAGGCTGACAGATTGGCAAAAGAAGGAGGAAAACTTTCTCAACTTGACACAAATATAACCTACGAGGAGTCCAAGAGTTTTATCAAGCGCAGGTACAGGCACAAGTGGGATGAAGATCATCAAGGCCACACAAAAAATCATCCGTATACCAGCTCAGCAGAAGTGAACAAGTGGTAATCTTCAGACTTCGCACATGTCATAACAGATTGAGATACCATCTATTCAACAAATTAAAGACAGGAACTACTGATGAGTGTGACTGTGGCACAGATAAAATGACTGCCGAACATCTGCTTTAAAGGTGCCCAACATATGAGGAACAGAGAAAACGCATATGGCCATCACCAGTACCATTCCTGGAGAAAATCTACGGAGATATCAACAGCCTCAGGTGACCACTGCTTTCTTTGAACTTATTCAAGTTGACATCTGAGGGTGAACGAAGAAGAAGAAGAAGCAGAAGAAGAAGAAGCAAAAGAAGAAGAAATAGAGTTCCATTATTATTTTGGTGAAAAATCTGTTTAAAATTCTGAATAAGGTCTCTGAGATTTCTCGAGGGAAAATAATCCTAATGCTTTATGGACTTAGCTGTAATCCTCTTTTGTCAGCTCTGGTGCAGGTTGTTAGGTGCTGTCATCCAGCAATGATATGACGTTACACGTGCGAGCGTTGATCTATGCCCCTTTAGGCTTAGGAGTTGACGAGATCTCTGGCTTTAGGTTCTGCTGATCGGTCAAAAGACTGACTGTCTGTTACCGTCAGGCGCCGGACATTGAATTCTACAACCGCGAATGTTGTCCGCTCCGAAACCTAAAAGTCTGAAGACACAAATGTGGCTTCATGAGTTTTCCTGTCATATGAGAACAGCTATCATTCCCATTCAAACCACATACACCAGGCATATCAGAATTATCCTTTTTCATTCAATAAGAGGACTATCATGTCATATAATCTAGAGATTACAGGCAAACTTTCCAAGTTAGTATATAAGATGTTTATACTTCACTTTCATACAGTCACACATCAGGTATATCATTGTTATATAAGATATTTGTACTTCAATTTCATACAGTCACACATCAGGCATATCAATGTTAAATTCACCTGACTTCCTTTCTTGAGATGGGTATTGTGTCACAGAGTCTAGAGTTTACAGGCAATCTTCCCTGATATATATGATAAGCATACTTCACTATCACACAGTCATACATCAGGCTTATTAACATAATGTCCTCTGACTTCATCTCATAGGCTAGACATGATAGGTAAACGTAGACCAATGTAACTTCTGGAGTTAGTTTAGCTAATCTCTGTTCCCAAGAACTGTGTTCTACACGGACAGTCGTCCTTCACACAATGATGTATATCAATAAAATATAATACATTTATATTACACAAACAGATACGTGGGGTCCAACCCGCCAAACGGTCAATTTGCTTTCTTCTATAGCACAACTATATAGTTTTGGGACTGAAACGTGGCAGTAGCACACTCCAGTTTACCAGCTGTAAATGGGCACTAAACTGTGCTCCTGATGGAGGTAAGAAAAGGCAGCGAGGAAGGGAAGTGGTTACCTAACTCGTAAAAGCTGGATATTTCATGGTGAAGCTTCTAACACTTCATTTCCCTATGGCAATCTCTGCCATGGGCCTGCCTTTATCTTGTAATAGATAAAGCAATTAATATTATAAATGTTATCTTCGACTGGCTGTGGGGCTAGTTGTGATACGTTTTTGATACAAGCAGCAGTCACTCACATAGCCGCTGTGAAGATCATATCACGAATTACTTACATTTACACCAATGAATATTCTACATACATATTTTGCGAAGTCTATAGTTATCTGAACAGAGTGAAATCATATTATACCGCTTGGTTAACACCAAAGAGTTAGTAATCTGAACATCTTCACCGTGTAGATGCACTCGGTCCATGGGTTGTGCGTGTAAGTGGCGATCAGGTCTAAGCCTCTCTTTTATGGATCTCTCCTCACATGTTCTAGATCGTTCGATGGGTTTTCACCGTTGCTCACGTCACGAATTGTGAGGGGTGTGTGTTCCGACGCAATCACACGTAAATTCTAACCCCGACATGTGAGCTATTAGTAATGCAATCTTGACCTGCGTCTCGCGTGAGAATGCTTCCCGCGCGGTAATTATTGGTTACTCCGCAGGCACACACGTGCTGGCCGGATACAATGCAATTTGACACCGGGACGTTTTCCATCAGGTCCATCAAATAGGATACAATAAAGTGCTGGAGGTTTCTAGACTTTAAGACGCCTTTATACTCTTAACATGGGTATATCGTACGACCATGTGTTATAACCTGGATTAATGCATTTGCGATTTTTGCTCAGTGACCATTTGTAAGCGCCGTGATGTCTGAGAAAGAGAAACACCGACTACAGCGCCGAAAAGACCGTAGTGTAACTTGAAAGTTACTGAGAATAAAAAAGAGAGGATGAGGGGAAGGGAGACAAAGATGGAGAGAAGAATAGACCGTGTTACGGCAACGACCAAGTAGAGAAGAAATAAAGAAAGCCATAAAGCTTCTGAAAGATGGAAAAGCAACTGGTCCAGATGGCATTTCAGCAGAGGCCATAAATACAGATATTGATACCTCTACAGAGATATTATACAAACTACTTTGCAAAGTCTGGGAGAGAGAAGAATTACCAGGAGAATGGAAGGAAGGTTATCTGGTTAAGTTGCCTAAGAAGGGAAATTTATAAGAGGGCACAAAGTATAGAGGAATAATATTACTTTCAGTGCCAGGAAAAGTATTAAACAGAATCATCCTTGAGAGATAAGCAACTGAGAGTTGAACAGGCAGGTTTTCGAGAAAAAAGAACAGATAGCCACACTGAAAATAATAATTGAACGCAATCTGAAATGGAATTCACCGCTATTCATCGGATTTCTGGATACTAAAATGCATTTGACAGTGTAGACAGAGAATCATTTTGGAAATTGATGAGGCATTATGGAGTTTCCATGAAGATCATTAACTTGATAAAGAAGACATATGAAGACATGACATTTCTTTTCTTACTAACAATAGACTGGGTTATGAAAACATCGACGACACACAACAGAAATGGAATCCAGTGAAATCTGACTAAACAGTTAGATGATCTAGATTTTGTTGATGACTTTCCTCTTCTGTCCCATAACCGTAATCAGATGCAAGACAAAATGAAAACACTCGATGAGATCTCACAGCAATTGGGTCTCAAAATACACAGGGAAAAGACAGAAAAAATGAGAATAAATGTGATAAATGATAAAAGGGTTGAACTTGAAGAAACGCCACTACAACATGTAGAATCGTACACATATCGTGGCTGCAAAATTGACAAAGATGTAGTAGAGTAAACAAAATGGAAGAAGAGAATCGTAGAATCATGGATGTGGTTCCTTTAACAGCAGAGCCCAGCAAGGTGAGTTTATCTGTTAAGGCTATTTCCAGTTATATAGTACAGAATTGGAGCTTTATGCTAACACCTGTTTCATCGTTGTGTGAGCAGTATAAGCGGAGAAAAAGTAGTTTGAAGGCCGTAAAACTTGAGTCATTTGCAGAGTTTCACTGTTTCGTCTGCCTTCGTAAGAGATAAAAAGGTCAGAAGTCTGAGAGAGTTTTACGATAGATCCAATTTGTCTGAGTTAAACTAGCTTTAAGAGAAAAAAAAATCGGATGGATATTAACGGAGTAAGGCCTTTTGGAAGTTTAAGAACAAGCGCAGTTTGTCAAGGAACGACAGATTCTAGAAGGGAAGGAATGAACGATGAATAAAACGTAACAGCCAATCTCATCGTTGATCAATACTTGTTGGTTGTTGGTTTGAAAGAATAAAAGGGGAGACGAGTCTTTGGAAAATTACTCGCCGCCATAATTAAATCAAACACAGTAGTCAGAGTGTCACCACCCCAGCGTCTTTGCTATCCAACGGTGTGTGCAGCCTATCAAAGTTTTATAAGCCCTGTGTGTATTCTGGATTGAGGGTAAGAGTGATCTAAGTATAAATATGTATATATTATTATTTGTGTGCATATGGGAATGGTTGTGTGTGTAGATTCATCTGGAACAAGTAATGAAAGGAAACCGCCATTTTGTGCTTTGTAATCCTTTTTGAATTAAATCAGAAGAATGTTTGGAAAAGGTAGAACAGTTTTCAGAATGCCAAGTAAGACTTTTCTGATTACTGGATAGGACAGGACTAGCAAGAACATTGAACGAATAGGAGGAAGTGATTTGTTATTAAATTTGAATTTATATTTAACCATTATACCAAAGCTTATATTTTTTCAGTGTAGTCAATCATGGACAGAGATGAAAATTTGAGTTTAAGGAATGTTGTTAAATTTTTCAGGATAAATTTACTGAGTATATGTCTCTGACTTGATCCCTCTATCCTGGATTAAAAATTTCTTTCTGAAATCTCACTTTCCTGTTATCTGTGGTAAGGAAAGATAGTATGGCAGTATACCAGCATAGGAGATAGTGTATTTCAGGTCCTAGTGTATAACATCATACTACCCTGCCTGCAAAAAGGAAGACTGTTGCATTACCCGTTTCAGCATAAGCTACATTAATGCACCTAGAGTTTTCACTCCCTCGAGGTAGAAGCATAATTATCCTCCTATCTACAACTCTGCCAGAGTAATCTTGTGCGAAGGTAGATACTTTTGAAGACCCACATTAGATACTCTAGGTTTTGGCCAATGTTGGACTACTACTGCTGAGCAAGGGGTGAGATATAACGGAAATATAGCCTACTGTATCCGACCCTTTCGCGACCTCAGCGTTGTTCTATAAGTCGCTAGCAAGCCATGCATTGACAGCCTGCCTTACTCATATTTAATCCACGCCTCTTTTCTTTAAGATGTAAACAAACCGAGTATATACCCACTTTCGCAACCTGCCAGTCTAACAGGGGGCGAACTCTGATTTCTTTACTTAAGTTTCTCACGCGAGCTCATCTGACAATCATAGGACATCGGACAGACTGCACGTGAGAAACACGTGGAAGAGTTAACGACCCTTTGATGTTTATACACTCAGGGGAGATAACCCTTAGTTGTTCGTACTTAGTGGGAGATTAGCATTTTATATCGAGACGCGAGCGATTTCGAAAGAAACCCCGTTAGCATGACGTGGGCCTTCTGATGTTGGCCAAGTAGCGTTCGACGAGAGGAACGGTGGCCGGTTAGAGATCTTTCATCTGGACCACAGTTTCTGAATTAGAAAGTTCGCACGTTAATGCAAAATTAACACCATTAGGGATCTGAGAGCAAATGAATGTATATAAACAGTGGTTCCTTAAACGCACTGATCAGTTGTCTCTCAGAAGTTTGGAGAATCTAAACACGTTATTCTAGAACCATAGTGGGAGTGTGTTATTGGCATTTCGTGGGGGTTGTTTCATTTCTGATCTGTGGTGATAGGATTACCATTATAATTCACTGTAATTTTTCTAGCGTCAAAACTAGTGAAATGTGATTTAATGTGTTAAGTTTACCATTATAATTCACTGTGATTTTTCTAACGTTAAAACTAGTGAAATAAATAACGCGTGGCTATTTTTTCTTTGCCGTAGGTGCAGGTAAAATGTAATTTCCATCACCCGCTTTATCACACAGAAGATACGGTTTAGCTGACTAAATTAAAGTGTTAAGTGCGACTATAGTGACTGAATTGGAGTCAGGTGTATTTCATTTTGTGTTTTATAGTAAGTGACTATTGTTTATACCTTATGACTAAACTATCAGGCGCCGACAATAAATTAACTATTAGCGACAGACGATAATTGTAAATGCGCGTAGGGGTAATTAAACAATAGTTGACACGGTGAGCTGATCGTTATCGCGCAGATGGGGCGGGAAGGTGCATGCCTGGTCCGAACCTGAAAGCGCAGCGCGGGCAAAAAGCTGACCGTATACCTGTAAATAAAGTCACCGTGTGCCTTTTAACTTTAAGCAGGACTGCCGGATCGGGACCGAGATCGTCCTGTCCCCGTCCGTGCACGTATAGAATAGTTGCATTTCTTTTTCATAATGTCTTGTTTATTTCTCGCAGACCTGACAAAGCGGCCAGCGATGTTTTTCTTTATTATAGTCTCCAGGTACTGAAAGGATTTATGTTGTCGTCTTCGTGGCTTACTAGTCCCCAAGTCAGTTGTGAACTGGACTGGCTAAAAGACACATAAACATTTTAAAGTTAACTGGACTATCAATTCCCAGATATTTCTTCCAATTTTATTAGCCCACGGGAGTGGTATATAATAAAGAATATCAATATCTAAACTTTTGACAGACGCAACACCGGATTTATTCAGAAAGTTGCGTTGTTTCAAAATCTGCACTCACCACAGAGACAGCCGATAGGATTTACCAATCAATCAATCATCATCATCAATTAACAATAATTAACAGTTTAGCAATCATATGTTTTCCTACTGTTTACTGTGAACACCCGATCTCAGAGAGTCTCGGCTTTAACGATTCAAAGTGACATTATTTATCCAGGAATCACCCACCAAATTAGGCGTTCCCATTATAATATTTAATTACGGCAAGGATGGACTGGGGCTCAATTCGAAAGATAGATACCCTGAACTTTAAATACATATTCACGGATTATACACCCAACAGATGTTGTAAAGTCACCAAGAAATAAGGTAAGAAGCGAGATTGTGTGGCCACGTATGACAGAGGAGGAGAGAGAGTGAAATATTTTCTTTAGTACAGGAAGCATTGTAACATCTGCACTCTGTTTGACTATTGTTTAATTTCTTTGGATAACGTTTAGGGGGAACTGCATTCTTTCTTTACTCCATTTACTGTAACCTAGTGCTAAACTTTTAACATTTGGAGTTATTAACTTGTTGGGTTCTTATCTTCTCAACGAGGGGAAGG
Organism: Oreohelix idahoensis; assembly: GCA_024509875.1. Classification (NCBI taxonomy): domain Eukaryota; kingdom Metazoa; phylum Mollusca; class Gastropoda; order Stylommatophora; family Oreohelicidae; genus Oreohelix; species Oreohelix idahoensis. The sequence goes on along the minus strand of JAMPIV010004136.1, from coordinate 877,287 downwards.
CACAGGTATTCTGTTAATTTTCTATATATGTAATTCTGATGTATTTGATCTTTCTCTTCTAGATATTTGATGTTGTAAAGTTTAATGATCAATCAATCAATCAATATCTTTTAGCTCCCCAAGGAGCATAGGCCTTCAACAAACACAAGCCAAGTCTTCTTATCACGTGCCATCCGCTCAAGTTCTTTCCATATTTTCCTCATCATTTTCACCTCTGTTTCCAGTTCTCTTCTCCATGTGTTTTTTTGGTCTACCTCTGCCTCTCTTTCCCTGTGGATTCCAGAACAAAGACTGCCTTGTAATGCTATCAACAGGTTTCCTCAGTGTGTGTTCTATCCATCGCCAGCGTCTTCTTCTCAACTCTTGTTCCACTGGCACTTGTCTGGTTCTTGTCATCAATTCCAAATTTGTGACTTTATCATACCATTTCAGTCCTTCTATGAAGTCTTTATAAAAGTCTGTAGCTTTTTGGTTGTTGTTTTTGTTGTTCTCCATTTCTCAGACCCATACAATAGGAAAGACTTCACATTTGAGTTGAAGATTCTTATTTTCGTGTTGGACTTGATTTCTCTTGTTCTCCATATATTTCCCAATGCAATGAAAGCTCCTCTTGCTTTTTGTATTCTTATTTTGATATCACTGTCTGTCCCTCCAACTTTGTCTATATTACTTCCAAGATATATGTAAGATTCTACATCTTTTTGTGGTTTTTCTTCAAGTTCAACCTTGTTATCATTTCTTGCATTTATTCTCATAATCTTTGTCTTTTCCCTGTGTATTTTTATTCCCACTTGTTGTGACCTCTCATCGAGAATTTTCATTTTCTCTTGCATCTGATTATGGTTATGGGACAGAAGAGCCAAGTCATCTGCAAAATCCAGATCATGAAGCTGTTTAGCTAGATTCCACTGGATTCCATTTATGTTGTGTGATGTTGATGTTTTCATAACCCAATCTATTGCTAGTAAGAAAAGAAATGGAGACAAGAGGCATCCCTGTCTGACTCCCGTTCTAATCCTAAACGGTTGTGTAAGCTGTCCTTCATGAAGAACTCTACATGTCATATCTTCATAAGTCTTCTTTATTAAGTTAATGGTCTTCATGGGAACTCCATAATGCCTCATCAATTTCCGAAGCAATTCTCTGTCTACACTGTCAAATGCCTTTTCGTAGTCCACGAATCCGATGTATAGCGGTGAATTCCATTCTAGACTTTGTTCAGCTATTATTCTCAATGTGGCTATCTGGTCTGTACAGGATCTATTTTGTCAAAAACCTGCTTGTTCATCTCTCAGTTGCTTGTATATGGACTGTTTTAATCTCTCCAGGATGATTCTGTTTAATACTTTTCCTGGCACTGATAGTAACATTATTCCTCTATAATTTGTGCACTCTAGTAAGTTTCTTATCTTAGGCAACTTGACCAAATAACCTTCCCTCCATTCTGCTGGTATTTCCTCTCTCTCCCAGACTTTGCCAAGTAGTTTGTATAATATCTCTGTAGAGGTATCAATATCTGTTTTGATGGCCTCTGTTGGAATGCAATCTGGACCAGCTGCTTTTCCATCTTTCAGAAGCTTTATGGCTTTCTTTATTTCTTCTCTACTTGGTCGTTCACAGCTGATTTGTTGCTCCTCTTCTGCTGGCTGGATGTCTGGGGGATTAATTGGAGATGGTCTATTGTGAAGTTCTATAAAATGTTCTGTCCATCTCTTCATTTGTTCTTGTATATTACTAAGCAATTTTCCATTCTTATCTTTTATTAGTTCATTTGCTTGCTTATATTTCCCTGTTAGCTTCTTTGTGGAAAGTTTAATGATAATAAACAACAAAAGAACTAAACTTTGTGTGTTGGTCAGACCCATACCCATTTACCCGTAGTTTTTCATGTTTGTATGTCTTGTTGTCACATAGCTGTGTGGGTGTGTGTGTTTAGTGTAACTTATATTTCATTTAGGGAGAGAAAGGTTGTCTTATACTAAAATATAGTCACATAGATAGTCTGGACAAGAGAAACTACTCATTCCAGAGACAGATCTACCTCTTAAACTATTCACTCGTGAAAATCTATTTTCTTACATTTTTTTCTTCTCACGTATTATTACCTTCTCCTATACTCAGGCGGGACCATAAATCACCCTAAAACCTATCTAAACGCGACACAAGGGGAGGCAACCCGTGATATTAAACAAGCTAACAAGTAACAGACAAACTGGCGGGTACAAGTACAGCACTTATCGTCTGTTGTGAATCAATGGTCACTTGTTCTGAGACAAGCTAAGACAAATCAGCTTTATAATCAGTCACATTAGGCTCATGTCACATTTACGTCAATGAATTCATATAATTTAATCTCTAAAAGTCAACAATTAAAATAAATAAACTGGTTATCTGTCTTTGCTTCTCGTTACAACCATTTTTATTATTTTTGTACTTACATCATCATATTTATTCTGCCTTTTTTCTTTCGTAAATAAAAATGGTTCACATTAGTTCATCACTATCATGTGTTCAGCAAATGGTGAAATTTACACACAATAAAACCTTTAGTTATTTAAAACGTTATTGTGATTCACTTCTCGTTTGTGAACAAACATATTCGTTGTATAGAAGGTCTTCGATTTACGTCGCCCCGATATACATCGTTTCGCATACACGTCGTTGATTAACTAGGGGCGGTTAACTTGATATACATCGTATATATTCGTAAAAATATCTATGCTCGCCAAATTTTGCAGACCCACTCCTTTGCCTAACCTGTAGTTCTACTGTGGCGGAATTCCCCAGAAAGACACATAAATAAAACTCTAATCAATATTAAATGCATACTAGTATAGGCCCTAACGAGCTTCTGAACAACAAAACAATCTGAAAAAATAACTAAAATGTAAAAATGTAATCGAGAAGAATAATACAGTACAGTGCATAGATTATACACAATCAAGAGAAATATTACAGACACAAATAAGCGCCTTGACACAAGCAATAATATGTGTGTTTGAATGGGCTGTGCTACGGAGAAGAGTAGTAAACACGTTATAGAAAGAAATGGTGGACGATTCGCACAATAAATACTGTCTAATGAGATTTCCTTTTTGACGTGCACAATATATATTTCTCATGTTACTTACTTACTTACTTACTTAGTCGTTCCCCTTCTACCGTGAGGTGTAGAGGTTTGGAAGAGAGAGCGCCAGACTATTCTATCAGCTGTCTTCTTCCTGGCCTGGTTCCATTCTAGTCCTCGGTCCTTCAAAGATTGTCTAATGTTGTCCTCCCAGCGGACTCTGGGTCATCCTGGAGGTCTGGATCCCTGGCTCTTTAATTCCCATGCTTGTCGTGGTAGCCGATCTTCTCCCATTCTGCAGACATGGCCAAACCATCTTAGTTGGGACTGTTCTATTTGGGTCTGCAGCGGGTGGGATTTTAGGCCTTTACGTATCGTCTGGTTGCGGACCATGTCTCTTCTTGTTACTTCAACCATCTTCCTCAGATACCTCATTTCTGAGGTTTGGATCTGGCTTTTGTGGGTTGTAGTCATTGCCCATGATTCGCATCCATATGCCAAGACTGGGACATAGGTGGAGCGGTATACAGCCATCTTCGTTTTCTTACCAACCTCTTTCTTGCTGAGGAATCCTCGATTTATGGCCTGAAAAAATAAATCTCCCTGCCGCTGCTTTTCGAGTGGCCAACTCTTCTTTGATGCCTCCCTTTCGGTCTATAATAGCTCCGAGATATTTAAAGTGGTCGACCTGCTCCAGGACCTGTTCTCCCAACTTAATCTGATGTTGTCTTTCTTCTCGTGATATCACCATGGATTTTGTTTTAGAGCTGCTTATGACCATCCCTCTCTTCTCCAGCTCTTCCTTCCAGACTTGCAGGTTGGATTGGAGATGTGTCTCTGATTTAGCAATCAGGACAACATCATCAGCAAATGCTAGCTCTGAAATACAGACCTGTCTCATCTTCCAGTACCCCACTGAATACTTTCTTGTTCTCTCCTTACATGCCTTGATGACATCGTCCATGAGGAGTATGAAAAGACAAGGTGACAGGATATCGCCTTGTCTTACACCAGTGGTGGTCCTGAACTCTTCTGACTTATGGTTTGCTGTCCTCACATAATTTCTGCAAGACTTGTAGAAGCTCTGTATAGCATGAATCAGAGGTGCTGGAATGTTCTTCCTTGCCAAACAGTCCCAAAGTTTGCTCCAGGGGACCCTTCAAACACCTTTTCCAGATCTATGAAACAAAGATGGATCTCACTCTTGTACTCAAGGGCCTTTTCACTCAGCTGCCTGAGTGTGAAGATTAGGTCTTGAGTACTTCGGTTTGCTCGGAATCCGCACTGGGCTTCATCCAATTGTGGCTCAGCTAGGCATCGGAGTCTCTGCTCTAGGATTCTAGAGTAGATTTTACCAGGGACACTGAGAAGGGATATGCCTCTGTGGTTTCCACATTGTCGATTGTCACCCTTTTTGAAAATCGGTGTTATGATGGCAATCTCCCAATCCTTTGGTATGGCCTTGTTGCACCACGCTGCCTGTAGGACCCTTAGGAGTAATAGGTCGCCTGATGCTCCCATGTACTTAACCATTTCTGGTGTTATACCATCATGCCCTGCTGCTTTGCCCATTTTGATTTTCTCCAGTGCTGCCTTCAGTTCTTCGATCTTTATGTCATCTTTACCACCATTGGTATTTCTTATGTTACATGTGCAAAATGCATCGTAAAAATGTTAATGCTTTTGCCATTGCAGCAACGAAAACACTGCTGATGGTATATAGACGGTTTCACTAATTGTCTTAGTCATTGTTACCAGAAAATTGCAAATACAGAATCAACATATTTTCTTAAATGCCTTGTTGCAGTGCATGTGCACAACATATCACCAACCTCAAAAGTATACTGCTCAGTAAACACACGAAGTATGAAAATATGTGCTGCTGTAAAGCCAAATTGCCTTTAGCATGAAATATAAAATAGTGTTCTAATTATTAAGAAAAAATCCGACCTAACTTTTCACCTCCATCTTTAGTTTCTACCATGAAATATTGACAGGAACCAGCTTTGTTTTTTTACATTAGACTTTATTACTAGAGACCTTATAAAGTGCATTTAGCGTTGTCCTCTGCAACATTGACTGCATATTAATGCATCAATGAACGTGTCAATTAACTCGAGACTGTCACATAATTATAATATTGGTACCACTTGACTTGAACAGTTAAAACACTGAAGAGTTAAAACTGAAGCAGTTAACACAAAATACAGTCTCTGCGCTGTTAAAATGACGGATGTTTGTCCTGGTGGTAAAAAAAAGTATGACTTGACAATGACCTCACATATAAATTGCACAAAAGGTATCTCAAAGAGTCATTCAACCAGTGGCGGCTTTCTTTAATGAGCTGTAGAGCTGCAGCACTCCCAAAGAAAAGGACTGTGTAACGTTATCCAAGATGAAAAATATGTAATCCAAACGAATAATATAGGTACATCCAAATAGAATAATATTTGTATATCCACAAGAAATATATTTTGATTTGTCTACTCAAAAACTTGTCTTGGTATCCTCAAAGACTAAGTTCTCCTAACGTTATCTGTAAAAATCCTCTAGTCTAAAATCATGGTTTCATTAGAATCATAAATCCTGAAATCGCTACCTATCGCCCACAACTCTTCTATTTATACTATTTCTTCTTTTTTCCCGCCTTTTTTCACACGACCCGTCCTTTTTTTCACACGACACAATAGTTAACATTTGCACTCCTCTCCTCAGCTTTTCGACCTTTTTTTGCACACAACATTCTGTTATTTCGACTCTGTTTTCACATGTGTGATCTTTTCCAACTTAACAATAGGATAAAAAAAAAACCAGATCACACAAACATTCATTTCCCACTTTCGCGCTTATAAAACCCATTCATTATTATCTGGGACTGACCTACGTTTGCCCTGTCAGAGCAGTAACTGCCAACTGAACTCTGAATGAACGCTGCGTTTTGTGTAAAAACGTCTTATTTGCTTTTAAGGTCTGTCACTCTTACGTGTAGCATCTTCTAGCACATATAAATGCTTAGCGTGAAAGTAGGAAGGACAATGCTAGCGTGAAAGGCCAAGCGGTCACAACTGCATACTGCTGTCTCTACTACATTATAATACATAATACGGACAGACCAAAAAATTGAGGTTACACCGGAGGGGTTAAATAAAAAAAAACAATTATCTAACACCGTATGTGCTGCAAACGATTTCAGCTCAAGTGACCTTGACCTCTTATAAGCGAATGCTTGTCATACACACAGCTAGAGACGAACTACGATTGGTTTGAATTTTTTATCATGAGCTGCAAAGGATCGCAGCTCGTGTAAATTATCTCTAATTAAAGGGAAGTTACAATGAAAATTTTAAACACGAGAAATAGTGCATACAAGTCTGTGTAACCGGTTTGAGACTCGGGAAGCTGCTACGACTGCCAATGATTACTCCTAGTTGCTGTAAACTTTTAAAATAACTTTTCAGAACTTCTTGACAGATTTTAGATGACATAGGACACTAATCATTTGTGTCTGGGTTGATATTTCACATGGTGGTCACAATTTGTGAGTATTATGTATAGTATTTGAAATGAATGAACAGTGCAGCACCCCCAATGACAACCCCCTGGAACCGCCACTGCATTCAACATCCTTTTTTCAACAGAAACCTATCGTCCATTTAAGACTGAGCGAGGGATAACTGGCTCAGCATCTCCCCTCATTGATAAGCAAGGACATTATCAAAGGATAAGTCCTGCTTATCGAGTGAGCTATAACCGGTACCCAGCTACCACAAGGACGCACAGAATGCCCACCTCTGTGCAGAGGATGCCAACTTAACTACGCACCCTACCTAACTCCTCGCCCCCAGCTTTCGTCTGTTGTCATTATATATTTGGAGGAACCAGGTCTGCCCCCAGGCGTGCAAAGTTCCCGGTCAGGGGAAGCTTTAGCTGGACCTTGGACCTCAAAGAGGCGTCAAAGTCATGACAAGACTAGGCCATTTTTATTTTTTGAGAATTAATTTTTTTTAAAGGATTAATTTTCTTTTGAGGATTAATTTTTTTTCTTTACTAAGAATTATGAGACTAATTAATCCAACGGTCAACTAAACATTCACACAATAAGGGAAGATAACTATAATATAACCTGGAATTCTAAAATGGTAAAAGGATTGTCATGGTCTCTAAGGACACTATCAACAAACTCATCTTTAAAAATATATTCAGTTTTAAAAGAAATGGAAAATATTATATTATTTAAAATATTATTTTTTAAAATAATAGTTACATATTTAAAACAAACTTCCACAAAAGGGAAAGCTTCTGCCACGCTAGAGTATGGAACACATCTCTGACGGTATTGCCTCCCCAGCTTTGCAGTAGTGGTCCAACAGTGACCACAACTCAAGAGTATCTATTATAGGCTTCAATGGAGTCTACACAGGATTACTCTTGGCAGAAATGTAGATAGAAGAGTAGTAAAGCTTCTATCACATGGGAGTCTTCACAAGATATTCAGATAGGCGAAAACAATACCGGCTGCTGTTGAGCACGTTAATTATGTAATCTGACGACACTTTTTATGAAGAATTTAGCAATGGTTTATTCTAGCTCGTTAAGCCCCCACAGATAAGTAATCAGTGGAATTATTATAATTATATATATATATATATATATATATATATATATATATATATATATATATATCTGTTTAAAGTGTGTGTTTAGTAACTTTGACTGAGACAAACATGTAGTACATTTAAAAGGATTGAATCAAAGTTAAATTTGTAACAATACAAATAACAAAATTTAATAATCACTTTAAGTTTTAACAGTTGGAAAATAATTTGAATATTCATGAAAAGGATTTCATCACTTGAATGGGATTTAACTGAATAAAGGAGGTCACTTTTGGCAGCGGATATTTACACTTAGCTGCCAATGGTAGTTTCCTCTCCCGCTGGGTTAGTTCCTTTCACTCTGATCGCTCGTCTCTGGTCAAAGTTCAGGCGCCGCACGTTTCCAGAACATCAAGGAGTAACGGCCAAGTTGGTTCTGCGTCTGTCTATAACACCCTCTTATGATGGCGTCTCGCAAAACGTCAGTCCACTTCTACCTTCACTTGGTCCCAGATATAGTACTTTCTGCTGGTACCACCAATAACTGGTAATCGGAATAGAAACAAAACGCTTTTCTGAGTATGGCGTTTTCCGACACAGTTATGTGCCCCCCCCCCCCCCTTCTTTTCTACCATCCCATGTCAGAATTTACCCTCGATGAGAATTAAATTTAATCCCTCGGGATAAAACTTCCTTTACATTTAAACTGAATAGCTTTAGCTTTACATTACATTTAAATGAAAAGGTTAAACGTACAGATATAATATGTTTTACATTTACATCTCCACTGTTTGAAAAGTGTTTACAATATAAATTCATTTATGTTTCATTTATATTTACACTTATGGAAAAGTTTGAAACTTCTGTTAATTTGAAATGAAAATTTTCACATAGACATTAACACTGGTTTAAAGCTTGAAAACTTACATTAATTTTAAAATGACTATGTTTATAAGGACATTTACACTCCTTTGAAAATGTAAGTATTATTTTTAGAATATACATAATTTCTTTCATCTTTCCCTCCCTGCTCCATAGGGAACCTGGAACCACTTTATGCTTTTAGTTCTCTTTACGAAATTATCAATAAAGCAATCACCAGCCCGTGCAGTGATGGTTCATGAATCATCACTCTATACGCTGAGGTTGCCAGCCTCAAATGACTTTGACATCCAATAGCGAGTTTCACATATTAAACTTCACATGGTAATATATAGATATGTGTTAATTCACATGTTAGTAATAAAACAGAATGAAAATGCACTACTTACGCCAATGTTGGCTACAGATGTTTTTTCCTCAGAGGAATAAAAGAGACGAATTGTTCTCTTACACGCGTCTGGGATGTCTTTAATTTTGACCGTAGATTCCCCCTCTAACTCCGTGATTCTTCAGTTTCCTAGTCCCGGGGTTCCTTATTAAAATTTAGAGAGTTTCTGTGTTTTATAACACAGATTAGTAGATGTTTTTGCTCGATCGATATGAGTGCAGCGGTAAACATTCTTTTTCACTGACATTTAGTCTCAACTCTATATAGGACGAAGCATTCAAGAAGTAGAAACATATAGCCGCTATAAATTCAGAGAAGTTCAGCTAGGATCAACATTACACTGTGTAAAAAACAATACCAAAGAACACCTTTTTAGCAATGGAAAACAATATAAAATTAAACATGCAGAGATACTAGGTTATGGATGGCTCACGAAAACAAAATAACAACAACCAGTGTTGAAATCAGTCAAGTTTGTCATAAATGTTAGTCAACTTTACACAGAGTAAATAGTTGGTTGGTTGGTTGTCCATCACGGGTGATGAAGACCACTCTGTTCATCCAATTATTTAAGAATATGTTAGGTTAGTCTATAGGTACGAAGGTGACTGAAGAGCCCGATGCGGGCCTGGAAAGATCTTGGACAGTGTGGGCAGGGAATGTTTGCTTCATGTGAAGGTTTTATTTCACGGTCCTTTCTAGCTTGTCTCCGCTGTTCCGCTGCTGCTCTTCTGGATGATTCGCATGCTGCTGCACCTTTACGAAGAGATGTGCGCCAAGCAGTTCGGTCTTGCGCAGCAGCTTCCCATGTGTCTGGGTTTATGTCAAAGGTTTTCAATGACGTCTTTAACGTGTCTTTGAAGCGCTTCTTTTGGCCACCATGGGAGCGTTTACCCTTCTGCATCTCACCATAAAAGAGTATCTTTGGCAGTCGATGGTCTGGCATGCGGACTACATGACCTGCCCAGCGAATTTGTGACTGCATCAGAATAGTATCAATACTAGGGATACCAGCTCTGTCAAGAACGGCGGTATCCGGGATCTTGTCTTGCCATTTGATGTTCATTATCTTCCTGAGACAGACTGTATGGAAGTGGTTTAGCTTCTTTACGTGGCGCCTGTATACAGTCCATGTTTCACATGCATATAGCAGCACTGGAAGCACCGCAGCTCTGTACACCTTCAGCTTTGTCTGTAGACTAATGCCACTTCGATGCCAAACGTTGGTGTATAGTCTGCCAAATGTGCTGCTGGCTTTGGAGATCCTGGTGTTCACCTCATCATCAATGACAATGTTCTGGGATAGTGTGCTACCAAGGTATGTGAATCTGTTCACAACATTCAGTTTCTCACCATTAACCTTGATGACTGGCTCAGTATAAACTGTGCCAGGAGCTGGTTGGTACATGATTTCTGTTTTCTACGTGTTGATGGTAAGCCCAAAGTTGGCGCAGGCTTCGGAGAATCTATCCACACTATGCTGCAGATCAGCCTCTGAGCCAGCATTGAGGGCACAATCATCAGCAAACAGAAGATCTCTGATGGTGTGTGATTTGACCTTGGTTTTTGCTTGAAGCCTCCTAAGGTTAAACAATTTTCCATCAATACGATAACTAATGTCGATTCCTGTGTCCCCGTCTCTAAAAGCATCAGTCAGCATAGCAGAAAACATGATACTGAACAGAGTCGGTGCAAGTACGCACCCTTGTTTAACTCCATTTGAGACGGGGAAAGGCTCTGATAGCTCACCGTTTTCCTGAACTCTAGCCTGCATTCCATCATGCAGTTGCTGCACTATTGTGATAAATTTCTTTGGGCAGCCGTATTTTGCCATGATCTTCCATAGACCCTCTCTACTGACCGTGTCGAACGCCTTTGTCAAGTCGATGAAAGCTGTGTACAGGTCACAGTGCTGTTCTTGGCATTTTTCTTGTAGCTGTCTTGCAGCGAACACCATATCTGTGGTTCCACGTTCTTTCCGGAATCCACACTGACTTTCAGGTAAAAGACCTTTGTCAAGATGAGCCGTAAGGCGATTCAAAAGGATTCTGGCGAATATCTTCCCAGCGATTGATAAAAGAGAGATGCCTCGATGATTGTTGCAGTCTTGGCGATTACCTTTACGTTTATATAGATGTATAATTGAGGCATCTTTGAGATCGTGTGGGATGGTTTCACTCTGCCACATTTGCTGGAAGATCATATGAAGTTTCTCTATCAGAACTGCACCGCCATCTTTATAAACCTCAACAGGAATTGAATCGGAGCCAGGGGCCTTTCCACTAGACAGTTGACGAATCGCTTTTTTAGTTTCCTCCAGAGTTGGTACATCATCTAATGCTTCATTTATAGGAATTTGGGGCAGGCGGATGATGGCTTCGTCGTTAATAGATGATGGCTGGTTCAAGATATTATTAAAATGTTCAGCCCAGCGTTGGAGCATTTTTTCCTTGTCTGTAATTAGTGTTTTTCCATCTGCATTAAGGAGGGGAAATGATCCTGATGATGTTGGACCATAGACCGCTTTGAGTGCAAGGTAAAAGTTTTTCAAGTCATGGCTGTCAGCAAAGCCTTGGAGCTCATCTGCTTTATTACTCAGCCATGAATCCCGCATCTGGCGTAGTTTATGTTGGACGATTCTACGCATGTTGTTGAAAGCGTCTTTCTTGGATGTAGATTTTGGATCATTTAAATATGCTTTATGGAGATGGTGTTTCTCAGCCAACATCTGCTTTATATCATCTGAGTTCTCATCAAACCAGTCATTTTGTTTCTTGATGGAAGGACCCAGGACCTCTGTAGCAGTGTTGTAGATCTGCTCACTTAGGGCTGCCCAATTTGTTTCCACACTTTGGCCGTCTAGCGAGATAGATTTGAGACGGTCTTCTAAAGTGTCAGTAAATGACTGTTTGATTTTTGTCTTCTTTAGTTTGGTGACATCCAGCCTCTTTTGAGTTTTCTTCCCCTGAGGGCGCCTGGCTGGTTGGATACGAATTTTAAGTTTAGATACAATGAGGCGATGATCAGTCCAGCATTCGGCACCACACATGGACTTGGTCACCCGGACATCTTGCCTGTCCTTCTTCCTAACAATTACATAGTCAATTAGGTGCCAATGCTGTGAGCGAGGGTGCATCCAGGAGGTCCTGTTGCGGGTAGGAAGTCGAAAAATGGTGTTGGTGACAAGGAGGTCCTGTTCTGCGCAAGTCTGGAGGAGACGAAGTCCATTACTGTTACAGCGACCCACGCCGTACCTACCAATAGTGCCATTCCAGGAGATGTTATCTGAGCCTACTCTTGCATTAAAGTCACCAAGAATGATGAGCTTATCTGCTTTAGGAACTGATGCAATGACTGCATGTAGTTCTTCGTCAAACTTATCCTTGACATCATCCTGGTTTGTCATAGTTGGTGCATACGCGCTAATGATGGTGGCATGTTTTCTTCCATAGAACAGAGGGATCTTGACCGTCATGAGTCGGTCATTTATTCCCTTTGGGGGCCCCGCTAACTTGCTGACAATTGCTGTTTTGATTGCAAATCCAACCCCTGCTTCTCGTCTTTCTTCAGTTCCTCTTCCGCTGCAAAAGAATGTATAACCTGCACCCTTTTCGCAAAGTTGGCCCTCGCCTGCAAGTCGAGTTTCACTCAGTGCTGCTATGTCAATGTTGTACCTGGCCAGTTCTCTCCCAATCAAGGCAGTTCGTCTCTCAGGTCTGTTTGCGTTAAAGTCTTTGTCAAGTAAAGTGCGCACATTCCATGCGCCTAGAATGAGGGGGAAAAATCTGTCCTTTCTTTTTCTTATATGTCGACCGCCGAAGTAGGGTACCCACCAACCGCGGTAAGCTGGTTAGGTAATGGTGAAGCAGGCAATGTTTAGGGCACCTTTTCTAGCCCCTTCCTCATGCCATGGAGGTGAGCAGTGCTTTCCTAAAGAGGGCTGCTCAGACACTCAGGGGGCTGCCGAATCCCACTGCTGCTCCGATCAGTGGAAGACGACCATATGGCCTGAGCCGCCTGTGTGTAGGTCTGCGACTACGACGGCCAGCGTACCCACGCCTGCCGCTTCGCCGCTCGCCCATCGCCACAGGACTTGTTGTGAGTGGATGGATGAATGGATGAATAGATGAAAGAGTGACTTGCGCGGTGATTTGGATTAAAGTGAGGAAGAGTTGCGCGATTCGTCGACCTCACTCTCTCGCCTGGGTCCATCTCAATCCAGTGGCAAGACAAGTCAAGACGACTGGAGATGAAGTCAGGTGCAGTGGATGACCAGGGCTTTCTACGTGCCTCGCCGTGCTCCTTACGCTCCACAGCGCGTTGCTGGTAATCGCCGTCATGCCCGTTGAACCAACAGGTGGTTTCTTCCGCGCAGTCTATCGAATCCAGTCTTCGCATGCATGGGTAGGCAGACCCTAACTCACCGAAGGTTTATAACCATTCGGCTACCCTCACCTAGTTTAGCCGGCCTGTCAAAGCCGTTGTCCAGGGGTGGCCGCTGTCGCATGCTGACAGCTACGAGGAGCCACAGGTGAGAGCTGGATGCCAGGTTTGGGCCAAAGGTAGCTGAGCTGCCCTAAAAAGGGCATGACAGCTCCTTCACCAGAGGTACTACCAATACCTGACTTCCCAACACCCCCACAGAGTAAATAACACACTGAGTGAACGAGGTCACTTTGTAAAGTCTACTAAACAGTTTTTTGGTTTTTTATATGTTTTTATTGCATTTGTTTCAAATTATTTAAAAAAAAAAAAACATTTTACAAAGTAACAATCAAGAAGATACATAATACATTACAATAATATACGCACCTAGCGGCAATTTCAATTACACATTTAAAAATAAAATGAAAGAAATAAAATTAAAATATTATGAACCAGTCTAAATGAAAGTACAGTGGACATTTACGCGCTGACAATATTCACACACTCGAGAAACATTTGTGTGCTGACTTGTCCATTACTGTGATGTGTTCAATGACATCTCAAACGGTGTATATTTTAAAGAACAAAATATACAATTTATATACGAAATTCCTTAAACTCAAGAAAGTATCTCAACAAATGCTCCTTTCATTTTTCCAACAATCCCCAGAGACACGTCATAACTAATCAAGAAATTTTCTTAAATTTATTAATTTAGAAGAGACATAAAACAGACTAATTTTAATTTTCCTTTTTTTAAGGAAATATAGCTACAAATACAAGGAAATAAGAAGGCATGCGTTTGTACAATCCTAAGCACTCATACCTACGCCCTCATATACATAAACGCATGTATACTCATACACATACACGCACATGAACATACACACTTACATGAATCTGCACACATACATATATATATATATATATATATATATATATATATATATATATATATATATATATATTTGCATACACACACATACATACATATTCATTCATGCACATACATACATCTACATGCAGACACACACCCTTTTTTATACATATGTATACACGTGCACTACTTCCACTTTTAGCATAAAATAATGGTGCAGTATGTGCACAAATTTATGGTGTTTGTCTTTTCTGAAAATTACGTTAGCTGGTTTAAATGCTTTGTTTTCTATGTGAATGAATGTTAAAAAAGTTTTGCATTAAAATCCCTTTGCTCATAGATGGCTTTATTTCTACAAACCCATACCAGATGTCTATATTCTGCCAAAAGTGCGTGTACATGTATTTTAATGTGTGGAGTCATCTTTGGAATGATGCTGAGCATAACTGCTTTATACATATCTACTTCTATTGTTGTATGTTTCTGTAATGTCTGTTTCAAAGCGTTCAAAGTTTGTGTCACTGTATCGCAATGAAAGAAAATGCGTTCCTCTGTCTCCGTGACGTTTATTCTATGGATAGGTGTGAAAAAAAATCGAAAAAAGGTGATTCGTCTTACGAGGACAAAAGAATAAGAAAATAGCCAACGTTACGGCCACAAGGCCTTCGTCAGGGAAAGGAAAGCAAGTGAAGGTTAGATAGGACACATAAGAACCTAAAAAAATATAAAAATTAAAACTAGGTACTTCCCTGAAGGCATCAAAGTCCTAACGCTTACAGGCGCGTGCCAGGAAAAGGAAATGACTGCCACCACCGGATGTACACAATACATACTTAGAGACTAAAAATCGAAACTGAGCAATAAACTATCCAAACTTAATAGAAGTGGGGACTGGAAATAGAAGGGAACAGAACGAGTCGAAGATAAATACATAAAAAATAAAATAAAATAAAAAATCTAGACATATTAAAAGCAGTGTATTATATATACATGCGTATAATTAGAGGGCGGCAGAAAATAGAAAAATGGGAAAAGAGTGGAAAGAGTCAAAGTAGAAAAGAAGAGGAAAGGGTGACCTCAGACAAAGGTGTGTAGAGTGTTGAGCCCAGCTGGTTTTAGACACCCCATGCGGTGGATAAGACGGTTCTCAAGATGTTCTCGGCTAGCAGTGTCAGAGGAGCAGGATCTGATCGCCGTGACGTGGATGTCGACGGGACCCTGGTGGTCAGGGCCATTAAAGTGTATGGCAACTGGTGTGGATTTGTGCTGAGAGATGTCATTCAAGTGCTGGCTGAACCTGTCCCCAAGTCGTTTGCCTGTTTGGCCAATATAGGTTTTGCAGCAACGTTTACATATGATCGTATAAATGACGTTGCGCTACTCACATGTGAAACTACTAGTGATGGTGTACGTAGCCTCAGGAAAGGACACCTTGCGGGTTGAGATGACATACTTGCACGTGTTGCATCGTGTCCGATCACAGGGTAATGTGCCAAAGTGAGTGACATTCTTCTTTGGGAGACGGCTGTGAACAAGAAGATCCTTCAAGTTCTCGTCGAGTCTATATGCCACCAAAGGTGCTTCACCGAATACTTCTTGGGTCAGTGATAAGGGTGGATTTAGGCTGAATGATAATGGTGCGCCACAATGCCAGGTACGTTAGCTCCGTATAAGATTGACGACCACTTGCCACCCCTATCGACACCTGGTATTAAAGTGCAAGATGTAGGTGTCTTCTCTGATTTTAGGATGTTGCTGTGTATGTGGTAGTAGAACAGTTCACAGGGTATAACACAGGCAACATGATGTGTAGAGTCATAGAAATGGTAACTTCGTTGTATAATTTTTTTTCCATTTATTGCACGCCACAAAACAGTCAGGATATTTATATCATCAACATAGTTCAACGAGTTCAGCATTCAAAATCATAGAGTTCTAGTTCGTGAAGCTGTATAAATAATATATATATAAATTCTGCAACAGTGTCAGCTGCAGATCATCACTGTTCATAGACAATAATAAATATTCCCTTTCTGATGCTAGCAGATCAGATGTATACAATCAGTCCGTTTACTGTCTGCACGTGAATAGCATACATGGATTACAGGTCAGCTCGACCTTTATAACCTTCCTAAGTCTAACCATCTGACTTGGACGTGATCTCTGATATAACGAATCCTGGAACACAGACAATAGTCTTGTTGGTCTAGAGCGACCCATATATATATAACTAGTTCAGGTATAAAGATACCGGTGACTTAATCCTAGTCAAAGTACCTCTCCATTTTGAATCACACAGGCGAGCAAAAAGGCGACAAAATGACGAACCTCTAGATGATAGCATAAAGTTCGATACAAGAGGAATTACCTTATTTCGGAAAATCAACCATGAACATATGCCTCCAGGCAGGCTTGAATAATACTGGGAAATAGTCTAGTTAGCTAACTAACTCACAAAGACAATGTATTTCCCTCAGAAAATCACAAGACGCAGGTCGCGTCTGCTCGCTACTTAGACCATTTCTAAACTCCCCGAGCTGGCCGGAACAACAAACGAAAACCAGGTCGAGACATGCGCAGAACGACAATCTCTGAGTCGCCGTTCACAATAAGACGATTCTAAGAACATTCGAGATAAAAGTCTTACACAGTCGCGCCTTTTATGGTCATGAAAAGAAGCGTTAAGAAAGGTTTCAGGCATCTACAACAGTTGACTGATACTACCAAATAAGGAGATATGGTCACGCTTCGTTCAAGAAATTATAGACCGAACGTGTCTCTATACAAGAGAAGGCAAACTCCTAAAAAATTGTAGTCTCGATAACTCGGATTATGTCCCTTTGACTGTAAAAAACATAATACACACTTCAGTCAAAAAAAATGATCATACATACGAAAAATGATCATACAAACGAAAAATAATAATGATCCGTGCGTAACATTACCGCACCCTCCCGGGAAAAAAAAAATGAAACATTTTTTTTTAAATCCTGGAGCCGGAAAAAAATCTAGGCTCCTAACGCACGTATGATGCGCGGATATATACCTAACAAATTAGCTCAACGCATGGAGCGACACTGAGATCATATCTCAGATCCTTAGAGAAAAAATTTATCTAAGTATACGCTTATATATTCCAGGAAGGTGCCACCAACACACGCCACAATGATGGCAACATCATAATGAAAATCAAATTATTCTCATACCAATATATGAAATTAAATATATTATTATGATATCATACAATGTGTTGCAAATAGCGGTGTAATTTATTAATATACCGCACTATTTTATTACATTATATAAAGCAACAGTAATTAATAAGTAATACATGTGTTGATCTTCGTTGACATAAAACATTCAATAGAAGAAGATGTGGACATCATCCGCTCCCAATCTAGGACAGGACTTGATATCCTCAAAGTTCCACAATGGACACAATCTCGCATCTTCAATGATGTGCTGCGAAAATATCAATAACACAAATCTTAAAGACAACTGGTAAATCTCTTAATACAATTATGACAATTTATTATCTAAATGTGGCCGAGTGATCTTTTGGCCCGTATATCACTAACTAAGCCTTCTTAGATAATTACATGGTACAATGTTATAAATTCCCCCCAAAAAAGTGAGAAAAAATCTACTAACATGTCATTATAACATTGGACTGTATATCAGGAAATATATATATATGACAGAAGAATCATGTGGAATCGTGTGGGCATCTGGACAGAATGTCTGCCATTACATTATCCGAACCACGGATAGCTCGAACCGAGAAATGAAATGGTTGAAGAGCTATGGCATAACGAGTGGACCTCGAGCTCTTCAAGTTTTTGCTCTGAATAGCAGTAAGCGCTTTCTGGTCGGTTTCCACAATGAAATGTGCGCCTAGAAGAAATCTTTGTAACTTCAGAATAGACCATACCATAGCCAATAACTCACGGTCTAAAACCGAGTAATTCTTTTCTGCAGCATTTAATTTCCTAGAGATATACATCACCGGATGCAGAGTATCAGAATACTCCTGCATTAGTGCTGCCCCAATCCCAGTTGACGAGGCGTCACTTCGAAGAACAAAAGTCTTCTCAATAGTAGGTAACCTAAGAATAGGTGGAGATGAAAATAGGGCTTTAACCTGGTCCAATGAGGATTGACATTCTTTAGACCAGCGGATCAGATTAGGCGACCCTTTCTTCAATAAAGTAGAAAGCGGTGCCATAATGGAGGACAGATTCGGAATGAATCGTCCGTAGAATTGGATCAAACCTAATAGACTCCTTACTTGTTTCTTCGTCTTAGGGACCGAAATGTTAAGTATTTTTGAAACATTGTGGTCCTCTGTCTTTAAAAGACCATGACCAACACGATGACCTAGGAAAGAAATCTCACTAAATCCTATAAAGGCTTTAGAGGGTTTTGCAGTCAAGTTATACTCGCGAAGAGTAGACAGTAATTCGTATAAACCCAAATAGTGATCTTCCCAGGAATCACTGAATAGACAGATATCATCTAGGTATGCTATGACATCTGTACGATATGCGAGAATTCGCCGCATCATGCGTACGAATGTAGCAGGGGCGTTCATAAGACCAAAAGGCATGAAATTCCATTGGAATAAACCCCTAGGTGTAGAAAAAGCTGTAAAAGGTTTGGCACGTTCAGTTAGCGGGACTTGCCAATAACCTTTAGACAAATCTAGTTTGGTAAAGAATCTAGAATTAGAAAGTTTATTGAGTAGCTCTTCTAATGAAGGCATAGGTTCAGCATCGAACTTCGTAACTTGGTTCAATTTGCGATAATCTACGCAAATGCGAATGTTATTATCCTTCTTTCGAACAATAACCATAGACGAAGAGTATGCTGAAGTGGATGGTTCAATGATTTCCAAACGTATCATTTCATCCAATTCTTTTTCGACTTGAGACTGGAAATGGATAGGTATTGGATAAGGTCTGACTCTGATAGGATTATGATCAGTTAGCACAATGTCATGTTCAATGACATGTGTGTGTCCCGGGATGTCTGTAAGAACATCCTGAAATGTTTGCAACATCGAAGAAACTTGTCGATGTTCCTCAGCGGAAAGATTTGGAGAAACGGTCACGTTTTTCCAAGATTCCGTAGAATAAAGTGGGACCATAGAAAGAGGAAGATTGACATCAGAAAAAGTAGTTTCCTCATCCTGTATAACTGACAGAGATGAGTACTGACCATGAGGTACTTGAGAATTGTCCGTTGCCTGGAAAATAGGCTGCAAATAGTCAGGTCTTTCATAAAATTCCGTGAGCATATTTATGTGGAAAGTTTTATGCTTTCCATCAATATCGACAACATAGTCGACATCAGAAATTTTGGAGACTATTGCATATGGACCTTTCCATGCAATTAGAAGTCTGTTCTCCCTTGAAGGAAGTAGAACGAGAGCTTTGTCACCTGGACAAAGTTGTCGTAGACATCTATTCTTATTTGCAAACTGCCTTGCCTTTTCTTTAGCAAATTCGGAAGACGAAGTTGCTAGTTTGCATGCCTCGATGATCTTTTGCCTAAGAGCAATGACGTACTCATAAGAAGATTGAGTCTCATCGCTAATATTATCGGCAGTGATTAGATCGTGAAGTAAAGACATAGGGCCGCGCGGTTGCGCGCCAAAGACAAGTTCAAAAGGGGAAAACCCCGTATGTTCATTGGGGACCTCTCTATACGCAAAGAGAGCCGCGGGTAAGACCCTGTCCCAATCCTGAGGATGATCCTCAGTTATTTTACCAAGTAAAGTTTTCAGAGTCCTATTTAAACGTTCGACCAACCCATTAGACATTGGGTGATAGATACTGCTGAGAGACCTTTTAATGTGTAGCATAGACATTACCTGTGACATAGTGTCTGATATAAGTTGAGTGCCATGGTCTGACAATATTTCTCCGGGAAAACCCAAGCGAGAAAATATCAGCCAAAGAGCGTCTGCGATATCAGCAGTTGAGATGCTCTTGAGAGGTATTGCCTCTGGCCAACGTGTGCACATATCGACACATGTAAGGATAAATTGATGTCCTCTAGCCGACTTAATTCTAAAAGGACCGATAATATCTATTGCCATTTTTTGAAAAGGGCGAATAGGAATGTCAGCAGCCTGGATAGGCGCAGCATGTCGTGGTCCTTTAGATTTGACCTCCTGACATACTTTGCAAGAGCGACAGTACATTCGTATGTCCTTGCTCACAAATGGCCAAAAGAAAGCCGCAAGAACTCTCGACTTTGTACGGGAAAAACCCATATGTCCAGCACATTGCGAGTCATGAGCATGTTGCAATATTTGCAATCTCATGCTCTTAGGCACAAGAATTTGTGAATGAGTGGACGTAGTCGAGTCTTGTACCATACGTACAAGTACGCCGTTCTTCATAGAAATCCAAGATTTTCTATTAGTATTTTGATTAGGATCACCTTTTTTTGCTAGAATGAAGAATTTTTGTAAAGAAGGATCTTCTTCTTGCAATTTGATAAATGAGTCACGTGTAATAGTCAAGTGACTATCTTGGTCATTTACTTCATCATTATTAGTTAATGAAGTTTGAGGTGGATCCAGAGCATGTGCTCTTGTGACCACCGCATTGGTAGCTTCAATGTTTTGCTCTTCCCAAACAGCAATCTGCTGTGGGGTACATTCCCTAACTCCGTGAATACGACCAATAATAAGGTCCGCAATAGGGTTTGGAAGTAGACACGCGTGGACCTCTCCCGTGAAGAAAGGAGTAGCAATGTGTATTATAGCAGTAGGATACTTTTCCAACGTGCCACCAAATGTGACACATTTGATGACCTTTCCTGTAGCACAGGATGGATCTACAAGAGATTGCCTAACCCCGACAGTAGTACATCCAGAATCAAACAACACTGAGACTGGATTACTATTTACAAGCCCCTTATGTAATATAAGAGAACCTCTCCCATCATGAGCAACATTAGCAGGAAGAGCGGGCAAAGGATGACCACAGCTTAAAGTACTAACGGTTTTCGGATCAAATAAAGTACTGCATTGGATACATTTATTTGCCCTACCAAAATCAAAAGATGAGCATCCGATAGCATTATGGTCTTTATCATTATTAACCTGTTTATCTGCTCCCTGAGATTCTTGTTGAACAGAGTTTGTCTGTTGATATTTTTTTCTCTTATGTTGCGATCTACCGCGACCATTATTGCCTCTGCAATTATCATTAAAGTCCCTACTGTAATTTTTATCCTGGTTTGAGTTCCAGTTTCCATAACTGTCATTACCATCTCTATGCTGTTGAGAACCTCTATTATCTTGGTATTGAGGTCTCTGAGAAAAATATTTTCCTCTATACCGATTACCTTTGTGAAAATTTCTAAAGTTAACCGGAGTAGAATAACGTGTAGTATTAGGTTGTCTCCAGTTCTGGGAAGAAGAATCACCCTGGAATTGATTACTATGGTTCTGGGCATAATTACGGTTACTCTTTTTATTGAAATTTTGCTGGCTACCCTGAAATTTACGCATAAAATTTGGGCCATAAGGTGCTGCCGAAGCAACTGGCAGACCTTCTTTTACTTTAGAGTTGCTAATGGTTATGTGAGGATGCGCAGTAACATACTGGCTACAGTATTCTTCCATTTCTTTTATGTTTTTAGGCTTACGCTCATGAAGAAAAGAAAGAAAAGCTTCATTAACAGAAGACATAACCTTGTCTCTAAGTAGTAAGTCCATAAGAGCTTCAAATGTACTTTCTGTCTTAGACAACTCAACCCATCGTAAAAAAGTAAGACGGATGCCTGAGATGAATTCAGAGAATTCAACTCCAGTTTCTGGTAACATGTTTTTAAATTTAAGACGATATCCGTCCTCGTTAAGTTGGTACTTCTTTAACAATGCCGCCCTGACAACCTCATAGTTGTTTTTGTCAGGCACATCTACCATACCCAACAAAGTCAAAGCATCACCTCTAAGTATCTTGGACAGATGATAAACATATAATGTTTTATCTATATTATGCACCTTACATGCACTTTCAAATCTATCTAGATAAAATGTTATATCATCAATTGAAGCATTGAATGCTGGTAAATTAAGCTTGAAATCAACAGCATTAGACTTATTAGCAGATGATACCTTATTAGCATCATTAGCATTACTAGATAACTTCAACTTTTCTAACTCCAAAGCTAAGAGTTTTTCTTCATGTTCCATTTTTGCTTTTCTCTCATCAGCTTCTCTTTGTAACCTTCTTTCTTCAGCCTCAGCCTGTAACTTTCTTTCTTCAGCCTCAGCCTGTTTTTCTAATCTTTTATTTTCAGCCTCTATTTCAAGTCTCTTAATTTCAGCTTCTTTTTCAAGTCTCTTATTTTCAGCTTCTTTTTCAAGTCTCTTATTTTCAGCTTCTTTTTCAAGTCTCTTATTTTCAGCTTCTTTTTCAAGTCTCTTATTTTCAACCTCAGCCTGAAGTCTCTTCTCCTGTGATTCTGCTTCTCTTTTTTGTTTTTCCATTTCCATTTGTAATCTCTTTTCATCTACCTGCATCTGCAGTTTTAAATTTTCAGCATCTATTCTCTTTTGTTCAGTTAGTTCTTTCATTTTCTTTTCCTCCGACTTCAATGCCTTGGCATATTGAACAGTCGCAAATTCTTCTAATTTATCACCTGTCTTCCCAAGGGCTTTACCCTGCTCAATAAAGTACTCAAATGTAGACATGATGTCTAAAATGTGAGTACAGAACCTGAAATAATTAATTATCTTATTTCAATCTTAATAGCAACAAGACTTAATAAAGTGCTTGTATAATCACTATGTTTACTCCAATCTCTGTGGGAAACAAGACTTGACACCAACTTGTATTATCAAATGTATAATAATATCACAAGTCACCTCTTAATTATCAGTGCACTACCCAAATCAGTGCATAACCATCAGTTATTTATCATAACTGCACTACAATAGTGCATAAGCAAAAAACCACCAGTTAGTTATGATAAGTGCACTATAGACCAATAGTGCATGAGCATATATGTAACAATAGTGAAAGCTAACTATGCAAGAACTATGCAAACAATAACAAGACAATGTAAACAATAACAAAGGTCACCAACAATGTAAACAATAACAAAGATCAAAGTCAATGTAAACAACAACAAAGATCAAAGTCAATGTAAACAACAACAAAGATCAGAGTCAATGTAAACAATAACAAAGATCAAACAATATGAAAACATTCGCATAAGTCAAATAAATAAACAGCGAAACTAAAAAGAAATGTGATGACAAAATGCGAAGATATGACAAACAAATGACGCTACAGTGTATACACAAAAATATACTTAAAGAACTGAATAATAGAAAGGGGAGACCTACAAATACAAACAATCGAAATCGAAACTAAAAAACACAAAGAAAGAGAGAAAAGAAAAAGAAAAAAAAATATACAAGAAACAAAAATAAAGCACAACTCGTCACAACTAAACAGATATAGCAACGATTGTCGCTAGCAAATTTCACAGTAGGAAATTCGCACAGTCCCTAACGAAAACGCTAACAGTAGAACCTCTGTGACGTGGTATCTTCTACTGAAAGACACCGCCCAACCGAGAAAACCCGCTGAATATAAACATATAAATATACAAATACAAATAACATATAACATATAACAAACAGCAAAAAGTGTGAAAGAATTTAGAAGGCTCAGCTAGAACATAAGGGCACAGTTCACAAACAAAACAGGCCACTTAACTTCTATATGTCCCAAACGTCAGCACGGTGCAGAACAGGATGTCGACAGCATTCTGAGGATAAAGATCCAACGTTGATTAACATCTGCTCCCATAGACAGCCATGACGAGGGAAATGAGCTTCTGACAGGAAACAGCTTCTGAACTTGACCTTCTGAATTCTACAAATTGACTTCTGAGACCGGAACAGTTGTTACGGCACTTGTCCTTCTTCTTAACAGATCAGGAAATCCATTCGCTCGGTACTTGTCCTTCTAGTTGCAGACAAACTTCAATACTGCCGAGCAGCGCCGGGTAGTTTCAAAATATCAACAACTGTCAGTAATGCCGCGTCTTTCAACAAAATTTCATCGAAGGTGATGAATAGAAACTGCAACGTTGTCTTGTAGTCTGCTGATGATGTCTGGGTTTGTTGACCCCCTTGATAGCTGGTATCAGAGTAAACCAACATATGGCCACCAAAAATGATAAGGGTGGATTTAGGCTGAATGATAATGGTGCGCCACAATGCCAGGTACGTTAGCTCCGTATAAGATTGACGACCACTTGCCACCCCTATCGACACCTGGTATTAAAGTGCAAGATGTAGGTGTCTTCTCTGATTTTAGGATGTTGCTGTGTATGTGGTAGTAGAACAGTTCACAGGGTGTAACACAGGCAACATGATGTGTAGAGTCATAGAAATGGTAACTTCGTTGTATAATTTTTTTTCCATTTATTGCACGCCACAAAACAGTCAGGATATTTATATCATCAACATAGTTCAACGAGTTCAGCATTCAAAATCATAGAGTTCTAGTTCGTGAAGCTGTATAAATAATATATATATAAATTCTGCAACAGTGTCAGCTGCAGATCATCACTGCTCATAGACAATAATAAATATTCCCTTTCTGATGCTAGCAGATCAGATGTATACAATCAGTCCGTTTACTGTCTGCACGTGAATAGCATACATGGATTACAGGTCAGCTCGACCTTTATAACCTTCCTAAGTCTAACCATCTGACTTGGACGTGATCTCTGATATAACGAATCCTGGAACACAGACAATAGTCTTGTTGGTCTAGAGCGACCCATATATATATAACTAGTTCAGGTATAAAGATACCGGTGACTTAATCCTAGTCAAAGTACCTCTCCATTTTGAATCACACAGGCGAGCAAAAAGGCGACAAAATGACGAACCTCTAGATGATAGCATAAAGTTCGATACAAGAGGAATTACCTTATTTCGGAAAATCAACCATGAACATATGCCTCCAGGCAGGCTTGAATAATACTGGGAAATAGTCTAGTTAGCTAACTAACTCACAAAGACAATGTATTTCCCTCAGAAAATCACAAGACGCAGGTCGCGTCTGCTCGCGACCTAGACCATTTCTAAACTCCCCGAGCTGGCCGGAACAACAAACGAAAACCAGGTCGAGACATGCGCAGAACGACAATCTCTGAGTCGCCGTTCACAATAAGACGATTCTAAGAACATTCGAGATAAAAGTCTTACACAGTCGCGCCTTTTATGGGCATGAAAAGAAGCGTTAAGAAAGGTTTCAGGCATCTACAACAGTTGACTGATACTACCAAATAAGGAGATATGGTCACGCTTCGTTCAAGAAATTATAGACCGAACGTGTCTCTATACAAGAGAAGGCAAACTCCTAAAAAATTGTAGTCTCGATAACTCGGATTATGTCCCTTTGACTGTAAAAAACATAATACACACTTCAGTCAAAAAAAAAATGATCATACATACGAAAAATGATCATACAAACGAAAAATAATAATGATCCGTGCGTAACAGTCAGAAACTCTGCTTGAAGGATAGGTAAGTGGCGGAAAAGGATCTGTTTGACTGTGAGGGTGATAGGTCAAGATTAATTTAACTCTATCCGAAGTGGATTTATAGTGAGGTTTGAGGGCCTCCTGACGAGAGATGGGGAGAACACGTTGGAAGGCAGAGGTGAGAACATTGTGTCACTGTATCACAATAAAGAAAATACGTTCCTCTGTCTCCTTGACGTTTAGTCTACAAAGTTTGTGTCACTGTATTACAATAAAAGAAAATGTGTTCCTCTGTCTACTTGACGTTTAGTCTACAAAGTTTGTGTCACTGTATCACAATAAAAGAAAATGTGTTCCTCTGTCTCCTTGACGTTTAGTCTACAAAGTTTGTGTCACTGTATTACAATAAAAGAAAATGTGTTCCTCTGTCTCCTTGACGTATAGTCCGCAAAGTTTACATCTGAGTAAAACTATAATTTTATTTCTTTCTCTATTTATGACTGGTGATGAGTTAAATAATAATCTATAAGTTATTTCTTTCGCTTTTGGTGACGTGTTTATTTTTTGTTAGTGTGTGAACACCTGCGAGTAATCTGTGTTACCAACAGATTACTGGTGACAATGTATATATATATATATTTATGATTTTGTTATGTGGGTTATCTCCCCTGGAGATCGAATTTGGCGTATGAATCTGGATTTGGTTAGTCTGTGCCTTGTTGGGCCAGAAAACAGATTGTTCTTGCTTAGGTTTATGCAGGAATGTTTATAGTCCGAGTCTATGTTTACTCTGTGTCTATTTCAGACGATTCGGTCTTATATCGTGATATCTTGGTATGTCTTAGTGGAACTATTTTTCCTTGTACTGTACTTTGGGGTCAGGAAGTTCTGCGCATGCGGAGAGAGAAGAGTGTCTTCTGGGATGATGGAATGCCGGGCGAAAGCCATGTTGAAGAGGAGTCCCCAGTCTGTGGTCTCTATGATTTGTCATGGGGAAGAAGATAATTTCTGATATGTTCATTAAGTCTACTAGTCCTCTGTGTTTATTCTATAACGCCAGGAGAGGGGCGTATGTGTTCTGCTAGTGTTTTTCTCATGCCCAGGTAAAAGAACATTTTACTGAACTTTTTCATCCTAGGCTTAACTGGGCAGACGGCTACATTATGATTATAGATATCCATATGTCGGGATGACATATTACCTAGCAGCACGGTAGACGATTGTATGCAGCAGTTAAGATAAAAGAATATGCTGATCCTTGTAGAAACATTTGTGTTTATGATCAAAGCTTCTATTGAAGATTTGCTATACATCTGTATAGTGAGCGATGCTCAAACGGGAACCAGAAGCCATTCTGGATTCTAACTTTTTTTCGATCATCAATCAGAGAACGGGGATGCTTCTTATTATCAGGTGATGATTAAGAGATCACAGTTATAAAGAAAACCCAATACTGGTGGGTTAACATTATCTTCAGATAGATTTGCTGAACTTTACCTAAAGGAATCTTCGCTAGAAAAGAGGTTCTGTTTAGGAGTCATACTTGAACAGTATTTATCAACTGACACGCTTGGTCAGTAAGGCCTGATGATTATATTGATAAACAGTGGAAATCTAAGTGCTTGTTTACAGAAGTTCCATTGTGATGTTATTCAACATGAATGCTAACTTAAGATGGCAGACCATTGATCAACAATATGCTATTTATGTCGACCTATGTTTGTCATAAAATTAACAGTGATACAACGTAAAAATATCTCCAAAGGATAAAATGTAGGGATAAAAAGAATGCGTAAGTTACTAGAAGGCATGATCGCCCACGCCGCGGGTCATCACCCGCCATGGAAATTAAATTGCTGAAACGGTTACCATTTGAACGGGATGAGAACGGCGGATCAAAAGGAAAAAAATATGACTGAAAAATTGCGTGAGACTAGCAAGGCTTAGAAGATGCAATTGGGGGGGGGGGGGGAACGGAGGAAAAGTCACGTCCCCAAATTGACACGAGGTACGGAAAGGGACGCTTATGCGATACCAAGCCTTTATTTGAATTCAGCGGCAAAAGCATTACAACGCAGATGCTTGAAATATTACAAAATTAAAAAAGTAACTTTTTCTTAATACTAATGTTAGGAATATAAAAATTAGCTGGCCGGATGGCCCATTTTGAGCAGTGAAATAATATGCTTTTATTTATACAGACGGATAGATAATAATGAAGACATTGACAAAAGACTGTGTTGTTCACATCAGCGAAAGACTGCATTGAATCAAACATGTCACTAATTTGCACAAAAACCACGACCTTGAGGACGCCAGTGCTAAAATCTAGTTAGAATGAAAGAGAGAGGGTGTTAAGGAGAATTGTGGCTAAAAATAACTTTTCAGGCAAATTTGTAGAGGGGACGGATAGGTTGGTTCAAAAACCAAGTACGTTTTTTGTGAAAACGCAAGTAGAGACGGACGGACTAACAGATAAAAATCCATACTTGACTGAAGCATGACTGAAATGACTTTAGTGTAGGAAATTTGTATTTGAAAAAAACACAAGGCATTGATTGGCCACAGACAATCATATTATCAGCGCTCAGACGCGCTTTTTGCCATTCCTCAATAGTTGTCCAGTGATAGACACAGTAATTTTAAGTGTGGTGATTTCCAATGAAGTAAATTGAAATAAGTTCAGGGACGCCATACTATAGCCAGCAGCTCAGCTGAGTTTTGCTAGCATTTCTGTGTTCTTTATTCATAATCTGGTAAGATTGAAATTATTTCTTTGTATATTTTAAATATTGTTTAATGTTTCGAGTGATTTGATACTGCCATATCGAAATCTAGCCTTACAACAAGTAAGGATTTGCTCTAGACCCCCCGCCCTAGTTCAGGGTCTAGGGACAAACAATATATATAAACTCCAGCAAGGATTAGGAAGGACAGATCAAGTGTTGAGATCAGTGGAACATATCACCTATCCTATCCTATGGCAAGAAGCTAATAAACATATTTCGGAATATGTAGTCTGGGAGAACTTATCCTATGTGAAACCAACTTGGTAAGATGTGTTGTATGGTCAGAGAGATCTGACCCTGTCTAAGTGGTGTTATTGTAAATTGTTACGTGTAGAAGTGGCTCCTTAGGTAAGGTTCTGAACCTAAACCAATACTTTATTTCAGAGCTGTGAGTTTTTTATTTGGCACCAAGGTGGTGTCAAATGCTGGGTAAATAATTGACAGTGAGGACCCGTGCAGTGTCGCATCTCGGCAGAACAGCCTTTTATTGCCCCAAAGCACGGAGAGATGGGGCCACCCGATATATTGCCCCCAAGCACGGAGAGGTGGGGCCACCAGATTCCAGCACCAGAACTACTCTTTCAAAGTTACGTAAGCAGGCTGGTCTGCTGGATTTACACCAACTTCATAGACATAGCACCCAAAGTGAATTACTACTAAAACATCCCATTTCCTTCCATCATTAATGGACAATGTTTGGTAGGCTTAGACAGGGAGGGATGAAGCCACCCCAACAGCACATCTATTCATCGTTCTCCCAGGGAAAATAAAATTATGAACTGTAGAAATATTAACTAATCGTGAAAATTGTATACGTACACACCTTTTATTTATCATGCCATTTATTCATGCCATTCACTCATAAATTCCAAAATCTTTTCATATGTTCTGGCCAAAATAAAACCTTGGTTCAGAACAAATAAATTTAAAAAAGATTTACTTTCTAAAATTTCACCAGCTGAATTTAGTTCATTGTGTTCTAAATTTTATTGATAATATTATATTATTTAATATCTGTGTGTGTGTGTTTGTATATGTCAATACAACACATTACATTCAGTACCCTAGATTTTAACGTAGCCACATTCATTAGAAAAAAAGATAGGTGTGAGGTCGTAGTGGTAGCAAGAAAGGCCTTCTGAAAATTCACAGCTACATTTTATCTCAGGAGCCTTCACAGCTGACCTCATACATCACACTTAGTAATATCACCATCATACAATACCATCAAAACCACTACATATATTGGGGTCTTGTCCAGGGATAATTAGCATAAACAGTAATATAAGGATCTCCTGGTGGGAGAAATAAAATTAGGGGAACAAAATTGTAAAATTCCCTTAAAATTAAAAGTGTCCCTTTAAATTAAAAGGGCAATTAGAAGTTGGTGAATCTTCACAGCCAGTGTTAGTTAATTAATTAATTAGAATTATTTTAGTCTAGAGTAATTATAAGTACTTTAGTGGTTGGAAATTTTACTTTGCTTATTGCTAGATTTGTTTAAAAAGTATGGCGGAGCTGGCAAAATTTAGATCAGCTGCTGTGCTGACCGCAAAGGAGATGGGAATGGATGGTCAGATTTTAATTCAATACGTAACGGCTGAATGTGATAAGTATATTGAAAGGGAAGATAGGAAGGTAGCTGAAGAGAAGAGGTTACAAATTGAGGCTGATAGAGAAATTAAGAGGCTGCAGATAGAGGCAGAAGACAAACGACAGCAAAGGGAGGCAGAAGAAAAAAGATTGACTGCCGAAAGGGAGGCAGAAGATAAAAAGGCCGAAAGGGAGGCAGAAGAGGAGGCAGAAGATAGAAGGTTGCAAAGGGAGCACGAATTACGACTAAGGGAGCTGGAATTACAAGGCCAGGCTCCTGAAAATGGTGCCAGCCCTTTTGCCTCAGATGCTACGCCCAGTCTGGGAGCCTCAAACTCAGCTATGGGGTTTCATTTAGACCATTTTGTTGAAAAAGACGATGACATAGAGGGGTACCTAGGACGTTTTGAGTTATTAGCTACTACATATGGGTTAGAGAGAGAGAGGTGGAGTTTAAAGCTATCACAGGGACTGAGAGGTACTTCTTATGAAGTCTTTGCAAAAATGAACAGAGAAGACCAAGACAATTATGACATGTTAAAGCAGGCTTTGTTATTAAGGTACGAAAAAAATGGTGAATTTTATCGTAAGAAATTTAGAAATGCCAAACTGTTGTCTGGGGAGACATACCACCAATTCTCTGCCAGACTGGAAACCTATTTGGAGAAATGGACTGCTCTGGGGAAGACCCAAGATCTTAAAGAAATGATCATGATTGAGCAATTGAGAGAGTCCATGGCTCCAGACATGAGAAAATTTCTCATGGAACAAGGTGCAGAGAAGTTGGGGGAGGTTTTAAATGTTGCTGAGAGGTATCAGGCAGCCCAGGCAGAGGTAAGTGGTGCTAAAAAGAAGCACATAGACAATTTTAAAGCTCCACAGCAATTTAATAAATTTGATAATAGAGAGCAGGGAAATAAAGGTAGGACAAACTTTGAGCGGCCAAGAAATGACTATCGCGACAGAAACTCACAGTTCAATGACCAAAAATTCAATGAAAGAAAACCGTTGAACCAAGGAAAAAGATGGTGTAAATGGTGCAAGAAAGATAACCATAACACCGAATTTTGTAGAAGGAAACCTTCAAACATTGCTGCAATGAAGTCGGGGACGCAAAGATTAAAGGTTAATCCTAATGGACAACAGGAACCTTATCACCCCCCAGTTTGTGAGGATGTTATTTGTAATGGGGTCACCATAAGGTGCCTTTATGATACAGGTTTGGATTATGATTCAGTTGTGAAGTCTAGCCTAGTGGACCCAAGTCAGTATACCACAGAAACAGTGGAAATACAAGGGGCGACTAAGGACATACCACTCATGACACTTCCCATCGCAAGGATAACGGTGAAAACTCGCTATGTGGAAGGAGAAATCAGAGCAGCAGTGATAGATGAACCAATCTACCCTCTGATATTGGGGTGTAGATACGTCTTCTTGGGGAATCCCGAGAAACCTGTGATCATGGCGACAGTGCAGACCAGGTCACAGAAGAAGGAGGAAGAAGGTGAACCTATAAATGCTCATCCAGAGGAGATGAGGAAGGCGCAGGCTGAGGATAGGACACTCAAGCCATGTTTTAAAAAATTGCCCAAATGCCACACACCTCCGAGCAAGGGGGAATATTTCATGAAGAACAAACTATTATACAGGAAGGCCGGAACTGGAACAAATGGTCACAACCAGCTGGTTCTTCCCACTTCATATAGAGATAAAGTGATGGAACTCGGGCATGCGATTCCCTTCAGTGGTCACATGGGGATCAGCGCCACAGGACAGCGTATAGCTTGTCATTACTTCTGGCCAGGGATAACGGAGGATATAAAAAGATATGTCAAATCCTGCCCAGAATGTCAAAGGGTAGCTCCAAAGCACTGGACTGCTCCTGCAACTCTAGGGGAAATGCCCATAGTGGGAACACCTTTTGAGAGGGTTGCAGTGGATATTGTAGGACCTCTCACTCGGACCAAGAGGAGGAACAGTTACATCCTTACTTTGGTGG
This sequence comes from Oreohelix idahoensis, assembly GCA_024509875.1. Classification (NCBI taxonomy): domain Eukaryota; kingdom Metazoa; phylum Mollusca; class Gastropoda; order Stylommatophora; family Oreohelicidae; genus Oreohelix; species Oreohelix idahoensis. The sequence continues at coordinate 845,140 of JAMPIV010004136.1, read as the reverse complement.
ACACTTGTTCTATGTGGGGAGAGGCGGTAGCCCTGCCATCAATTGATTCAAAACATGTAGCAGAGGCACTACTTACAATATTTACCCGATTAGGATTCCCGCATCAAATCTTGACGGATAATGGTTCTCAGTTCAAGGGGAAACTAACGGAAGAAGTTTTTAAGCTATTTCAAGCCAGACACTTTCATTGTAGTCCGTACCATCCACAAGGGAACGGCCAGGTAGAGAGGTTCAACGGGACTCTCATTTCTATCCTGAGAAAGCTGGCACACGAAAAACCGGATCTGTGGGATCAATTCCTGCCCGCCGCATTGTTTGCGTATCGGGAGGTACCACATAGTTCAACCGGGATGGCTCCCGCAACTCTGCTATTTGGGAGGCCAATAAAAGGTCCATTAGAAGCTTTATTAAGGACCTGGACAGATGAGAAGGCGGAAGAGACTGTTACCTCATCTTATCAATACGTGAACGAACTGACCACTCGTTTGAAAGCTGGATGGAAACTGGCAAATGATAATTTGAAACAAGCCAGGAAGAAACATGCAGCATATTTTAATAGGAAGGCAAAGGACAGAGAACTAGCTGTGGGAGAGAAGGTGCTGCTTCTACTACCCGGAAGCCAGAATAAATTACAAATTGGTTGGCAAGGTCCATATACGGTTCTAGAGAAGGTGTCTAGAACAAACTATAAAATTGACAAAAAGGGGAAGGAGAAAGTTTATCATGTAAACCTGTTAAAGAAGTATCTGGACAGACCACTCCAGGAAAGCACCCCCTTATTGACCTTGGCTATTGCAACCCAGATGCAAAAGGAACCACTCACCTCACATGAATACCCATTACATCCTTGTGAAACAGCAGCACAGGTAAAAGTCAGTAAGCACCTGACTAAAAACCAGAGGGAGAGAGTTCAACAGGTTCTGGAGGAACATACAGATGTATTAACAGATAAACCAGGCCATACAAATTTGCTACAGTATGACATGAAACTGGTAGACTCAAACCCAATCTGTATGAGAGCCTATTCTATTCCGTTCGCGAAGGAGAAGGCATTGAAGGAAGAAATAGATTATTTGTTGAAGGAGGGGATTATTTCGCACAGTGAATCATCTTTTAGTTCTAGTGTCGTTTTGTTGAGAAAACCGTCTGGGGAACACAGACTGTGCATAGATTACAGGAAACTGAATGCTGTCACAGAAGGACAAGTGGATCCATTACCAGACACAAAACAGTTATTTGCCAGACTGAACAAGGCAAAATACTTTTCAAAGGTGGATCTTAGTAAAGGCTATTACCAGATCCCAGTGAAGCCTGAAGTGAGACCTTATTTGGCTTTTAGCACTTCGGATGGACATTATGAATTCAATATGCTACCATTCGGACTGAAAAATGCTCCGAGTGTATTTTCAAGGATGATGCGCAAATTGTTGGATCCCCTGAATAACCCATGTATCACGAATTTCATGGATGATATTCTCGTCGCCACAGAGACATTTGAAGAACACATTGAAGCTCTAGAGATGTTATTTAATAGACTTCGGGAGGCGAACTTAACTGCTAGGCCAACAAAATGTTGTATTGGATGCAAAGAGTTGGAATTCTTGGGACACACTGTATATCAGGGTAACATGACCCCTGATCCTAAGAACTTGGAAAAACTGCAGAGAGCACCTAGACCACAAACAAAAAAGGACGTGCGATCATTCGTGTCGTTATGCGGATTTTATCAGAAATACATCAAAGATTTTAACGCTATTTGTGCTCCTCTGACTGATCTGACTCGCAAGGGACTTCCAGATAAAATTATTTGGACTGCACAATGTGAACTAGCGTTCCAAGAGTTAAAGGAAAAACTCACTAGCAAGCCTATTCTCAAACTGCCTGATTTGACACAGGACTTTGTCTTAAGAACCGATGCAAGTAATGTAGGACTCGGAGGGGCTTTGTTGCAAAGATCATCTTCACCTGATGGGGAACTGAAACCAGTCGCTTATGCAAGCCGCAAATTGAATAAGGCGGAACAAGGATACTCCACAAGCGAAAAAGAATGTTTAGCGTTAATCTGGGCAATAAAGAAGTTTCAAATCTATCTGTATGGTAGGACTTTTGTGGTCGAGACGGATCATCAGCCTCTCGTATTCTTATCTCAGGCTAAGCATGAAAACGCAAGATTGCTGAGGTGGTCTTTATTGCTTCAACCTTATCAGTTTAGTATCCAATATATCCCAGGCAAATTGAATGTCGGTGCAGATTTCCTCAGTCGGCACCCCTGTGATCAAAATTAGAGTAATGGCAGACGTGAGGAGAGATTTTATCTATGTGTATCACTGGTTTTAGAACTTGCCGTAGGCATGTTTTCAAGTGGGGAGATGTGTCATAAAATTAACAGTGATACAACGTAAAAATATCTCCAAAGGATAAAATGTAGGGATAAAAAGAATGCGTAAGTTACTAGAAGGCATGATCGCCCACGCCGCGGGTCATCACCCGCCATGGAAATTAAATTGCTGAAACGGTTACCATTTGAACGGGATGAGAACGGCGGATCAAAAGGAAAAAAATATGACTGAAAAATTGCGTGAGACTAGCAAGGCTTAGAAGATGCAATTGGGGGGGGGGGGGAACGGAGGAAAAGTCACGTCCCCAAATTGACACGAGGTACGGAAAGGGACGCTTATGCGATACCAAGCCTTTATTTGAATTCAGCGGCAAAAGCATTACAACGCAGATGCTTGAAATATTACAAAATTTAAAAAGTAACTTTTTCTTAATACTAATGTTAGGAATATAAAAATTAGCTGGCCGGATGGCCCATTTTGAGCAGTGAAATAATATGCTTTTATTTATACAGACGGATAGATAATAATGAAGACATTGACAAAAGACTGTGTTGTTCACATCAGCGAAAGACTGCATTGAATCAAACATGTCACTAATTTGCACAAAAACCACGACCTTGAGACGCCAGTGTCCAAATCTAGTTAGCACGAACGAGAAGGGACCTTGGTGGGAGCTGTGGCTAAAAATAACTTTTCAGGCAAATTTGTAGAGGGGACGGATAGGTTGGTTCAAAAACCAAGTACGTTTTTTGTGAAAACGCAAGTAGAGACGGACGGACTAACAGATAAAAATCCATACTTGACTGAAGCATGACTGAAATGACTTTAGTGTAGGAAATTTGTATTTGAAAAAAACACAAGGCATTGATTGGCCACAGACAATCATATTATCAGCGCTCAGACGCGCTTTTTGCCATTCCTCAATAGTTGTCCAGTGATAGACACAGTAAATTTTAAGTGTGGTGATTTCCAATGAAGTAAATTGAAATAAGTTCAGGGAAGCCATACTATAGCCAGCAGCTCAGCTGAGTTTTGCTAGCATTTCTGTGTTCTTTATTCATAATCTGGTAAGATTGAAATTATTTCTTTGTATATTTTAAATATTGTTTAATGTTTCGAGTGATTTGATACTGCCATATCGAAATCTAGCCTTACAACAAGTAAGGATTTGCTCTAGACCCCCCGCCCTAGTTCAGGGTCTAGGGACAAACAATATATATATACTCCAGCAAGGATTAGGAAGGACAGATCAAGTGTTGAGATCAGTGGAACATATCACCTATCCTATCCTATGGCAAGAAGCTAATAAACATATTTCGGAATATGTAGTCTGGGAGAACTTATCCTATGTGAAACCAACTTGGTAAGATGTGTTGTATGGTCAGAGAGATCTGACCCTGTCTAAGTGGTGTTATTGTAAATTGTTACGTGTAGAAGTGGCTCCTTAGGTAAGGTTCTGAACCTAAACCAATACTTTATTTCAGAGCTGTGAGTTTTTTATTTGGCACCAAGGTGGTGTCAAATGCTGGGTAAATAATTGACAGTGAGGACCCGTGCAGTGTCGCATCTCGGCAGAACAGCCTTGTATTGCCCCCAAGCACGGAGAGGTGGGGCCACCCGATATATTGCCCCCAAGCACGGAGAGGTAGGGCCACCAGATTCCAGCACCAGAACTACTCTTTAAAAGTTACGTAAGCAGGCTGGTCTGCTGGATTTACACCAACTTCATAGACATAGCACCCAAAGTGAATTATTACTAAAACATCCCATTTCCTTCCATCATTAATGGACAATGTTTGGTAGGCTTAGACAGGGAGGGATGAAGCCACCCCAACAGCACATCTATTCATCGTTCTCCCAGGGAAAATAAAATTATGAACTGTAGAAATATTAACTAATTGTGAACATTGTATACGCACACACCTTTTATTTATCATGCCATTTATTCATGCCATTCACTCATAAATTCCAAAATCTTTTCATATGTTCTGGCCAAAATAAAACCTTGGTTCAGAACAAATAAATTTAAAAAAGATTTACTTTCTAAAATTTCACCAGCTGAATTTAGTTCATTGTGTTCTAAATTTTATTGATAATATTATATTATTTAATATCTGTGTGTGTGTGTGTTGGTATATGTCAATACAACACATTACATTCAGTACCCTAGATTTTAACGTAGCCACATTCATTAGAAAAAAAGATAGGTGTGAGGTCGTAGTGGTAGCAAGAAAGGCCTTCTGAAAATTCACAGCTACATTTTATCTCAGGAGCCTTCACAGCTGACCTCATACATCACACTTAGTAATATCACCATCATACAATACCATCAAAACCACTACAATGTTGCTTTAACTATACACGTACTGTCTAAGTGTGTGCGTCCTATTAAACAGTATGAAACGACCACAGTAGTCCAGCCATCCTTGACTTCCACCTGTGATTGGAGTGAGTGTCCTGTGAATCTGTCGAACTGTCATCCATTCGCGTTTGTCATTATTGATGTTCACACTCACCCATTGCATCAGAATATACTCACTTAACAGTACGCCTTGTCAGGGCCCCAACAGTCGGTAACCTGACCCATTTAAAGAACATTGTGACTGGACGAGCTACATCACAAAAAAAAAAAAAACAGTCCATGTCAATCTGGTGCAAGAAACAAGCATTTATCAATCTGATATATCAAATGTTTTACCTCTCTTTATTCTGTGATACAGAGGAGGTTCCTGTGCTAACACTAAATATTTATATATCTTTTTGGTTGTTCGGTTTTTTATCGTTTCGTTTTCTTGTATGCATCCAACGCATTGTTTATAACAATTTAGTAATACTCCAAAATGATGTGGTGCTGTATTGGTAAATTTATATAATTAAGAGTCAACCTTCGGCGTTGGCTTTTGCACTCCGCATGTGAGAGAGATTGATGGTGATTGTGGTACGGCATTATTATAGATTGTCGCTATGCGTACTTCTCCTATGACGTCGCATTGTTTGACATAGTAACTAGAGCTTTGTTGAGATTCCTTTCCTAAGGGAAGGCAGTGTGTGGAACGTGTTCCCAGTTAGAACTTATTATGAGAGTATGAATACTATATCTACAAATTAATGGTGAAAGACCAACGAAGGAAGAAATAAAGAAAGCCATAAAGCTTCTAAGAGATGAAAAGCATCTGGACCTGATGGCATTCTAGCAGAGGCCATCAAAGCAGATATCAACGCGGCTACGGAGATGTTATATAAATTACTTGGTAAAGTCTGGGAAAAGGAAGAGATACCAGCAGAATGGAAGGAAGGATATCTGGTTAAGTTGCCTAAGAAGGGAAATTTACAAGAGTGCACAAATTATAGAGGAATAATGTTACTATCAGTGCCAGGAAAAGTATTAAACAGGATTATCCTCGAGAGATTAAAAGAGTCCATAGACAAGAAACTGAGAGATGAACAAGCAGGTTTTCCACAAAACAGATCATGTACAGACCAAGTAGCCACTTTGAGAATAATAGTTGAACAAAGTCTGGAATGGAATTCACCACTATACATCGGATCTGTGGACTACGAAAAGGCATTTGACAGTGTAGACAGAGAATCACTTTGTAAATTGATGAGGCATGATGGAGTTCCCCTGAAGATCATTAATTTAATAAAGAAAACATATGAAGACATGACATGCAGAGTTCTTTATGAAGGACAGCTTACAGAACCGTTTGAAATAAGAACAGGAGTGCGACAGGTATGCCTCTTGTCTCTATTTCTTTTCTTACTAGCAATAGACTGGGTTATGAGAATATCGACAACACACAACAGAAATGGAATCCAGTGGACTCTGACTAAGCAGTTGGATGATCTGGATTTTGCTGACGACTTGGCTCTTCTGTCCCATAACCGTAATCAGATGCATGACAAATTGAAAACACTCGATGAGAGGTCACAGCAATTGGGTCTGAAAATACACAGAAAAAAGACAAAAATAATGAAAATAAATGCACGTAATGATAACCGGGTTGAACTTGAAGAAGCAACAATACAAGATGTAGAATCGTACACATATCTTGGCAGTAATATAGACAAAGTTGTAAGGACAGACAGTGATATCAAAATAAGTTTACAAAAAGCAAGAGGAGCTTTCACTGCATTGGATCAAGAGAAAACGGATCCAACGCGAAAATAAGAATCTTCAACTCAAATGTGAAGTCAGTCCTATTGTATGGCTCTGAGACATGGAGAACAACAAAGACAACAACCAAAAGGCTACAGACTTTCATAAATGGGTGCTTGCGTATAATAGAGGGATTAAAATGGTATGACAAGATTACCAACGTGGAACTGATGACAAGAACTAGACAAGTGCCAGATGAGAAGAAGACGTTGGCGATGGATAGGACACACACTGAGGAAACCTGTTGATAGCATTACAAGGCAGTCTTTGCTCTGGAACCCCCAGGGCAAGAGAGGCAGAGGTAGACCAAGAAGCACATGAAGAAGAGAGCTGGAAACAGAGGTGAAAATGATGAGGAGAACGTGGTCAGAACTTGAGATGATAGCACGTGACAGGAGGACTTGCCATGTGTATGTTAAAGGCCTATGCTCCTTTGGGAGTGTAGATGTGGTGAGTTGGGATTATATAAATATATTTATAGGGGACTTAGTGTACTGAATGAGATCAGCTGTGAAGGTCTCTGTATCTAATAAGGTTGGTGTGTTACAGAGAACCTTGCTTGCTACCACATTTCGACCTCAATCAGACTTATTCTTGAATTGTATGATGACTTCGTTTAATGTCTAGGGTTATGATTGTGATAAAATGTAAGTTTACAACAACCAACAGACAGATAAACACCTAAGTTAAGATTCACAACAATTTACAACACTATGACAATCACAAACACATAACACTCTAAAGATTTATCTTAAGTAAGTCAAGTGTTAAATTTTATACAATGTATTAGCTTTTTCAATATATAGATATCCTGATCCTACTACAATGTGAATCAGGAATCACAATCAAATGTAAGCACAATGTTTATGTACACGAATTTATGCAAAAGATCTTTGTCCAGACATATAATAGTATTGTAATATAAGTGTAGTGTTGTGATGTATTATTATGAGGTAATACTGGCTTTTAGTGCTAGGTTGTTGTTTGTCATCACGACTTCATGTGTTTGTTACTGGTGGAAATAATATTAAAGGATTCACAGATTCTGTTTCTTTAAAATTTCTGTCCCTTTTGTCTTTATAATAAAGTTCACTTCAGGGGTATTTGATTCAAGGTTGGGCTTTACGTGCTGACATGTTCTTATCTCATAATGCAGCTGCAGGAAACCTGTATCCTCTGCTCGCTTGCTTCTCAGTTTGATAATATGATAGACAATGGCCGCTATCTTGTGCAGGGAGTCTGCTGCCAACTTTCTGGATCACGCAGTACTCAGACCGGACGATGCAATATCACCATCTATACCACGGCCCCTGAAAGTGAATGTTATGCATCCTTCTTACTAACTAGTATACAATATTATTCCACACTGAAGTACATGACAGTATAAACAAACATAAAGTTCAGCGCTTTAGGCCAACTGCTAGCTTTTCATGTGACAATATAGACCAGTATTCCTCTCCCTAATGGTTACAACGCCTCTGCAATTCCAGCTGTAATCCCTTCCATACAATAGGATAGGTGTTATGTTACTATATGGCAATCCAATATATATATATATATATGCAGTTATACTCCTCTCTGACAATCTTTTACATGGTGGAGCAATATCTAGGCTTTGCCTCATGTTTGCTACTGAACCGCACACATACAGACATAATTTATCATTTCACATTCAATTTTATATAAAATACAGATTTAAAATGTCTAGCTTACCACAATTCGTAAGGAATACACACTAAAGATGACTGGCACAGTTTGATCTGCGGTATGTCCAAGCTGTTATCATATATTTAATTTTGGATAACACTGCCTGCTCTCATCTCTCAAAATGTGTAACGATATGGCGTCCCCTCTAAGATTTCTTCTGCCAATATCCAGTGTATTGGCCAATCGTTTTGAATATATTCAAAAGAGTACCCAGTCATTCCAACATTTTCATTCACTTCTACTCCGTTTCTAGGCATTTATTTGTTATTCATAGGTCACCCAATCTAATTTCTTTTAACTTCAAAGTTCAGCCAATGGCCTCCCACGTACTATCTTAGACTTCCTGTCACTACTATGTTTCAACAAAAGTCAGTGATTTCCATCCCAAGCAGATATGACCAAACCTGACAGTATCTCTGTTCTCTATATGTTTTTTTTTACCAATATCTAATTATCTAATGGACTTTTCAGATAATTTCTTACATATTCCTAGTCCACTAGCCATCCTGTACACGAATATATGATTTTTAAGGGGCTAAGTGGTGTAGTTAAGAATACGATCTTTTTTCGATGTTAAGTGTTTAATTTCAACTACCACATGTTCAATCCTTTACGACTGTACTATAAGTATAAAGTCAGGAGCCCTACGTAAATATCAGGTTTCCTAATAAGAATTAAACCTGTTTTCAAAACCTAACATCGTATAGTTAGTTTTTTTCATCACTGTTTATTTGAAAAAAATCAGGCCATGTCCACTGCGAGTTGGTTTATTTTTAGACACACAGCAAGTGGCTTGCGAAACTGTGTTCCATGGTCCGTCTACCTCTCTCTCTCTCTTCTTCTAAGCCCGTCTGTCTTTCCAAGGCTAACCTTGTGCACTATTTTGCACTAGTGTTAGTTTTTAAAATCAAGGTCGACTAAAAGATTTTACTACACATTCTATTTTTAGAACTACGGTTATCGCCGTATCGTTAGGCTTAAGCATTTTATTTAGGAACGAACGAATTAGCACAAGTAGAAATCTTGTGTTAGCCATTACGGCGTTATACAACTAAGGCGTTATCTTTACTGGGAACGTACTGGTCTTTCTCCATTCTTCTTCCTATCGTATTATTTCGTTCTGCTTTACATTTATGTTCTAATTTATATATGGGTATTAGAATTTTTCACCACAATTCTCCCCACTTAAAACAGACATTATGTGTCAGTCCCTAATTCTATATACACATAGATAAATTTCTATGTATGCCTGGTGATTACCTTGAGTCTCATCGCACGGATGGCGGCTTAGAAAATCAGCACCTAGGTTAGTTTTTCCAGAAATATATTCTATACTGAACTGATATGGCTGTAACAGCAAAGACCAGAGTAGTAACCTAGCATTTTCATGCCTGGCTTGTGCTAGAAAAGCCAGGGGTTTGTGATCTGTTTGTAACTTGAATGACTTCCCATACAGATAAATATTGAATTTCTTAATCGCCCATATCACTGCGAGACATTCTTTTTCACTAGTTGAATAATTTTTTTCAGCTGTATTCAACTTACGACTAGCATATGCCACTGGGGTTAATTCCCCATCCAGTGAATCTGACTTCTGTAATAGGGTAGCACCCAACCCTAGATTACTAGCATCCGTTCTCACAATGAATTCTTGACTTAAGTCAGGTAATTTCAAAATAGGTTTGCTTGTGAGCTTTTCCTTCAATTCTTGGTATGCTAATTCACACTGTGCTGTCCAGGTAATTCGATCTGGATTTCCTTTGCGTGTCAAATCAGTTAACGGTGCACATATGGAGTTAAAGTTTTTGATATATTTTTGGTAGAAACCACATAATGAGACAAAGGATCTCACGTCTTTCTTTGTTTGCGGCCTCGGTGCTTTTCTCAGTTTCTCCAAATTCTTGGGGTCAGGGGTCATGTTTCCCTGATGGATTGTGTGTCCCAAGAATTCTAGTTCTTTACATCCAACGCAACATTTGGTTGGTCGGGCTGTCAGATTCGCTTCTCTAAGTCGATCAAACAACATGTTCAGAGAGTTAATGTGTTCCTCAAACGTTTCTGTCGCTACAAGGATATTATCCATGAAGTTTGTGATGCATGGATTATTCAGGGGATCCAACAATTTTCTCATCATTCTAGAGAAGACACTGGGCGCATGTTTCAATCCAAATGGCAATCTGTTAAATTCATAGTGTCCCTCTGAGGTACTAAAAGCTAGATAAGGTCTAACCTCAGGCTTTACTGGAATCTGATAGTAGCCTTTGCTCAGATCCACCTTTGAGAAATATTTAGCTTTATTCAGCCTGGCAAACAGCTGATTTGTATCCGGCAATGGATCCACCTGACCTTCTGGGATAGCATTCAGTCTCCTGTAATCTATACAGAGTCTATGTTCTCCAGAGGGCTTTCTCAATAGAACCACACTGGAACTATACTGAGATTTACTGTGTGAAATAATTCCTTCCTTCAACAAATAGTCTATCTCTTCCTTCAAAGCTTTCTCCTTAGCGAAAGGAATCGAATAGGCTTTCATACAGACTGGTGTTGGGTCTATAAGTTTCATATCATATTCTAATAAGTTTGTATGCCCCGGACGGTCCGTTAGCACCTCTGTATGATCATCTAGAACCTGTTGCACTCTCTCCTTCTGATTTTTCGTTAAATGTGTACTGATTTTTACCTGTGCAGCGGTCTCACAAGGGTGTAATGGATATTCAAATGATGAAAGTGGTTCTTTTTTCATCTCCATTGCAATAGACAAGGTCAGCAAATGTGTCTCTTCCTGATTTTCTCTTTCCAAATATTTCTTCAGGAGATTCACATGATAGATTTTTTTCTTTCCCCTTCTTATCTATCTTATAATTTGTTCTAGACACCTTCTCTAGAACTGTATATGGACCTTGCCATCCAATTTGCAACTTATTCTGGCTACCGGGTAGAAGAAGCAGTACCTTCTCTCCCACAGCCAAATCTCTGTCTTTTGCTTTCTTGTTATAATAGGCAGCATGCTTTTTCCTGGCTTGTCTCAAATTTTCATTGGCAAGTTTCCAGCCAGTTTTTAAACGAGTGGTCAGCTCATTCACATATTGGTATAATGATGTAATATTTGTGTCTGCTTTTTCATCAGTCCTCGTTCTTAACAAGGCTTCTAGTGGACCTTTTATTGGCCTCCCAAATAATAATGTTGCCGGGGCCATACCGGTTGAACTATGGGGTACCTCCCGATAAGCAAAGAGGGCGGCATGAAGGTACTGGTCCCATGTATCTGGTTTTTCATGTGCCAACTGTCTCAGGATCGACATTAATGTCCCGTTAAATCTTTCCACTTGGCCGTTTCCTTGGGGATGGTACGGGCTACAATGGAAGTGTTTGGCTTGAAAAATCCTGAAAACTTCTTCTGTTAGTTTCCCCTTGCACTGAGAGCCATTATCAGTCAAGATTTGGTTGGGAAATCCTAACCTTGTTAAAATTGTGAGTAAAGCCTCTGCCACATGTTTAGAATCAATTGATGACAGGGCTACCGCCTCTCCCCACATAGAACAGATGTCCACCAGAGTCAGAATGTAGCTGTTCCTCCTCTTGGTTCGAGTGAGAGGTCCCACAATGTCCACTGCAACTCTCTCAAAAGGTGTTCACACTATGGGCATTTCCCCTAGAGTTGCTGGTGCAGTCCAATGCTTTGGTGCTACTCGTTGGCACTCTGGACAGGATTTTAAATATCTTTTTATATCTTCAGTTATCCCTGGCCAGAAATAATGACAAGCTATACGCTGTCCGGTTGCGCTGATCCCCATATGACCACTGAAGGGAATCGCATGCCCTAGTTCCAACACTTTAGTACTATATGAAGTGGGAAGGACCAGCTGTCCGTGACCATTGGATTCAGATCCAGCTTTCCTATAAATCAATTTGTTCTTCATATAAAAATCTCCCTTGCCTGGAGGTGTATGACATTTGGGCAATTTCTTGAAACACGGCTTGAGTGTTTTGTCCTCCGCCTGTGCCTTCCTCATCTCATCTGGATGAGTATTTATTGAATTATCCTCCTCCTTTTTAGACTGTGATCTGGTCTGCACTGTTGCCAATATCACAGGTCTCTTGGGATTCCCCAAGAAAACATATCTACACCCCAATATCAGAGGGTAGATTGGTTCATTTATCACTGCTGCTTTGATTACTCCCTCCACATATCGCGTTTTCACATTTATCTTAGCGATAGGGAGTGTCATGGTCGCTACTTCCTTGGTTGCAGCTTGAATCACCACTGTTTCTGTGGTGTATTGATCTGCTTGCACCAGGTGAGAACTCACAACTGAATCATAATCTAGACCTGTATCATATAAGCACCTTATGGTGACTCCATTACATATTACGTCTTCACACACTGGGGAGTGGTACGGTTCCTGTAGTTCCGCAGGTTTGACCTTTGTTCCCTTCATCCCAGATTTCATAGCAGCAAAACTAGGAGGTTTCTTTCTACAATTTTCGGTGGTATGATTGTTCATCCAACAAACTTTACACCACTTCCTTCCTTGGTTAAAAGATTTTCTTTCATCAAATTTCCTTTCATCGAATTGTGGGGTTTTATTTTTATTAACATACCGTGGCCTATCAAACTGGTGCTTACCTTTGTTCTGATCTCTATGATCAAACTTATTAAAGTTTTGTGGGGCCTTAAAGTTGTCTACCTGTTTCTTTTTATTACTAGTTACCTCTGCTTGAGCTGCCTGATATCTTTCAGCGACATTTAATAACTCACCCAGCCTCTCTGCACCTTGTTCCATGAGAAACGTTCTCAGGTCTGGAGCCATGGACTCTCTTAGCTGCTCTATAAGGATCATTTCCTTAAGATCTTTGGTTTTCCCCAGAGCAGTCCATTTCTCCAAGTATGTCTCTAACCGTGCAGAGAACTGGTGATATGTCTCACCTGACAGTAGTTTAGCATTCCTGAACTTTTTTCTATAAAATTCTCCATTCTTTTCATACCTTAACAAAAGAGCCTACTTTAGCATGTCATAATTGTCTTGGTCATCTCTGCTCATCTTGGCAAAAACTTCATAAGCTGTACCACGAAGCCCTTGTGATAACTTTAGGCTCCACCTTTCTCTTTCTAAACCATACGTGGTAGCTAAAAGTTTATATCTATTTAGGTAACTTTCTATGTCATCGTCTTTCTCAACAAAATGGTCTAAATGAAAACTCATAGCTGAGGTTGAGGTTGCCTGACTGCCAGTAGCATCGGAGGTAAAAGGACTGGCACCATTTTCAGGAGCATGGCCTTGAATTTCTAACTCTCTTAGTCGTAACTCATGTTCCCTTTGTAATCTCTTCTCCTCCTTTTCTGCTTCCCTTTCTGCAGCCTGTCTCCTTTCTTCTGCTTCTCTTTCTGCAGCCTGTCTCTTTTCTTCTGCTTCTCTTTCTGCAGCCTGTCTCTTTTCTTCTCTTTCTGCAGCTAATCTCTTTTCTTCTGCTTCTCTTTCAGCCTTTTTCTCTTCCAACTGTAACTTCTTAGCCTCAGCCTCCATCTGTAACCTTTTAGCCTCAGCCACCATCTGTAACCTTTTAGCCTCAGCCTCCAATGCCCTAGCCTCTTTGTCAGCCTCAATCTGCAACCTCCTAATTTCCTTGTCAGTCTCAATCTGTAACTCTAATTTCTTAATCTCTCTAGCCTCTTCTAACTTTCTTTCAGTTTCTTTCTCTAATCTTTTTTTTCCCTGGCAATAAATTTGTCACATTCTGAGGTCACATAGTCAATCAAGACTTGACCATCCATGTGCATTTCCCTGGCAGTCTGTACAGCCGCAGATCGAAACTTTGCCAGGTCAGCCATTTTCTAACAGGCAAATTTATACAATTTCTAACTCAACAATTTTATCTATGACTAATTATATTAAGGACAACCACAAGCACTGAAAGCTCAACCTTATTTATTTTCCACCCAAGAATACCTTTTTAATTTTTATAATTCCCTGAAGTGAGCTACCCAATATAATTGGTGCTTTGAAAAATTCAAATCCCGGGAGCGAGACCCCAATATATGTGGTGAGTTGGGATTATATAAATATATTTATAGGGGACTTAGTGTACTGAATGAGATCAGCTGTGAAGGTCTCTGTATCTAATAAGGTTGGTGTGTTACAGAGAACCTTGCTTGCTACCACATTTCGACCTCAATCAGACTTATTCTTGAATTGTATGATGACTTCGTTTAATGTCTAGGGTTATGATAGTGATGAAGTGTAAGGTCACAACAACCAACAGACAGATAAACACCTAAGTTAAGATTCACAACAATTTACAACACTATGACAATCACAAACACATAACACTCTAAAGATTTATCTTAAGTAAGTCAAGTTTTAAATTTTATACAATGTATTAGCCTTTTCAATATATAGATATCCTGATCCTACTACAATGTGAATCAGGAATCGCAATCAAATGTAAGCACAATGTTTATGTACACGAATTTATACAAAAGATCTTTGTCCAGACATATAATAGTGTTGTAATATAAGTGTAGTGTTGTGATGTATTATTATGAGGTAATACTGGCTTTTAGTGCTAGGTTGTTGTTTGTCATCACGACTTCATGTGTTTGTTACTGGTGGAAATAATATTAAAGGATTCACAGATTCTGTTTCTTTAAAATTTCTGTCCCTTTTGTCTTTATAATAAAGTTCACTTCAGGGGTATTTGATTCAAGGTTGGGCTTTACGTGCTGACATGTTCTTATCTCATAATGCAGCTGCAGGAAACCTGTATCCTCTGCTCGCTTGCTTCTCAGTTTGATAATATGATAGACAATGGCCGCTATCTTGTGCAGGGAGTCTGCTGCCAACTTTCTGGATCACGCAGTACTCAGACCGGACGATGCAATATCACCATCTATACCACGGCCCCTGAAAGTGAAGGTTATGCATCCTTCTTACTAACTAGTATACAATATTATTCCACACTGAAGTAAATGACAGTATAAACAAACATAAAGTTCAGCGCTTTAAGCCAACTGCTAGCTTTTCATGTGACAATACACACCAGTATTCCTCTCCCTAATGGTTACAACGCCTCTGCAATTGCAGCTGTAATCCCTTCCATACAATAGGATAGGTGTTATGTTACTATATGGCAATCCAATATATATATATCTATGCAGTTATACTCCTCTCTGACAATCTTTTACATGGTGGAGCAATATCTAGGCTTTGCCTCATGTTTGCTACTGAACCGCACACATACAGACATAATTTATCATTTCACATTCAATTTTCATATAAAATACAGATTTAAAATGTCTAGCTTACCACAATTCGTAAGGAATACACACTAAAGATGACTGGCACAGTTTGATCTGCGGTATGTCCAAGCTGTTATCATATATTTAATTTTGGATAACTCTGCCTGCTCTCATCTCTCAAAATGTGTAACGATATGGCGTCCCCTCTAAGATTTCTTCTGCCAATACCCAGTGTATTGGCCAATCGTTTTGAATATATTCAAAATAGTATCCAGTCATTCCAACATTTTCATTTACTTCTACTCCGTTTCTAGGCATTTATTTGTTATTCATAGGTCACCCAATCCAATTTCTTTTAACTTCAAAGTTCAGCCAATGGCCTCCCACGTACTATCTTAGACTTCCTGTCACTACTATGTTTAACAAAAGTCAGTGATTTCCATCCCAAGCAGACATGACCAAACCTGACAGTATCTCTGTTCTCTATATGTTTTTTTTTTTTACCAATATCTAATTATCTAATGGACTTTTTAGATAATTTCTTACATATTCCTAGTCCACTAGCCTTCCTGTACACGAATATATGATTTTCAAGGGGCTAAGTGGTGTAGTTAAGAATACGATCTTTTTTCGATGTTAAGTGTTTAATTTCAACTACCACCTGTTCAATCCCTTACGACTGTACTATCAGTATAAAGTCAGGAGCCCTACGTAAATATCAGGTTTCCTAATAAGAATTAAACCTGTTTTCAAAACCTAACATCGTATAGTTAGTTTTTTTCATCACTGTTTATTTGAAAAAAATCAGGCCATGTCCACTGCGAGTTGGTTTATTTTTAGACACACAGCGAGTGGCTTGCGATACTTTGTTCCATGGTCCGTCTACCTCAATCTCTCTCTCTCTTCTTCTAAGCCCGTCTGTCTTTCCAAGGCTAACCTTGTGCATTATTTTGCACTAGTGTTAGTTTTTTAAAATCAAGGTCGACTAAAAGATTTTACTACACATTCTATTTTTAGAACTACGGTTATCGCCGTATCGTTAGGCTTAAGCATTTTATTTAGGAACGAACGAATTAGGACAAGTAGAAATCTTGTGTTAGCCATTACGGCGTTATACAACTAAGGCGTTATCTATACTGGGAACGTACTGGTCTTTCTCCATTCTTCTTCCTATCGTATTATTTCGTTCTGCTTTACATTTATGTTCTAATTTATATATGGGTATTAGAATTTTTCACCACAGTAGTGTTATGAATGAATGAATACTCTATGGTTGAACTTCATATGTGTACCAGAAGTACGATAATACGATAGCGGATATGAATAGTGTATACTGCATATGCAATGCCATGATGTAATTGGAAAATAAATGTTTTGATGTTCATGGAGACGCTATACTTAGTGTTGGCTAGTTGAAAGCCTTTATTCTAGTTGAAATTATACAAGCTCATAACCCCGTGGCCAATAGATACCAACCAAAATGGTATAATACTGAACCTAGACGAAAATGAGCATAATACAGTGAATTGCAATAAAACAAAAACACAAAAACCAACGCCACACAACCCCATATCATTTTCAGACTCCGTTTTTATTTTCTTGCTTCGGATTAGATTAAGAACTCGTCTTTGTCTTTTCATTCCACAGCTTTGTTTCTCACTAACTCTACTGGAATATTTCAGTTGGATTATATACAGTGTAGCCTAAAAGTCTGGATTCAATGAGACGTCTCTTTGTGAGGATCCCTTTCTTGCGTTCATGAGAACAATCTCTGTGCCGTCATCTGCTGCTAATGTTGAATCCATATTGGCACTGAAAAAAAAAACTGATTATATAAGTTAGAAGAGAGAAAATATTTTATATAAGACAAAATGCCTATATTTACAGTCGTTTGGCCCACCCTGTTGTTATTAACTATATATTCTGCGTAACCCTGTGAGATGGGGAATCTTATCCCCATGTGGTAGGCGTACCTCAAGCTGGGAACTCCTGCTCTGCAGGGACATACAATCCTATCTTTCCGGTACGTAAGTCTTTGCTATTAATTTTTGACGTCTATTTATTATACTAACTGTGACTTTCTGTCGTGGAGTTTGTAGAGCAAGGTAGATCATTCCTCCAGTTCCCGAGAAACAAATAATCTGCTTGTAAGCAGCACTGTCACCGTAATGAATGTGGGTTACTTTCTAAATCATGTAAGTCGACAATAAACTTATCCAAGATAGAACAACACAGTGTCTTGGAAGCAATGAATGTAGTAGCTGACGGGTTAAACATCTCTTAGTATTTAGAGAACCCACCAGTAAATTACAAAAGTCACTAAATGAAGTTGTCGTACATCCAAAAACAACCACTTTATTACGAATGTGTTTTTCTGGAACGGCTGTTTTTCTTCCTTTGTCGTATTGGGCGTATTTACAATAGCGCTGATCGTAGACCCCATTTTCTGGGATGTTTTGTGACACAGTTTGTTCAGAAACGAGTGGAACAGTCCCAGTTCCTATGGTTTTGCCACTTTTGCAGAATTGGAGAAGAACGGCTACCATAACACATGGGAAAACAATAGCCAAAGATCCAGATCTCCATGACGACCCAGAGTTCATTGGGAGGACAACCTTAGACAATCCCTGAAGGACCGAGAACTGGACTGGAAAAAGACCCACAAAAATACAGCTTACAGGATAACATGGCGCTCTCTCTGGCTAACCTCTACATCCCAATATAGGTTTGTTTTGTTTTATGGACCATCTTCTTTGCACACGGACAAATCCATCAGCGCTCCGACCTCCTTCCTTAGATAACAAGGAAGATATCAACACAGTGCACGAACTTAAAAGCACCGGCAGTGATGCCAATGTGTGTATTTAGGAATCATACATTCTATAAATATTTTTGTACAATGTAGGTTTTCTTTTAAATTCATCAGGGCAGCGGCCGTATGGCTTACTCTTTGCGATTTCCAACTGCTGTGGGAGTTATAACGTGCGCAATGTACACACGGTACCTCCTATTTCTCGCCCTTATCCGTAAAGGCTAGGCATCCGATCAAATAACCCTGAGGATCAGGGGAGAATATATCATTATTATGACTCGGGTTCTGAAAAGAATTATATCAAAAATATTCCTTTCACTGGAAACCGAACCCGGTACCTTTATAATAGCCACTCCGGTCCCCAGGGTGGACAATAAACGTTAATAACACATAAGGAAGGGAAACCCGAGGCCTGTAAACAGTAAATTAATATTAGACAAACATAAAGGTATGTTTTCAGGCACTCGTAAGAAATAAAGAAGTAGAACACTTAGACAATAGAAAAACAACAGATGTGAGTGGCTTACCCAGGGTTCGAACCCCGAACCTTCTGTACGATAATACCGCCTAGCTATACAAGCGAATCACACTATCCTAGTGTGGCCTAGCGCGCCGGGAAGACAACACTATCGGTAGACACAAGAGGAAACAAAAAACACACATGGATCTTCATTTCAGCTAGAAGTACTTTTAACGACACGTCGGCACACTAGCAATAATAGATATAGAGGTGAAATTATTACACTTAGAAAATATAAATAAATAAGTTTTTGGATTAAATATGCATCAACACTCAGATACGACGTCACAGCCAGTGAGAGGTCCTTCAAAAAAATAGTCCTTTTCATGGCTGATACAAAAGTGGCCGCTCCCCATCCCCCCTACTAAATAAAATTAAAAAATAAGGACAGACATAACAGTCCAGTGGTCAAAATGTTATACAAATGTACACAATATACCCCACTTATAACCGAGAGACCACGCCTCTTGTCAGGTTTTGACGGGATGTCGAATCTTAGAAATAAGTGAAACAAGAAAAAAAAAAAAAAACTTATATGATACTGTAGCAGAGATTTATAAATTAGGGGAAAGCATCCTATTTACTTCCAAAGGGGAATAATTGAATTATTAAAATATTTTCGAACTAAATAACAGATGTTCATTATTTATTTATTTTTTTTCACTTCATTTTACATAGTTATATAAGGCATAGAAAAATATGCGATAAACAGTAGTGCTCTGTATAAAGCAAAGATCCCACCATGGGAATTAAAAGTGCCAGAAACTGACTCCCACTTAACAAAGATCATAAATAAATCTAACGACATAATCTCAACAAAAAGTAAAACACTAGAGTACATAGAACGGTATATAAATAATAGCCTAACTATATATACAGATGGGTCAAAAGATGAAGAAGGACAATTAGGAGCAGGAATAGCAATACCAAAATTAAAAATTTATAAAAGATACAAAGTAACAGGTAATACATCCATCTTTACAGCAGAATTAGTGGCAATCCTAAAAGCTTTAGAAATAGCTGCAGAAAATCCACCAAAAAAAGTAACCATTCTCACAGATTCCCTATCATCAGTATTAGCTATCAGAAACAGAAATGAATGTAGCAGGCCAGATATTATAGAGGAAATACTACAGGTTAATACATATCTACAAACTATAGGATGCAGTGCAACAGTAACATGGATACCATCACATGTGGGGATAGCAGGAAATGAGCTTGCAGACAAAGAAGCCAAAGGGGGTAGAGCTAGCCATAACAAAATTGAAGTAGGCTTAGGGAAGTTTGAAATTAAGAGCTTAATTGCTCAAGCAATAACTAAAGAGTGGATAACAGCATGGGACCAAAGTAAAAAAGCAAGACACTCATATAAAATCCTTAAAAAACCAAGCAAAAAATGTCAAATAAAAGATGAACTAAAAATACCAATTAATAAAAAATTGCTGAGGCTCAAGCTTGGAACTGGATATTTCATGATTGAGGAACCCACATGTGAAGAGTGTCAAGAACCAAACACAATTAGACACTTTCTGGTGGACTGCAAGAAATATGACCAACAGAGGCAAAATATTAAGACATACTGTAGTAACCACAATGTAGAAATGAGGGTAGAAAATCTCATAGGCACAAAGACCCCTTCAGAAATGCAAAAGTTAATAAAACACTATATTACAAAAACTAAAGCTAACATATAAAAAACAAATAAGGATTTGAGTCAGTAGTCCAAACTCGTGAAAGACTCGCCACAGATACATACAGATTAACCAAAGAAACCATAAAGTGAAAATTAAAAACATACTAACTTAGAAAATAGCATATTTTGGAATTTCTTTTAAAAACCATGTTGAACTATAACTACAAAAGGAAAAATACCGACTAGTGATAATATAGTATAAAATAAATACAAACAAAAACATATTACAATAAAGGAAACACGTCCTGATATAACCAACAACTCCATGTACATGGTAGATGGTTGAAAGGGGCGTGCTACAAAGGAAAGTAGCAAACACATTAATAAAAAAAAAAAAAAAAATGACACTGAATAAGCACCAATGCATCTTTCAGTCGCAGCTGTGCACACCAAAATATTTCATCAGTGCTAAACAGCGCACTTTGACAATCTTTTAAACAGTTTCAACTGTGTCATTTATTGTCTATTAATATTAGACAAACATAAAGGTATGTTTTCAGGCACTCGTAAGAAATAAAGAAGTAGAACACTTAGACAGCAGAAAAACTACAGACGTGAGTGGCTTACCCAGGGTTCGAACCCCGTACCTTCCGTACGACATTACCGCCTAGCTATACAAGCGAATCACACTATCCTCCCGGCCAGCTAGGCATCCCCCCAAAAAAGATGCTTTACTGACCGGTCATCAGTGCGAAACACAAGACAACACCGGAAGTTTACAATGGGCACCTCAGCCTATTAATGACGCAATCACTTCTGTTGTTCCTCTATTCTGCAGTATAAGTCAGTCCACACAAGACAAAGACCTTGATACTGTGTCCAGTAAATGATAGAAGACTTAAGGACAGTAGTATAGAACAAAGGGTAGGTTTCTGGTATTGTATAAACATTATCTACCCTGATCTATATCTACCCTGATCTATATCTACCCTGATCTATCCTGATACAATACCTGATACTGTAGCAGTATTGTATAAACATTATCTACCCTTCCAAGATGGAGGTGAAATTCGTTTCTCACCTTAGACGCCGAAAGAAAAACATCAGGAATGTGTATATTTCGATGGATAATACCATGTTATGTTAAATTATAGAATAAAAGATACACCAGAGTATCTAGTGGTGTAGATATTTCCCTATAACTGACCTCGAAACCCTCGAATCGGTCGGTTGGATCGGAGGGTTGATCAGTGAGTTAACAATTCACTATCGTAAAACAAGCTATTGTTACCGAAACAGAACCAGGCTCGACAGTAAACATGACTCACTCTAATATCTTGGGGGCTAAGGAGATTTTTAAAATTGGATACTGGAATGTAAGAACTATGTATCAAGACGGAAAATTGGAAGAAGTAATTAAAGAAATGGATAATTATAAGTTGGACATATTGGGTGTCAGCGAATGTAGATGGACGGGGAAGGGCATAAAATATATTTCAGAAGAAAAAAAGCAAATTATATACTCTGGTAGTAATGATAATCGTCACACAGAGGGAGTAGCCATCTTAATGACACAGAAAGCAGCAGCATCGCTTATCAGCTGGGTACCTATCAATGAGAGGCTAATATTAGCTAGATTTCAGACACGATTTTTCAAGCTCTCAATTGTACAATGTTATGCACCAACTAACGACGCTCTTGATACCACAAAAGATGACTTCTATGAAGCACTTCTAAGTACCATCAACACAATACCCAAGCATGACATAATAGCAGTCATGGGTGATTTTAACGCCAAAGTAGGTGACAACAACGATGGAGTACAAAGATATCTCGGTACTCATGGCATAGGCTGTATGAATCAAAATGGCGAAAGACTTCTAGAACTTTGTGAAATATCAAACCTCGTTGTGGCAGACACCATCTTTCCACATAAGAATATCCACAAGATAACATGGAATTCACCTGATGGCAGAACTAAGAACCAGATAGATCACTTCTGCATAAGCGCTAAATTTCGCTCATCAGTTCAAGACGTCAGAGCATACAGAGGTGCAGAGATCGGAAGCGATCATAACCTCTGCATAGCTAAACTGAGAATTAAACTGAAGAAGTTATACCAACAGAATAAAAATAGAAGAATAGATGTACACAGACTGCAATCAAATGATATAAAGGAGGAATATAATGTCAAAATGAACAACTATTTCGATGCTTTAGGCAAAATTGACAACGATATCACCACCAAGACAATCGATACTAAATGGGAACAACTGAGAACAGCAATGACAGAAGCAGCTGTAGCGACCACCGGATACCTAGTACATAAAAAGAAAAAATGGATGAGAGAAGATACTTGGGATAAAATACAAGAAAGGAAAACAGCAAAACTTAAACTACTAGCGGCAAGTACACATAATGCAGTTGAATCTTGCAAACTAACTTATAACTTGTTAAATAAAGAAGTGAAGACAAAAACTCGAAGAGATAAAAGACATTTCATCAATGAACTGGCCGTAGAAGCTGAAAATGCTGCAAGAACTGGTAATAGTAGGTGCCTTTATCAAATTACAAAACAACTATGTCACCAGCCTACTGCTATGGAAACACCTGTTAAAGGTAAATTAGGGAATTCAATACCAACAGAAAAAGAACAAATGAAGAGATGGGCTGAGCACTTCATGGAGGTGCTAAACAGACCACCACCAACAGTAACACCTGATTTTAATAATGAAACACCCACAACCACCTTGCCAATAACTTGCGATGAATTCACGCTGGACGAGATCAAACAAGCCGTTAAAAGATTAAAAAATTTTAAAGCTGCTGGAGTTGACGAAATTTCAGGGGAAATGATTAAAGCAGTTAATGACAACAACCTATTGAGAATTTTAGATATTATAAATGAAGTATGGAGAGAAGAACAACCACCACAACAATGGAAAGACAGTATTATTGTAAAGTTACCGAAGAAAGGTGATCTATCAGACTGTAATAACTGGCGTGGTATATCTCTATTATCAGTACCTGGAAAATTATTATGTTGCATGATGTTAGAAAGACTTAAATTGCATGCTGACGAAAAGATCAGAGAAGAACAAGCGGGTTTCAGGCCGAAACGATCATGTATTGATCAAATATTCACACTAAGAACAATTATAGAAGAATCAGTGGAAAGGCAATCGCCACTTATTATCACCTTCGTCGATTTTCAAAAAGCCTTTGATAGTCTACACCGCCCATCATTGTGGAAGATACTTACAATCTATGGTTTTCCAACAAAATATGTGAATATAATCAAAGCGCTATATGACAATGCAAGATGTTGTGTTAGAACAAATAAAGGGAATACAGAATGGTTTACAGTAGAAACAGGGGTGAAACAAGGCTGTATTATGTCACCACTACTTTTTGGAATAGCTATTGATTGGGTTATGAGAAACTATACCCACAATGAACAATTGGGTATAAAATGGACAAATGGAAAATTCCTGGGGGACCTGGATTTCGCAGATGATGTAGCATTCTTAAGTTCAACACCAAGACAATCCCAAGAAGCAATAAATAATTTGTGTCATCTCTCGGTTAAAATAGGTCTCCAAATAAATGCCTCTAAAACTAAAGCTATGAACTTTTCTAACGAGACCTTTGATATCATCTTGAACGGGGAAAAACTACAGAAAGTTGAAAGTTTCAATTATTTAGGCAGTAAAATGACTCAGGATGGTGACACAACAAGAGAAATCCATACTAGAATTGCTTTGGCAGCTAGCGCCTTCAATAGATTATCTAACATTTGGAAATTACGATCATTGAATATACATACCAAGCTTCGTCTGTTTAATTCAAATGTTATCTCAGTGTTAACATACGGCTGTGAGAGTTGGAAAATAACAAAATCATTGGAGAACAAGCTGAATACATTCGAGAACAAATGTCTTAGAAAACTCATGAACATCAGTTGGAAAGAATTCAAGACTAATCGACAAATAAGAGAAGACTCTAGGCAGAAATATGTCTCCGACTATATAAGGAAAAGACGATGGTCATATATCGGTCATGTCCTACGAATGCAAAACAACAGAATACCACTACAGGCGCTCACTTGGGTTCCTGAGGGTAAGAGGAAAAAAGGAAGACCAAAAGAAACACTCAGAAGAACAATAATAAGAGAAGGAAGAACGTTGGGCCTAAATAATGTGCAAGAGCTAAGAGGAGTGGCGTCGCAACGAACAAACTGGAGAGCACTGGTTTCTGCCTTATGCGCCGTGTTTGGTGCTTAAAGAATTTATTATTATTATTATAAACATTAATAACACATAAGGAAGGGAAACCCGAGGCCTGTAAACAGTAAATTAATATTAGACAAACATAAAGGTATGTTTTCAGGCACTCGTAAGAAATAAAGAAGTAGAACACTTAGACAACAGAAAAACAACAGACCTGAGTGGCTTACTCAGGGTTCGAACCTCGAACCTTCCGTACGACAATACCGCCTAGCTATACAAGCAAATCACACTATCCTAGTGTGGCCTAGCTGGCCGGGAGGATAGTGTGATTCGCTTGTATAGCTAGGCGGTGTTGTCGTACGGAAGGTACGGGGTTCGAACCCTGGGTAAGCCACTCACGTCTGTTGTTTTTCTGCTGTCTAAGTGTTCTACTTCTTTATTTCTTACGAATGCCTGAAAACATACCTTTATGTTTGTCTAATATTAATAGACAATAAATGACACAGTTGAAACTGTTTAAAAGATTGTCAAAGTGCGCTGCTTAGCACTGATGAAATATTTTGGTGTGCACAGCTGCGACTGAAAGATGCATCGATCCATATTGACTGTCATTGAAAGTGTCAGAGCATTAAAATCTTCACTACTTTAACATGTGCATCAAACTCCATATTATTGAAAGTTTTTTTCTCTAAACATAAGAAAAAAAAATAACATTTTTACAATTTAACAAATGTACTAATGGAAATAATATATTTTTTATGCCTTATATAACTATGTAAAATGAAGTGAAAAAAAAAATAAATAAATAATGAAAATCTGTTATTTAGTTCGAAAATATTTTAATAAATCAATTATTCCCCTTTGGAAGTAAATAGGATGCTTTCCCCTAATTTATAAATCTCTGCTACAGTATCATATAAGTTTTTTCTTTCTTTTTCTTGTTTCACTTATTTCTAAGATTCGGCATCCCGTCAAAACCTGACAAGACGCGTGGTCTCTCGGTTATAAGTGGGGTATATTGTGTACATTTGTATAACATTTTGACCACTGGACTGTTTTGTCTGTCCTTATTTTTTAATTTTATTTAGTAGGGGGGTTGGGGAGCGGCCACTTTTGTATCAGCCATGAAAAGGACTATTTTTTTTGAAGGACCTCTCACTGGCTGTGACGTCGTATCTGAGTGTTGATGCATATCTAATCCAAAAACTTATTTATTTATATTTTCTAAGTGTAATAATTTTACCTCTATATCTATTATTGCTAGTGTGCTGACGTGTCGTTAAAAGTACTTCTAGCTGAAATGAAGATCCATGTGTGTTTTTTGTTTCCTCTTGTTTCTACCGATAGTGTTGTCTTCCTTAAATCCAGCTAATTTATGACATTGTCAATGATGATTTGGGGTATGGTGTCTAAAATTGCAATAAGTAATTCTTCCTTTGGATTGTTTATTGTTTCACTGTGTTGTTTTATTTGATATTTCAGTGATAAATATTCTCTCTTGTTCTACGCTTTTGGTTCGTTCATGGTGGATGGATTGCTTTATTTTCTATAACTGTTATATAATTGTAATCTCTGCAATCAGTTGTCAGAGATGGGGTTTGACGTGTAGTTTCTGCGTACTTGACAGCGTATTTTTTGTCTTAGTTAATGGTTTCAACACATTCTCATACCACTGTGACATATATTAATAATCTCAAAAAACAAACAAACAAACAAACAAACGCATGTGACAGCGTTGTAATTCTGCTCCAGTCAGCAAATCTGTAGTTTTGTCAATATTACAAATAAGTCTCAGTTAGCTCGTCTGAAGTTATGTCAACATTACAAATATGTCCTAGTTAGCTTGTCTTTAGTTCTGACAATATTAAAAATCTATCCCACACAGCTCATATGTAGTTTTGTCAACATTACAGATGTATCCCCGTTAGTTCAGCCCATCTGTAGTTCCAGCGTGGTAATTTATTACCAGCGTTATTAAAGTTGGGTTTAAAAAAATATGTACAGCTTCATACCAGGACACAGTACAAAGAAAATTGTCAACGTTTCGACCAGAAGGTCGTCATCAAGGACACAACAAAGAAAACGGAAGAATAAAGAAAGAATTAAAAAGTAAAGTATATAAACAAATAAATGATTAATTAAGAGGAACTTATATTCTTTCGGCAAGTTCATTATTTGTTTGTGCAATTGTGTCCCTTGTCACAAAGTTGCATCACATAGTTGTGTTTTACGTCAAGGTATAACGGTCATTTGTACTTTTATATATTATAAACACACACACACACACACACACACACACATATATATATATATATACTGAAGCACATTAAAAACGCACCACCTGTATAATCCAATAACAGAGTGTGAAATGTAAATATAAGTGTGTACAAGTTTACATATTTGGAATCTTTATTCATTTTCCTATGAATCCATGCTGGTCATTAATTTGTACATTTGATTGTTATGAAATTCATTGCATTCTGTGCAGGCAAGGGAGAAAACCAAAAATACAAAAAAATGCACGTGCGTTATCCTGCTGGAGAAGCTGCAAGTCTGGATAAATTGGGAACGCAGGAGCAACCAGTGCATCCAGAACCTCATCTCGATATGTCACAGCATTAACATTTCCACGGAAGACGTGAAGAGGCAAGCGATGGTGAAAACTGAATCCTCCCCAAATGTAAATACTGCCACCTCGAAATCGGTTGACACAGCAATCTGCAAAGCGCTCTTCACACCGTCGCTAAATCCGCATACGTCCATCTGCAAAGGATATGTTGAATCTGTTCTCGTCTGTGAATAGGACAGCATTCCACTGCAGTCTAGTCCATCTGATATGTTGCTCTGCCCATTGCAGGCGCTGCTAACGATGTCTGTGAGTCAAGTTGGCCCAACATAAGGTCGTCTTGCAGTAAGGCCTGTATCTCTGAGTCGTCGTATGACTGTCATTCGAGAGACTTGCCCATGTCTACCCATTATTGCTCTTGCTGTTTGACTTGCCGGGAGAGTCAATTCCTTAGGTGACTCAGCACAATATGACGATCTTGCGCAGGGGTAGTAACTCGTGGTTGGCCAGTCCGAAGTCTATCCCGAGCACTGCCAGTGGTTCCGTAACGTTCATTGAGACGTACAATAGTGCTGTGGTGGCAATTCATCCTTCTGGCAATGGCCCGCGAGCTCATTCCGGTCTCCAACATACCAATGGCTCGTTGGCGGTCGTTTTCAGATAGTCGTGGCATTTCAAGCACATGTACTGGGTGTTTTGTCTCAACGGCCTTTTTATACCGAGTATACTGCCACAACGCGTACACATTTTCAGGGTCATAGCTGTTGAGAATCGTGTTGCACGTGTAACTTTCATCGTTTTCATGTAGTCTGTACACACACCCATGGGTTGAATCTTGCACTTTCCATTCCAGCAGCCATTCGTTCTCTACCTCATGGCAAACACGGGGAAAATCCATTCCCACACTTTTTTTGCCAGCTTCTCGGCATCAGTATATATAATAGTGGTGCGTTTTTAATGTGCTTCAGTATATTTGTGGTGGGTTTTGATGTTATGAATTGTTGTTACGTATTATTATTGTATTAAATGGGATCAGCTATGAAGGTCCCTGAATTTAACAAATAGTGTTTTACACTTTCCAGAGTACCTTTCCGCTACCACCCTTTTGATCTCATTCAAAATTAATATATATTATTATATAAAATGACTTCGTGTAGTGTCTAGGGTTATGAATGTAGAGTGTAATGGGCACTAACCAACAAACATACAAACAAATAGTTTATTATCCACAACCACCAACAGTACTACAACAATAACATACCAACGACACTTTAAAAGGCTATCTTATTTAAGACAGTGGCTGAAATTTGTGTAAATAAATTTTGTACAATTTATTATCCTGATTCTAATTTATTTTGAACCAGGACTGACAATCAAAAATGAAATCAAAAGAATCATTTACAACATTCCAATAACACAGTGGATCTTCTGTCCATACATACACTATTATTCTAATATAAGTGTGTGGTTATATTCTTCTACTTTGAGGTAATACTGGTATTACACCATAGGTTGTTGGTTATAATCACTCCCTTTAAGTTAAGTCTGTTTTCGTTGTCACTTGTGGAAATATTAATACTAGGCACAGTTTTCTTTAATGTCACTTTCTAGTCTGTTAAGTTCTTTTAGTTGAGCTTCCAGGTGCCGAACAAAAACTTATCTTGGCAGGAGAATACAGGTAGAACGTTTCCTCTGCTCGCTTGACAATCTTTTTCACCTTTTGATGGGCAATGGCCACTAGCATGGGCTCGAAGTATACAGATAGAGTCCTGAATCGAGCAGTTCTCAAGCGTTTGGTACTACATTAACGTCAGTACCCAGGACCCTGAAATGTTAGGGTTATGCATCCTTCTTTATACCTAGAATACTATACTATTCCACATTTAAGTACAGGTACATTACAAACAAACGAAAAGGGTCATAGCTTTATACCAACCTATGCCACCATTATCTTTTGATGTGACAATGTACACCAGTATTCCTCTCCCCTAATAGTTACAACGCCACTGCAATTCCAGCTGTCATCTTTCCATATAATAGGATAGGTGTTATGCTCCTTGATGACATTCATACATATTTTCTTGTAGTTTTACACCTCTCTGACAGTCTAACACATGGTGGATTAATCTCTAGGCTTTGCCTAAGTTTGCTACAGGCCTACTTACTTATTGTCGTACATTATTATCTCACATTCAATTTTTATTTCAAATACATGTTAATAAAGTCAATCTTACCACATTTATTCAATGAAATACACAGTGAACGATGACTGGCACACTTTCGATCTGCCGTTTTGTCCAGGCTTCTGAGAAATATGGTTTTCACTGCACAAGCCTGATCGCATCGCTATGTGTCAAAATTTTGTTAGAAATGGCGTCCCCAACTAATGCTTTTTCCCCAATATCAACTACTCTGGCCAATGATTACCCTTATTTCACTTGTAAACAAAGTCATTCAAAAATACAATTCAATTTTCTACTACGTTACTCGGGTGATATATGTTTAGTACTAGGTCGGCCAATAATATTTCGTCTCACTTCAAATTCCACCCAATCCCCTTCCTCGTACCATCTTAGCCTAGCTTTCACCTAATTTTTTTTTCCCCCAAAAAATGCGATCCAATCTAAGCAGATATGACTTGACCTGACAGTATCTCTGATCTCTATGTATTGTTTTATCAATATTTGATTATTTAATGGACTATTTAGATAACTAACAACATATTCTTGGTCAGCAAGTCTTCAGGTACACGAATATACGATTTTTATGGGGCTATGTGGCTTGGTTCAAAATTCTATCTTTTTTTCTATGTTAGTTTTCAAGCTAAATACGAGAGCTTATGTCATTCGCAATAAGAGCTAAACGTGTTTCCATGACCGTAGTGTCCACATGTCTAACTTTTTCATCGTATTGGGGAAACCCGCCTAGGGCAAAGCGTGCAAGTCGGTTGTAGTGTTAGAACCAATTTGAGACGTGATATGCGTGTGTTATCCAGCCTTGCCCTCCTTTCCCCAAATGCAGTTAGGCAAATATTTCTTAGAACTAGGAAAAGTGGGGCGTTTATGTCAAGGACGAATTTGAAAAATAGGGTACCGTTTTTTTCGGCTTATGCGTTAGCAAATAATAAGCTGAAGGCGTAGGCCACAACCTACGATTCTCGCCGAAAATTTTTAGTACTATCTTATCTTTGACTGTATGCACATACTGTTATAATCTAATTTAGATATTGTATTTAGAAGCTCACCACACATCTCCCCACTTAGAACAGACTATCATATGTCAGTTCCTACTTTTAAATACACATAGATAAATTTACTATCTATGCCTGGTGACTACTCTGATGTTCGTCGTACGGATGTCTGCTTAAAAAATCAGCGCCAACATTGGTTTTGCCGGGAATGTATTCTATGGTAAACTGGTATGGCTGTAAGAGCAACGACCAGCGTAATAATCTAGCATTTTCATGCTTTGCTTGTGACAGACATACGAGTGGTTTATGATCTGTTTGGATCTTAAATGATTTACCGTAAAGATAAATCTGGAACTTCTTTATAGCCCATATGACAGCCAAACATTCTTTTTCACTTGTTGAATATCCCCGTTCTGCTGTGTTCAACTTACGGCTAGCATAAGCAACTGGGTTTAATTTCCCATCAAGTGAATTTGACCTTTGTAATAGAGCTGCACCCAAACCTATATTACTAGCATCCGTTCTCACAATGAACTCTTGACTCAAGTCAGGTAATTTCAAAATGGGCCTGCTTGTGAGCTTTTCCTTCAACTCTTGGTAGGCTAATTCACACTGCGCTGTCCAAATAATTCTATCAGGATTTCCTTTGCGCGTTAAATCAGTCAATGGAGCACATATGGAGTTAAAGTTTTAAATATACTTTTGGTAGAAATCACATAATGAGACAAAAGATCGCACATCTTTTTTTGTCTGTGGTCTTGTTGCTTTTCAACTTCTCCAGGTTCTTGGGGTCAGGGGTCATGTTTCCCTGATGTACTGTGTGTCCCAAGAATTCCAGCTCTTTACATCCATCACAGCATTTCGTCGGTCTAGCTGTCAAATTGGTCTCTCTCAGTCGATTAAACAACATATTCAGAGAGTTAATGTGTTCCTCAAATGTTTCTGTGGCTATAAGAATATCATCCATGAAGTTGGTGATGCATGGATTATTCAGGGGATCCAGTAACTTTCTCATCATCCTCGAAAAAACACTCGGTGCATTTTTCAGCCCGAATGGCAACATGTTAAATTCATAATGTCCCTCCGAGGTGCTAATGGCTAAATAAGGTCTAACCTCCGGCTTTACTGTAATCTGATAGTAGCCTTTGCTCAGATCCACTTTAGAGAAATATTTAGCTTTATTCAGCCTGGCAAACAGCTGATTTGTATCAGGTAATGGATCCACCTGACCTTCTGTGACAGCATTCAGTTTCCTGTAATCTATACACAGTCTGTGTTCTCCAGAGGGTTTTCTCAACAGAACCACATTGGAACTGTAAGGAGATTCACTGTGCGAGATAATCCCTTCTCTCAACAGATAATCTATTTCCTCCTTCAAAGCTTTTTCCTTAGCGAACGGGATCGAATAGGCTATCATACAGATTGGTGTTGGGTTTATGAGTTTCATATCATATTCTAATAAATGTGTATGCCCCGGTTTGTCCGTTAACACATCTGTATGATTATCCAGAACCTGTTGAGCTCTCTCCCTCTGATTTTTCGTTAAGTGCGTACTGATTTTTACCTGTGCAGCGGTCTCACAAGGGTGTAACGGATATTCATGAGAGGTGAGTGGTTCCTTTTTCATCTCCATTGCAACAGACAAGGTCAGTAGGTGTGTCTCTTCCTGGTTTTCTCTGTCCAGATATTTCTTCAGGAGATTCACATGATAGATTTTCTCTTTCCCCTTCTTATCTATCTTATAATTTGTTCTAGACACCTTCTCTAGAACTGTATATGGACCTTGCCATCCAATTTGCAATTTATTATGGCTGCCGGGCAGTAGAAGGAGCACCTTCTCTCCCACAGCTAATTCTCGATCCTTCGCTTTCTTATTGTAATAGGCAGCATGCTTTTTCCTGGCTTGTCTTAAATTTTCATTGGCAAGTTCATAGCCAGTTTTAAGACGAGTGGTCAGCTCGTTCACATATTGATATGATGAGGTAATATTTTCTTCTGCCTTTTCATCGGTCCATGTCCTTAACAAGGCTACATATTGACCTTTAAATTTGTTGACCTATTTTTCCATGCACCGGTATGGTCTCTTCCACTGGAAGCCTTATAGTGAGGATTTTTCTTCCTAGAATCATCATTCACAAATCGACCACTACCAATTTTTTTCTTGGGGTTTTCTTCCCACTTTAAATTCCTTGTGAGAGATCTTCTCTCTCTTTTTTTTCACCCAGTTCACATGATTCCGACCGAGGGATTGTCGGCTTATCCTGGGGTAAAACATTTCTTTGTACTCGTTGCATAGTGGCCATTGTAAAACATCCAAGTGAAGACTGTCTGTGAAAAGGGGGCTCCCATTCCACTTTGTCTACATTAGTAATTTTATTTTTCTTTCCGTTTTCAGGCCTAAGTTTGCCCCGTGGCGTGTCTAGGTCCTGATCAATTTTCCCACTTGTGGGTGTTCCCTCATGTAATATGCCACATGCTTCTACAAAATTCTCAATGTCAATCATTTCCTCGGGCCAATAATAATTTTAAGCAATCTTTTGGATAATGGTACCTATTTTCTCATGGTCCCCATCTTTCCCAACATGTAAGCTCCTTATTAACTCTGCCCTATACCTTTTAGGAAGTACCAGCTGTCCCTGACAATTGGATCCAGTTCCAGCCTTCCTATATATCAGTTTGTTCTTCATATAGAAGTCTCCTTTGCCTGAAGGTGTATGACATTTGGACAATTTCTTAAAACAAGGCTTGAGGGTCTTATCCCCAGCCTGCGCTTTCCTCATCTCATCTGGAGGGGTATTTATCAGATTATCCTCCTGTTTAGACTGTGATCTGGTCTGAAGCGTGGCCATGTACACAGGTCTCTTTTTACACACTTCGGTGTTATATTTGTCCATCCGACACCAACTACAATATGATCTACCTTTATAAAAAGGTTTTCTGTCATCATATTTCCTTTCATTGAATTGTGGGGTTTTATTGTCATAATCATTGCGTGGCCTATCAAACTGGTGCTTACCTTTATTCTGTTCCCTATGGTCAAACTTATTAAAGTTTTGAGGTGCCTTAAAATTGTCTACCTGTTTCTTTTTATTACCAACTACCTCTGCCTGGGCTGCCTGATACCTCTCAGCGACATTTAGTAACTCACCCAGCCTCTCTGCACCTTGTTCCATGAGAAACGTTCTCAGGTCTGGAGCCATGGACTCTCTTAGCTGCTCAATAAGGATCATTTCCTTAAGATCTTGGGTTTTCCCCAGAGCAGTCCATTTCTCCAAGTAGGTCTCTAACCGTGCAGAGAACTGGTGATAGGTCTCACCCGACAGTAGTTTGGCATTCCTAAATTTTTTTCTATAAAATTCTCCGTTCTTTTCGTATCTTAATAAAAGAGCCTGCTTTAGCATGTCGTAATTGTCTTGGTCATCTCTGCTCATCTTGGCAAAAACTTCATAAGTCGTTTCTCTAAGCCCTTGAGATAACTTGAGGCTCCACCTCTCTCTCTCTAACCCATATGTAGTAGCTAAAAGTTCAAATCTACTTAAGTACCCTTCGATGTCATCGTCTTTCTAAACAAAATGATCTACATGAAAGCCCAAGCTGAGGTTGAGGCTCCCTGACTAGCAGTGGCATCTGAGGCAAAGGGGCTGGCACCATTTTCAGGAGCATGGCCTTGAAATTCTAACTCCCTTAGTCGTAGCTCATGCTCCCTCTGTAATCTCTTCTCCTCCTTTTCTGCTTTTCTCTCTGCAGCCAGTCTCTTTTCTTCTCTTTCTGCAGCTAGTCTTTTTTCCTCTGCTTCCCTTTCAGCAGCTTGTCTCTTTTCTTCTCTTTCTATAGCCAGTCTCTTTTCTTCTCTTTCTATAGCCAGTCTCTTTTCTTCTCTTTCTGCAGCTAGTCTCTTTTCCTCTGCTTCCAACTTCTTCTCTTCATACTGGAGCCTTTTAATCTCTGCCTCCCTATCTGCCTCAATCTGCAACCTCTTAATTTCTTTGTCAGCCTCAATTTGTAACTGTAATTTTCTTTCTTCTGCTATCTTCCTATCCTCCCTTTCAATATACTTGTCGCATTCTGAAGTTACATATTGGATCAAAGCTTGACCCTCCATATTTATTTCTTTCGCAGTCTGCACAGCAGCAGATCGAAACTTTGCCAGATCAGCCATTTTGTACTATGCAACCTTTTAAAATTTCTAACTATACAAATTTCTAATTTTGGCTAACAATTTCTAATAATAACCAAGAACAACCACAGGCACTGATAGCTCAACTACTATTTTATTTCCACAAAAGGAATACTTTTAGTTTTATACTTTCTGAGATTCCTAATATAATTGATAATATTTTAAGAATTTAAAATCCCAGAAGTGAACTACCCAATATAGCTGGTATTATGAGAAATTCAATCCCCAGGAGCGAGACCCCAATATATGTGGTGGGTTTTGATGTTATGAATTGTTGTTATGTATTATTATTGTATTAAATGAGATCAGCTATGAAGGTCCCTGAATTTAACAAATAGTATTTTACACTTTCCAGAGTACCTTTCCGCTACCACCCTTTTGATCTCATTCAAAATTAATATATATTATTATATAAAATGACTTCGTGTAGTGTCTAGGGTTATGAATGTAGAGTGTAATGGGCACTAACCAACAAACATACAAACAAATAGTTTTTTATCCACAACCACCAACAGTACTAAAACAAGAACATACCGACAACACTTTAAAAGGCTATCTTATTTAAGACAGTGGTTGAAATTTGTGTAAATAAATTTTGTACAATTTATTATCCTGATTCTAATTTATTTTGAACCAGGACTGACAATCAAAAATAAAATCAAAAGAATCATTTACAACATTCCAATAACCCAGTGGATCTTCTGTCCATACATACACTATTATTCTAATATAAGTGTGTGGTTATATTCTTCTACTTTGAGGTAATACTGGTATTACACCATAGGTTGTTGGTTATAATCACTCCCTTTAAGTTAAGTCTGTTTTCGTTTGTCACTTGTGGAAATATTAATACTAGGCACAGTTTTCTTTAATGTCATTTTCTAGTCTGTTAAGTTCTTTTAGTTGAGCTTCCAGGTGCCGAACAAGAACTTATCTTGGCAGGAGAATACAGGTAGAACGTTTCCTCCGCTCGCTTGACAATCTTTTCCACCTTTTGATGGGCAATGGCCACTAGCATGGGCTCGAAGTATACAGATAGAGTCCTGAATCGAGCAGTTCTCAAGCGTTTGGTACTACATTAACGTCAGTACCCAGGACCCTGAAATGTGAAGGTTATGCATTCATCTTTATACCTAGTGTACTATACTATTCCACATTTAAGTACAGGTACATTACAAACAAACGAAAAGGGTCATAGCTTTATACCAACCTATGCCACCATTATCTTTTGATGTGACAATGTACACCAGTATTCCTCTCCCCTAATAGTTACAACGCCACTGCAATTCCAGCTGTCATCTTTCCATATAATAGGATAGGTGTTATGCTCCTTGATGACATTCATACATATTTTCTTGTAGTTTTACACCTCTCTGGCAGTCTAACACATGGTGGATTAATCTCTAGGCTTTGCCTAAGTTTGCTACAGGCCTACTTACTTATTGTTGTACATTATTATCTCACATTCAATTTTTATTTCAAATACATGTTAATAAAGTCAATCTTACCACATTTATTCAATGAAATACACAGTGAACGATGACTGGCACACTTTCGATCTGCCGTTTTGTCCAGGCTTTTGAGAAATATGGTTTTCACTGCACAAGCCTGATTTCATCGCTATGTGTCAAAATTTTGTTAGAAATGGCGTCCCCAACTAATGCTTTTTCCCCAATATCAACTACTCTGGCCAATGATTACCCTTATTTCACTTGTAAACAAAGTCATTCAAAAATACAATTCAATTTTCTACTACGTTACTCGGGTGATATATGTTTAGTACTAGGTCGGCCAATAATATTTCGTCTCACTTCAAATTCCACCCAATCCCCTTCCTCGTACCATCTTAGCCTAGCTTTCACCTAATTCCCCCCCCCCCCCCAAAAAAAAAATATGCGATCCAATCTAAGCAGATATGACTTGACCTGACAGTATCTCTGATCTCTATGTATTGTTTTATCAATATTTGATTATTTAATGGACTATTTAGATAACTAACAACATATTCTTGGCCAGCAAGTCTTCAGGTACACGAATATGCGATTTTTATGGGGCTATGTGGCTTGGTTCAAAATTCTATCTTTTTTTCTATGTTAGTTTTCAAGCTAAATACGAGAGCTTATGTCATTCGCAATAAGAGCTAAACGTGTTTCCATGACCGTAGTGTCCACATTTCTAACTTTTTCATCGTATTGGGTAAACCCGCCTAGGGCAAAGCGTGCAAGTCGGTTGTAGTGTTAGAACCAATTTGAGACGTGATATGCGTGTGTTATCCAGCCTTGCCCTCCTTTCCCCAAATGCAGTTAGGCAAATATTTCTTAGAACTAGGAAAAGTGGGGCGTTTATGTCAAGGACGAATTTGAAAAATAGGGTACCGTTTTTTTCGGCTTATGCGTTAGCAAATAATAAGCTGAAGGCGTAGGCCACAACCTACGATTCTCGCCGAAAATTTTTAGTGCTATCTTATCTTTGACTTTATGCACATACTGTTACATTCTAATTTAGATATTGTATTTAGAAGCTCACATACACATATATATATATATATATATATATATATATATATATATATATATATATATATATATATATATATATATATATATGCGCACAAATACACCTGATTTATGGTTTGTGAGTAGTGTTCTTGTGTCTATTACATTTTGTAGCAAAATCTATGACCTGTTACGTTTGTGAGTAATCTCTGTAAGTCCATTACATTTGTGAGTACTTTATATGAGTCTATTATGTTTGTGAGAAGTGTATATGTGTCTGGCACGTTTTTGAGGAGTGTCTACGACCTCTATTATTTTTGTGAGTAGTGTCTCTAAGTCTGTTACGTGTGGTAGTTGGTCGAGAATCTGTTACGTTTGTGAGAATTGACTAATAGTCTATTATGTTTGTAATGCCTATTTCTTTACTCTGATGAAATAAAAATTTCGTTCGTTCGTTCGAGCAACCAAACAGACATGAACGCCACATTGGGAGGCGAAATTCTCAAAATTGTAGACATCACTACGTGTTGAAAGGTATACGTGTTGGAAAATTTGTGTACTTCATTTGTATTCTGCCAATGTTGGTGATAAGGTCTATACTGGACATCACACTGATAAAGCTTTGTTTCTCGCACCAGATTAGTATGAACTGGTTTTTTTGTGAATAGCTCGTCCAGTCACAATGTTCTGTAAATGGGTCAGGTTACCTACTGTTGGGGCCCTGACAAGGTGTACTGTTAAGTGCGTATATTCTGATGTAATGGGTGAGTGTAGACATCAATAATGACAAACACGAATGGATGACAGTTCGACAGGTGCACAGGTCACCCACTCCAATCACAGGTGGAAGTCAAGGATGGCTGGACTACTGTGGTCGTTTCATATTATTTAATAGGACGTACACATGGACAGTACGAGCATCGTTACAGGAACACAGGTCGACATAAATAGCATATTGTTGATCAATGGTCTACCATCATAAGTAAGCATTCATGTTGAATAACATTGCAATGGAACATCTGTAAACAAGCACTTAGATTTCCATTGTTTATCAATACAATCATCAGGCCCTACTGACCGAGCATGTCAGTTAATAAATACTGTTCAAACTTGACTCCTAAACAGGACCTCTTTTCTAGCGAAAATTCCTTTAGGTAAAGTACAGCAAATCTATGTGAAGATAATGTTAACCCACTAGTATTGGATTTTCTTTATAACTGTGATCTCTTAATCATCACCTGATAATAAGGGGGCATCCCCGTTCTCTGATTGATGATCGACAATAAATAGGATTCCAAAATAAATAGAATTCCAAAATGGCTTCTGGTTCCCTGTTGAGCATCGCTCACTATACGGATGTATAGCAAATCTTCAATCGAAGCTTTGTTCATCAACAATAAATGATTCTACAAGAATCAGCATATTCTGTCCTCATAATCGCTGCATATAAACATATACAGTGCTGCTAGATAAACATGTCGTCCCGACATATATACATAGGTAAATTCATATCGACGTCTGACCATCTGAGCCTAGGAATGAAAGAGTTCAGTGAACAGTTCTTTACCTTGCCATACGAAATATACTAGCAAACGCAAACACTCTCCTGGCGTTACTGAATCAACACTGGGGAACTCATGGATTTAACAATCCTAGAAGAAACTATCTTCGTTCCCATAATAAATCGAAGAGATCACAAACTTTGGACAGGTCTAAGACATGACATCCCGCCAGGCTCCTTCATCACCGAAGAACTCCCTAACGTATCTTCATGCGCCGAAAGCACCTGACCCCAAAGTACAGTACAAGGAAAAATAGTTCCACATAGACATCTCAAGATATCACGATATAAGACCGAATCGTCTGAAATAGACACAGAGTAAACATAGACTCTGACCATAAACATTCTTGCATAAACCTAAACAAGAACAATCTAATTTCTGGCCCAACAAGGCACAGACTAACAAAATCCAGATTCATACACCAAATTCGATCTCCAAGGGAGATAATCCATATAACAACAGTATCATACAATCATGAGTGATATATCTTTGAACAGGAAAGCATCCTGATTCTAAAAACAAATACCTTCCCTCCGACAGATAAATA
This sequence comes from Oreohelix idahoensis, assembly GCA_024509875.1. Taxonomy (NCBI): domain Eukaryota; kingdom Metazoa; phylum Mollusca; class Gastropoda; order Stylommatophora; family Oreohelicidae; genus Oreohelix; species Oreohelix idahoensis. Next base: position 805,967 of record JAMPIV010004136.1, on the reverse strand, counting down.
TAATAATAAATATATACATTGTATATATATATATATATATATATATATATATATATATATATATATATATATATATATATATATATATATATATATATATATATATATATATATATATATATACCAGTAATCTGTTGGTAACAGACTTCCGCAACCCCCGGGGAAAAAAAATGAATTTTTTTTTTAATCCGAGAGCAACATACAATAGGCTCACCACGCACGAATAATGCGCAGATGAGTAATAAGAGCGATTTATAATTTCAAATTAAGGTAAAGTCGAAGCATAGATCGACTTGTGAGAATACATCTCAACATCTCAGAGAAAGCATTTCTCTTAAGCATAAATGTTTCCAGGGAGGTGCCACCAACGTATACTACAATGCTGGCAATGACACAATGCATATAACAATTTCACATTTAAGCATTATAAGTATATGATTGACAAAAAAGAAAAATCATCAACGAGTATCGGTGAATATATATATATCAATGAACGTAGTCATAGTAGTGATGCAATCACTATATTACAAATTACAATGTGTATCAATCTTGATATAGAAAAGAAAAACTGTTGTAGAGTTGGATGTATTAAGAAGTCCAAGACCCAACAGTTAGGTGGAATCATGTGGGCATCTAGACAAAATGTCTGCCATCACATTATCTGATCCACGGATAGCTCGTACCGAAAAATGAAAAGGTTGAAGAGCAATTGCATATCGAGTAGACCTCGAGCTCTTCAAATTTTTACTCTGTATAGCCGTAAGAGCTTTCTTATCGGTTTCTACTATGAAATGTGCGCCTAGAAGGAATCTTTGTAGTTTGAGTATTGACCAAACCATAGCCAATAGTTCACGGTCTAAAACCGAATAATTCCTTTCTGCAGCATTAAGTTTTCTGGAGATATACATTACAGGATGCAGAGTTCCAGAGTACTCTTGCATTAGTGCCGCTCCAATCCCAGTGGATGAAGCGTCACTACGAAGAACAAATGTCTTATCTGTAGTAGGTAACACTAAAATAGGTGGTGATGAAAACAAAGTTTTGATCTTATCCAAAGAGGATTGGCATTCTTGTGACCAGTGGACCATATTAGGCGACCCTTTTTTTAGTAGTGTAGAAAGAGGTGCCATGATAGAGGATAGATTCGGAATGAATCTTCCATAAAATTGAATAAGACCTAAGAGACTTCGCACTTGCTTTTTAGTCTTAGGAATAGAGATGTTAAGTATCTTAGTGATATTATGGTCCTCTGTCTTTAGGAAACCATGACCCACTCGATGGCCTAGGAAAGAAATTTCGCTAAAACCAATGCAGGCTTTAGAGGGTTTCGCTGTCAGGTTATACTCGCGTAGAGTAGACAGTAATTCAACTAACCCCGAATAGTGATCTTCCCAAGTATCGCTGAAAAGACAGATGTCGTCTAGATACGCGATGACATCTGACCGATAAGATAGAATTCGACGCATCATGCGTACGAATGTAGCTGGTGCGTTCATAAGGCCGAAAGGCATGAAATTCCATTGAAAAAGGCCTCTAGGTGTAGAAAAAGCCGTAATTGGTTTGGCGCGTTCAGATAAAGGAACTTGCCAATATCCTTTAGACAAATCTAGTTTAGTGAAAAAATGAGATTTAGAAAGCCTAGTAAGTAGCTCTTCTAGTAAAGGCATAGGTTCAGCATCGAACTTCGTAACTTGATTCAATTTGCGATAGTCAACGCAAAGACGTATGTTATTGTCTTTTTTCCGAACAATAACCATCGGCGAAGAATATGCAGAAGTGGATGGTTCAATTATTTTTAAATCTATCATCTCATCCAACTCCTTCTCAACCTGTGCTTGAAAATGTATAGGGATAGGATAAGGTCTGACCCTAATAGGATTATGGTCAGTTAGAATAATGTCATGTTCAATGACATGAGTTTGTCCAGGGATGTCAGTAAGGACATCCTGAAATGTTTGTAACATAGCCGAAACTTGTCGCTGTTCTCCTAGAGATAAATCAGGAGAGACAGTAACATTTTTCCATGATTCACTAGAATGAAGTGGAATCATCGGAAGCGGAAGATTAACATCCGAAAAACTTGTTTCCTCATCCTGTATTACGGACAGTGATGAGTAATGACCATGTTGGACTGGTGAATCGTCCGTTGCCTGGAAAATAGGCTGTAAATAATCCGGACGTTCATGGAATTCCGTAAGCATATTGATGTGGAAGGTTTTATGCTTTCCATCAATATCGACAATGTAGTCAACATCGGAAATTTTCGAGATTATATCGTACGGACCTTTCCAAGAAATAAGAAGTCTGTTTTCCCTACAAGGTAGTAAAACAAATGCTTTGTCACCAGGACAAAGTTGTCGTAAGGTTCTTTTCTTATTGGCAAATTGTCTTGCTTTCTGCTTAGCAAATTCAGAAGAAGAAGTTGCCAATTTGCATGCTTCGATAATCTTTTGTCTCAGCGCGATGACATATTCGTAAGAAGATTTTGTGTCATCGGTAATATTATCAGCGGTTATGAGATCATGAAGCAAAGACATAGGGCCGCGCGGTCGCGCGCCAAAGACAAGTTCAAAGGGAGAAAATCCTGTATGTTCATTGGGGACCTCTCTGTAAGCGAAGAGGGCCGCGGGTAAAACCCTGTCCCAATCTTGAGGATGATCCTCAGTTATCTTCCCTAGTAAGTTTTTGAGTGTTCTATTTAGCCGTTCGACCATCCCATTGGACATAGGATGATAGATACTACTCAAAGATCTCTCTATCTGCAGAGTCGACATCACTTGAGACATGGTATCCGATATTAGTTGGGTGCCATGGTCTGATAATATTTCTCCGGGGAATCCCAGACGAGAAAATATAAGCCAAAGAGCATCTGCAATGTCAGCAGTAGTAATGCTCTTCAGAGGAATAGCCTCTGGCCAACGTGTGCACATGTCCACACACGTTAAGATAAACTGATGTCCTCTAGCAGATTTGATCTTAAATGGACCAATGATGTCTATCGCCATTTTATAAAATGGTCGAATAGGAATGTCTGCAGCCTGAATAGGTGCAGCATGGCGTGGACCTTTGGATTTGACATACTATACAAGATTGACAATAAATCCGTATGTCTTTGTTCACAAAAGGCCAAAAGAAAGCCGCAAGAACTCTTGACTTTGTACGGGAAAAACCCATATGTCCAGCACACTGAGAGTCGTGTGCGTGTTGCAAAATTTTAACTCTCAAATTCTTGGGCACAAGAATCTGAGAATGACTTGACTTAGCGGAGTCTTGCACCATACGTACAAGTACGCCATTCTTCATTGTAATCCAAGATTTACGCTTTGTATCTTTATTCGGATCACCTTTTGTTGCAAGAGTGAAGAATTTCTTTAGAGTCGGATCCTCTTCTTGCTGTTTTATAAACGAGTCACGAGAAATTACCAAGGGATCATCTTGGTTATGCACTTCATTATCTTCAGTAGATGAAGTTTGAGGCATATTAAGAGCTTGAGCTCTAGTGACTACAGCATTAGCAGTTTGCATATTTTGTTTTTCCCAAACGGAAATTTGTTGTGGAGTGCATTCTTTGACTCCGTGAATACGACCGATGATAAGATCAGCGATCGGATTCGGCAGAAGACATGCGTGTACATCTCCTGTAAAGAAAGGAGTAGCAATCCTAATGATAGCAGTAGAGTATTTCTCTAAGGTGCCGCCAAATGTTACACATTTGACTACTTTTCCAGTGGCACGAGAAGGATCTACAAGCGACTGCCTAACACCAATTGTGGTGCATCCAGAATCAAAAAGAACTGAGACTGGATTGTCATTTACTAAACCTCTATGTAAGACAAGAGAACCTCTTCCATCATGCGCGACTGACGCAGGAAGAGCGGGAAGAGGATGGCCACAACTTAAAGTGGACACCGTAGTTGGTTCAAATAATGTTTTGCATTGGGGGCACTGAGATGCTCTCCCAAAATCAAAAGCGGAACATGCCATATTATTAGCATCATTATTATCTTTGGTCTGTTTATAGGCTTCATGTGACTCTTGCTGTGCAGAGTTTGCCTGATAATGAGATTTATGTTTTTTGTATTGTGATCTACCTCGATTATTATTGCCTCTGTAATCATTATTATTTCCTCTATTGTAACCCCTATTTGGGTTTGAGTCATAATTCTCATGGTTACCATTATCATATTCATTATAATGAGTATCTCTATAATTATGGTCTTGTTGTCTCCATGATGGATAACTTGGATAGTTCCTATAATGACTTCCTCTGCGGAAATTTCTATAATTATGACCACCTCTGAATCGAGGGCTGTCGGCTCGTCTCCAGTTCTTCGAAGAAGAACCCTGAAATGATTGCTTTGATAACTATTATGGTTACCCTTTTTATCAAATCTGTTTTGAGGTCCCTGAAATTTGTGTGAATAATTAGGGTTGTATGGTGTTGCTGATGCAACTGGCATACTTTCTTTAACCTTAGCATTGCTAAAAGCTACGTCCGGATGTGCCGTGACGTATTGGGTACAATATTCTTCCATTTCTTTTAGTGTCTTGGGTTTACGCTCATGTAGGAATTCAAGGAATGGTTTATTAACACTTGACATAATCTTGTCCCTGAGCAACAAGTCCATAAGGGCTTCATATGTCTTTTCTGTTTTGGACAATTCAATCCAACGATTAAATGTAAGACGTGTCCTAGCAATGAATTCTGAGAATTCTACCCCTGATTCAGGTACCATTTTCTTAAACAAAATACGGTAACCTTCCTCTGTTAATTGATATTTTTTCAATAAGGCTGCTCTAATAACATCATAATTATCCTTGTCAGCCTCTTCAACCAAACTTAAACTAGTCAGAGAATCACCTTTCAAATTTTCTGATAACTGGTTTGCATATTGTGATTTATCCACATTATGAGCTCGACAAGAACGTTCAAAACGATCCAGCCAGAATGTAATATCGTCACTGGAAGGATTGAACGCTGGTACCTTGACCTTATAAGTAAAGGGTTTACCACTGTTACCATTTGACTGATTAACATTACTCATATTTGTCAATTTCAATTTTTCTAACTCAAATGCTAAAAGTTCTTTTTGATGTTCATGTTCTCTCATTGCTTTTTTCACCTCAGCTTCTCTGTCTAATCTCTTTTGTTCAGCTTCTCTGTCTAATCTATTTTGTTCAGCCTCAGCTTCTCTTTCTAATCTTTTTTGTTCAGCTTCTTTGTCTAATCTCTTCTGTTCACCTTCTCTGTCTAATCTCTTCTGTTCAGCTTCTTTGTCTAATCTCTTCTGTTCAGCTTCTTTGTTTTGTTTTTCCATTTCCATTTGGAATCTCTTTTCCTCAACCTGCATCTGTAATTTCTTTTGTTCAAATTCTATTTCCAATTTTCTATCCTCACTTTTTTGTTTTCTATCTTCAGCTTTGAGTTTTTCAATTTCCAATTTTTGTGCCTTTTCATATTGACTGGTAGCATACTCCTCCAACTTATCTCCAGTCTTGCCTAGGGATTTCCCTTGCTCAATAAAGTAATCTAAAGTCGACATAATGTATACTAATATGTGACTATATACCTGAAATAGCAATAATGAAATCTATCTCCAAATAAATGGAAACAAGCTCTTAATAGCATGAATAATCAGCTCTTTTTATCACAATCTCTGTGGGAAACAAGCCTTTAAATAAGGTCTTGTATAATCAACTGTGTACCTTTAATAACAGCCATTAATCATCAGTTGATTATTACTCAAAAGTTCACTACACAGCTAGTAGTGTATGATCAAATATGTTTCATATAGTGTATGTCGATCAAGAACACAACAAAACAATTATAAAAGACAACATGAAAACATTCGCAGAAATCAACAAAATTAAATAGAAAACTGAAGAAAATAATCACAGAACCTGTGATGATAACCGCGATGAAATAAACAACACAAATAACGTCACAGTGTATAAACATAAAATTGTATAGAACTGAATGATAGAACAGGGTAGACCTACAAATATACAAACAAATCAAAACAAAACTAAAGAACAGAAAAAAAATATTACAAAAACAACGAAGAAAAACGCGTCTTCACAACTAACAGGAATAGCAACAGATTGTCGATAGCAAATTTTCAATTAAGAAAATTCGCACCTAAAGAACGCTATTATAACCTCTATGACGTGGTATCTTTTATAATAGTCACACACCCATCCTCCCACGACATATACACAACACTATAACATGTAAACATTAAACATAAATATATATATGTCATATAAATGCAATGTAATATGTTGCAGAGAAATATGTTGCAACTCAGGCTCAGTTCTACAGAATTATGGTACAGTTTCTGCTCAAAATAAACTGCCACTTTAATAAATTATATTTCTGTTTTAACTATTACACAGTTCAACAATATGTAGCAGAACACAAGAAGATCCACCGTTGACGTGTAAGACCTCTCAGTTCGATAGCACTTCTTGCTAACACAGTTAATTCTTGTAAACAAATCTGCTGTGTAACGCTGTCTGTTCAACGAGCGCTGACATATTTACCGTATACGATCGATAGAGCAGGTCATGCTGACTTCAACTGTAGCGTTGTACTGCTGGTGTGTCGTATCAGGCCACAGGAAACGGTCTGGTCTCAGTAGCTGACTTCTCAAAATGTCCACTGTGCAGATTGACCCAGGAAACTGGCCTACCACATTGATAAGGTCTATACTGGACATCACACTGATAAAGCTTTGTTTCTCGCACCAGATTAGTATGGACTGGTTTTTTTGTGAATAGCTCGTCCAGTCACAATGTTCTGTAAATGGGTCAGGTTACCTACTGTTGGGGCCCTGACAAGGTGTACTGTTAAGTGCGTATATTCTGATGTAATGGGTGAGTGTAGACATCAATAATGACAAACGCGAATGGATGACAGTTCGACAGGTGCACAGGTCACCCACTCCAATCACAGGTGGAAGTCAAGGATGGCTGGACTACTGTGGTCGTTTCATATTATTTAATAGGACGTACACATGGACAGTACGAGCATCGTTACAGGAACACAGGTCGACATAAATAGCATATTGTTGATCAATGGTCTACCATCATAAGTTAGCATTCATGTTGAATAACATTGCAATGGAACATCTGTCAACAAGCACTTAGATTTCCATTGTTTATCAATACAATCATCAGGCCCTACTGACTGAGCATGTCAGTTAATAAATACTGTTCAAACTTGACTCCTAAACAGGACCTCTTTTCTAGCGAAGATTCCTTTAGGTAAAGTACAGCAAATCTATGTGAAGATAATGTTAACCCACTAGTATTGGATTTTCTTTATAACTGTGATCTCTTAATCATCACCTGATAATAAGGGGGCATCCCCGTTCTCTGATTGATGATCGACAATAAATAGGATTCCAAAATAAATAGAATTCCAAAATGGCTTCTGGTTCCCTGTTGAGCATTGCTCACTATACGGATGTATAGCTAATCTTCAATCGAAGCTTTGTTCATCAACAATAAATGATTCTACAAGAATCAGCATATTCTGTCCTCATAATTGCTGCATATAAACATATACAGTGCTGCTAGATAAACATGTCGTCCCGACATATATACATAGGTAAATTCATATCGACGTCTGACCATCTGAGCCTAGGAATGAAAGAGTTCAGTGAACAGTTCTTTACCTTGCCATACGAAATATACTAGCAAACGCAAACACTCTCCTGGCGTTACTGAATCAACACTGGGGAACTCATGGATTTAACAATCCTAGAAGAAACTATCTTCGTTCCCATAATAAATCGAAGAGATCACAAACTTTGGACAGGTCTAAGACATGACATCCCGCCAGGCTCCTTCATCACCGAAGAACTCCCTAACGTATCTTCATGCGCCGAAAGCACCTGACCCCAAAGTACAGTACAAGGAAAAATAGTTCCACATAGACATACCAAGATATCACGATATAAGACCGAATCGTCTGAAATAGACACAGAGTAAACATAGACTCGGACCATAAACATTCTTGCATAAACCTAAACAAGAACAATCTAATTTCTGGCCCAACAAGGCACAGACTAACAAAATCCAGATTCATACACCAAATTCGATCTCCAGGGGAGATAATCCATATAACAACAGTATCAATCAATCATGAGTGATATATCTTTGAACAGGAAAGCATCCTGATTCTAAAAACAAATACCTTCCCTCCGACAGATAAATATAATAATAAATATATACATTGTATATATATATATATATATATATATATATATATATATATATATAATATATATATATATATATATATATATATATTATATATATATATATATATATATATATATATATATATACCAGTAATCTGTTGGTAACAGTTGGCCAGATTTTCTTGTCGATATAGTTACCATTATCCGTTGTTCTCTCCGTCGTTTCTGTAAACCTTGCACAACAATAATTTAATGTCATA